>JAQIUQ010000033.1:325000-538218 GCA_030378365.1 Hybognathus amarus | reverse complement strand
TAGTGATTCTGGCCAGACTGAATCAACCGTCCTCCAAGGACTCGGACCCCCCCCCCCCCCCCCCCCCACACACAGACACACCATACACCGCCACACACATTCTTCCACTCACTGGAGTGAGATCATGTTACAAGACTGTGGAATGTGCTTTATGTCTCTGACCCAAGAGATGGACTTTTCTGTGTTAAAAGACATTTAACCAGATATATTCCATGTGTTCTATGTATGTGTGTTTTTCCCCAGGTCACCGTGAAATATCTTTGTTGGTTGCAGCATAAAAAAGGAATTAGAAATAACTTCCTTAGGCATTGTAAACAGAAGTATATGTTCATTTAATGTAACATAATGCTCCTTGGTGTCTCTAGAATACGTATCAGATGAACGACCCGAATATGTACAGAGATGTAAAGTAAAGTGTGTTTTTAATATGTCTTACTGCCAAGGATGATCGAACTGTTTCAATAGTAGCCCTTATGTGAACACACCCCCTCCCACGAGGAGCGCGTGGTCTGAGAACAAAGCACCATAAAAGAATGTTTCCCGCGTGCAGCCTCCATCTCCCTGATTGGCTCAAGCCAACAGGAAAGGGATGGATGTCCCCAAGAGGATAAAGGCAGTGCGCCAGCTCCGCCCTTCTCTCTTACGAAACGT
Organism: Hybognathus amarus; assembly: GCA_030378365.1. Taxonomy (NCBI): domain Eukaryota; kingdom Metazoa; phylum Chordata; class Actinopteri; order Cypriniformes; family Leuciscidae; genus Hybognathus; species Hybognathus amarus. The sequence continues at coordinate 537,567 of JAQIUQ010000033.1, read as the reverse complement.
CTCATGCCAAGAAGCACGTAAAGGATCTCCTCACGGAGATCCGACCCCCAACCGGGATCTCTTTCTTTGATCGTCCAAAGTTTCGTCCTCTTCTCAAATGAACTACCAAGTTCGTTTCCCAGGAAAGGAAGTGGACTTTGCCGATCTATTTCCTCGGGTAACGTCACCTCAAAGACTTTTAAGCCTTTCAAACATTCGCGCCGAATGCCAACGAACGCCACGTGACTCCCCACGGAACAAAGAAGCCACGCGCACGCAACCAACCATGCACGCGCCAGGACGGGCAGTGCAAAAGCGCCGCGCTCCACGGAACGCGCTCACGCGCTCCACGGAACGCGCGCACACAGGAGAGCCTCTCCATTCATCCGTGCGGCCCAACCGGGCCTGGCCACGAGTCCGTGACACACACAGACCAAACATGTTGTGCAAGTATAACGTTACCTTCTTTTAGAGCTTCTCAGAAGCATAAAGAAAGTGTTTTCATGGTGTTCAGAAAGATTAATTGACTGTTTGGTGACTGTAACTCCCTCTCTCTCTCACCCTCATCTCTCTCTCTCTCTCTCTCTCTCTCTCCAACTCACTTATCGTCTAACGCCCTGCGTCGTCTTAGTTTGTGTTTAATGTTTGTATATACATGTATCATTGTAACGTAGTAAATGCTTACTTAGTTGCCTTATTGACTTTAATAAATTCAATATGACCATTTGTGATTGAATTACGGTCCTGCTCATGACAAGTCCCTGAAGTGAAAGATCGAACGCTGCATGCTTTATATAACTACACATACCAAAAAGGTTATGTTTTGTGGAGTTGGAATGCTGAATTCTTCTGGCCAGAGAATTAAGTTTTCCCTGCTCTATAAATTAATTGAGCTAATTAATTTTACTTGTCTTGTAAGACGTGGTCTGTGCAATCTGTTACAATTAATTTGTGGTTAATTGCGGAGATACACATGTATACATATAAGTAAAGTTAACAGAAAGCCCTCATCGAGGGATTTATTAACATGTAAGACCGGGCTGATCCAAATCTGTATGAATAATTATTAATTATGAATTATTAATTATGATATGCAAATTCCCCTCGATCTAGACCCGCCCAGAGTCTTTACAGAATGGTGGAGGATGCGGGCACTTCAAACTTGTTTATGAGCAAATCAGTTTCAGTCCAAATGTGTATATTGTTATTTAATATTGTTATGTAATATTTATTATTACACGCGCACATCGGAGTGAACGCTTTGCGAACTCACGATATGACTGAGCTGGGCACGAAAGCCGCCTCAGCCAAGCATATTTAACAAGCTGCTAAATGTTCAAACGTTTTAGTCACTGTTAAATTGCTAAAAGTAAACTGCAGTTTCCTTAGTATTAAATTTGTTCTGACACAGATGGAAGAGAAACCTCTGTGCATAAACAACATTTTTAATAATTTTAACTCCTCTGTCAGAACGAGATTCTTCTGATATTGGAAGACAAGAAATGTTAGAACGATGTTCTTCTAGCATTCTTAAAAGGCCTTATATTATAATCGTTAGAAAAACGATGAGCTCCTGGTTGAAAAAAAACATTGACTTAGCTACTCAATGTATAAAAACCGCATATTATCATAAGTGCTATTGTGATATATGTCTATTGGAGCAGGAAACAGATGAGTAATTCCTGTTCCCCTTTTGCACAATGCAGCGAAGAATCCTGCTAACGTGTTTGTAAAAAATATAGCACCAAAAAAAAAAAATCCAAAACTGAAAACATTCTAACCCTTAATACTAGTTTTGACAAATGTTATTTGGAGTTTTTGAAACAGATGGATAATTCCTGTTTCCCTTTCGCACGGCGCAGTGAAAAAAAAAAAAAAAAAATCCTGCCAAACGTGTTTGTAAAATATAGTACCGAAAAGAAATCCGTCGAGATTTAAATTCCGCACTATTCGTGATTATGCAGAAAATAGGTGTGTAATTCGCTACACGTCCTCTGAAACAATCACATTTGAAAGCGGGCTGGCTGTAATACTACTGCCAAACACTAGGGTGCTCCCCGAGTGTTTTCCAGTATCAGATGACCCCAGCCCCGACTCAACCCTCCACGAACGCAATAGCGCCCTCGTGTGGACACTAACAGCTAGGTCATTTCTTTCCTCAAAATTCTGTCAGGAACACCCTGCTTCCTTACTGAGTTTCGAACTAGTTTCCCTAATTTTCAATGCATGTGCAATCTACAGCCTGTTTCATTAACATGATTTTCCTTGCCTTGACTGTGTGCACTTGTTTTGAATTTGGTTCAAACCACATTTGAACTTGAAATTCAGAATTAAGTCTTAACAGTTTCTGATGACCACTTGGAAGGAAAGCGCCCCCTTGTGGCCATCACCTAACCTCACTGTCCTGAATGGCTTTCTCTCTCCCAGTCGGTTTTGTTTTGGTTACAGTCACTGATCCCTCACCGTAATCGTGATTGTCATCAAATATAACACCAACCTGTAATTTTACTACACTTATTTAAATTTGGTTTGAAACAAAAACAAATTTCAAAGTTAATTTGAATTAAGTCTCTCATTTCCCATTGGGAAATTGCATTATGGCTTTATTTCTATATTTCCATTTCAAATTATTTTTAATAATTTTGATCTGGTTTTATTACAACTGTATCCTTACTAATCTAAAGGTTACTTAACCCCTATGCATTTGCTCAATTTGAATTGTATTTAAATCAGTTTGAATGCACTTCAAATCAAGCTCTCTGTCAGCCAAATTGACCACTAGGAGGAAGAGACACACACCCTTAGTGGCCAAAACTCACCACTACAGATTGCTTCCTCCTGTGCTCCTCCCGCTGCACTTAATGCTATCTCTTCCCTGTATGGAGGTTGGGTTATTCTGATAATTGACATTGTCACAATTCCCTTTGTGTTTATACCATAGACTTTAGTAAAGCCGTTGCCTTTGATTTTTCAACAAAAATAGACACTCAACTTGATGTAGATAGAGGAGCTTTAATTCAAATTGAGGCACACTTGTTCTTCATCCTGTTTTGTGTTTGTAGGTAGAAATCTCTCAAGTGCTGTGGTGATGTGACAGTCACCTTCGCTTGGGGTCCGGCTGGCTGGTTCGTCTGATCTGCGCCACCATCGCTGACTGAGCGCAGGTCTCGTACTTTCCTGTATCTTTCTGTTGATGCGGCCCGCAACACGACACCACCAATCTGGCACCGCCGGTTGTGTTCAAGGTCAAGTTGCTTGAAAGGGCGCACCTCGGTACAGATGCACGAAATGCCCGGGACACTGCTGTCAGGTGTTGGGGGGTGACAGAGGGACCAGCCACGAGGCTGACTCCAACCGGGATGACCTCATTTCACCCCAGGCAAACTAGAAAAAGGTATTAAAACCCATCCACTTAATATTGGCCACCGAATCTAGAGATTCCCCTGATATTTGAAGTGGTTGGCTTCCTCCGTCTCTCCAAGCCACAAACTGCAGGCTTTAGCCTCACAAACTGCCTCTTTCACTTTTAACACTTCTTGTGTACTATTAATGCCATTTCATTACAGACCTCCCCATCTTTGATGGTTGCATGTTACTTCAAACTTTGCTAGCTTGCCATTGCTCTGTTCTGTTGTGCTCTGTTCCTTTCAGTTCACCTAGAGACAGAACCTCTCTGACACACCAAGGAAAGCTGAAGAATAGTTTGACAACCAAGTCGTTAGCATAAACAGGTGACCCCTAAGCTAGCGGCCCCTGCCAAATCTTCATTCAGACCCATGATGACCTACCCAAATTGTCCCACCTAACGGTTAACTGTCTGCATCAGTTAACCAAAATTTTCATACACGGCCTAGCCGGTCTTATAGCTCGTTAGACGTAGTCGAACTTGCATTGGTCTCTCTGTGTGTGTTGTGTTCATCTCGCCCACAGTGAAGCCAGTATGTTCCAGTCCCACAACCCGCGGGGACAACCTGGAGACATGGCCGAGATTCATGACATCTCCATCCCTGCCCAAAGCCACCGGTTACTCAGAGCCCCGAGCCAAGAGCAACTGGACGCAGACGTGTACAAGCTGATGGCACACAAACCAAGCCAAAGCTCCCACGACAAAGACTGGGCCAGACACGTCAACCTCGCCTACCAGCTCAGCGCACACGCACGCCTCCGCAAAAGGAGCCGCATCGCCCTGGAGCACAAGGTTGCCAGCGCCGAGGATGACAACGACCCCGAGCTACAGAAGGAAGTAAAAGACTTCAAACTGCCCTGTCTAAATCTTCTACACAGACTGAAGAGAATAGTCAGAGAAAAGAACCAAAGAGGAATTCAACGAGAAACTCGACAAAGTGAAGCCCCTTTGCAAAGAGCAGAGGCTGAACTTAAAGAGATTCGAAAGCCACGGCCTACGAAAGAAACTCTCAAGAGGCCCGTGTGACCATCCACAAGCTCGTTCAGCAGAGACAAGATCTCGAACATGAACTTGATCCACAGAGTTGCAATACTCTTATAGACTTCAGCATGACCGGAAAAGGGGAAACACACACCACAAGTCTCCCCTAACCAGTCTGCACATTTCAGCCAAGAACACAAGAGCTGAAAAAGGGGGAGGTGGGAAAGCCCGCCTTCCACCACATCTCTGACAATCTACAAGACATCGACTTTCCACCTGCTGTCTCCAACCGGTGTCTGACACGACACCGACACCCAGCAGAACAGACCCAGGAGGGCCTGTGCTACCACCACCGGCTCCGAACGAGTTTGCTGTGGAACTTGCAGCGAACCTATAACTGAGGAGGACACCAGTTTCAAGAAACCTCTCCTCCTATCCCGTCAGTCACCATAGTTCTCCTGCCCCCACGCAAGGCCCACTCAACGATGCGTGAAGGCCCACTCAGTAAGAATTCCTAAAACCCCAAATTATTTTGAACTGCAACCCAGAAGACACTGCACGAACGCAGTGCAAGACTCTGCTAAAAGGTCCTTGATCAACATCGGACGTAGAACTTTTGAAAAGTAGATGAAAATGGGTGTTCAAAGAGTTGCAAGACTCTGCGTTTGTAGAATTAGAATTTTACTAAGTTAAAGGAATCTTACATAGACATGTACGCCTCAACGGCCGACAGACTATGCACGACTCTTTTGAAACAAACAGTTTTTAGATGTTGTTTAGAACGGCACCGTTAAACATTTCACGACAGTGAAGAGTCACAGAAAACACCCACTCCATACTTTGCCTTGACGACAGAGTGTAGTAAAATCACCCGAGTTTAAATTACTGTTAATCAACAGGCGTGCACTTGACCATCGCGGTCCAACTAAAACACTACGTGCAATACGCATCTTGATAGCTGGCTTGCCTAAATGCAGATAAAACAAATAGCGGGAATTGACATCTCTACTTTAAAAAAAAAAAAAAATATTTTTAGGCCTTAGACTCCCAACTGGTATCAGGAACTTCAGCATTAAAGCGTAAGTCTGTGTAACAGAAGAATCATCTCAGCAGCTTGTAATCTGTACCGATATCTTTTCCGCTTTGGAAATAAACAAAAAAAAAGAAATCCAAAATCGCGGTATAAGTAAACCTGTTTCTGACTAAGACAGCTCAGGACAGAGTTATATGTATGTAAACCTGGGCGACGCTCCCCTTCTACAAAGTAAAGGCCTTAATTTTATTGTTAGATTGATGCAATTCACCTAAATTTTAGCTGCTTCTACAAGCAGAAAGCTACTAAACGATCAAAAGAAGTAACTCGCGGAAAAGTCAGCATTCATGCATGAGAGAGACGTAACTATATATGCTTAGGAAAGCTAATCTATTTCCTTACTCTGTAAGCAAATAGAACAAGACAAGCTTTGACTTGCAGCAAATCTATTTCCTTACTCTGTAAACAAATAGAAGACTGAAGTAAAGAGTAGAGTTCCATGAGAAAATTAGCAAATGCCAAAACACATTTGCGTTTTACTTAATGCAACCAAGTTCTTGAAAATCATAAAGTATAGGTGCCTCCCATTTTAACCCGTTAAAACATGCATTATTCATGTAAAATACACAGACATTCTTCAGGTACTGTTGAATTGCTCTGACACCCTCTGGCTCCCATGACAACTTGTCACAGGAAGTGCTAACCCTTAATGTCACTTTTGTAAACAAACCAGCCTGGGTGGCTAAGCTAACCTAGCCTAGCATCAAGCTAACTTAGGCTAAGCTAAACTGACCAATCACTAAGCTAACTTAGGCTAACCTAACCTAGCTTAGCATCAAGCTAACTTGGGCTAAGCTAACCTAACCTAGCTCCAATCCAATGCAGGCTAAGCTGAATAACCTCAACAGTTAGCAGTTAGCATTATTTTCTTGAACCCCTAATCACCGCTGTGTTCCACAGTGCAAAGTATTCTAGAATACTTTCCTCAACACCACTTAGGGTTTCTAATTATTCACTTTCCGTGTTTGCAATTCTTATTAGCCAAGGTTTACCCTCACAGGGTTAGGAATACTCCTTGCTAACCATTGAAGACTAACTTCACAGATGCCCTGTTAATTAAACTCAAGTTTAACTGCAGGTAAACTGCGTAACTAACTACAGAAGAATTTGTATAACCATAGGAATTTTTTTTGTCGGCATGTTGACTAAACCTTTGGAGGAACACACCCAATGTGGTCTTGAACACGCAACCGCTACAACCCACTATAGAGTGTTGATCAAAGCAAATCCAAAGTTTAGCCACTAATGCCACTGATTATTCTCGACTTCAGATCATTCCCATGTTTTGATCATTTTATTTCCTTTTGCTTTAATTTTGATTTTATTTTTCCTCGTTAATTATTTCATTCCTTTGACCTTGATAATAATAGCAAGCAGCTATTCCCTTGTCCATTAGGTCCTCTATAGGATTTAATTCCTTTGCCTCTCTTGTCCGAGTGTGGTTCCATTTCCCATAGGGCCCAGAAAGGAAGCAGACACCCTTATTTGTTATTTTGGCTTAGTTCCAGCCAGTGCACTCGTTTTGTGACCCTCTAACACAAGTAATCTCAACAATTTACTAAAGGCACTACTAGAGTCCTGAGGATCGACAATAAGCAGAATTTAAATAAGAAAGCTGTCCTTTCCCCTATTATCGTTCACACCATCGAGCTATAGTGAACCACCAGCTAAGTCCAGAGAAATAATTTAGTCATAAGAACCACCTTGCGTCATTTATTTCATCTCGGCTATGTCCTTCCCAGGAAATACCCTCGGAACCACACAAAACTTAGCCCCCTAACATTCACAGCTAAGATTAGGACACAAGAGACACTTAGCTTTATGCTTACATACTTAACGAACCTATTAAGCAGTAGTTCTGAACTTTTAGGGCCACGCATTAATCACTCACAACAAGTGTGCCAGAATGCCACAGAGCCCCTGCGTAACCTGACCTCAACCTCCCAAGGAACCACTGCCACAAACCACGGCATGGCTCCAAAAGGATTTGACCAAGCTAACCAGAAAAGCCACGACATGCAGACCAGACTGTCACTTGCAAACTGTCTAACCAACCTGACTGCATGAAACAGATTCTGCTCGATATGGATTACGTCCAGTCGTGAGGTGCACAGCTTCCTAGCTCGTCAAACAGAGACTGCCAAAATGGACTATTAGCTGTTGCAATAAGCTTCGATCGCTTAACTCCCTGATCCAGAATCATACCAAAGGTTCTCACCGCCGTGGACATCAAGCAAGACCGACTTGAAACTCCACCGACTCCGACAAACCACCAGGTATGGAAAGGATGCCAATCTCAGAACTTTGTTTCTTTGAACTTGCATCCCACAGTGAGTTATTCCGTAAGCACCCTGGCCTGTCCCTGTAGCATATCTACCATAGCTACGAGACCACAAGCTCACATTACGCAAAGACTTTGTCCGAAAAGACTGGGTAAACACCCTCAAACTAACCTGTCTCTGAGCACGACTCAGAGCTGCCTCTAGGATACACCCCACACTTTCACTGAGAGTAAACCGTTCCAAGCCAACAGAGGGCAACACAACAGTCCTGGTGCTCATCGACCGCACCAGAGCAAGAGCTCTGAGCCGCACCTCATCACCAAGAGACTCAAGCCCAACCAGCCCAGAGCGGTACCCCTCTCCACACGCCACTGGTAAGCACAAATCTGAACACACATCAGATAACAACAGTGCAGCCATGTCACTGACAGCAAAAATCCTGAAGGTGCTGAAAGAGTTTCTGCACAAGATCTCACAAGAAGGACAAGCCAGACATGCTATGTCTCAGCGCAAGACCCAAACAGACACCCAGAACACTGCTCGTCAGCATCACACCACAGAGCTCACTGCCACTTCACAAAGTGACAGCACCAAGCAGCCACCACAACTGACAGCTGCACAGCCTGAGCATGACAACACCGTGTCCCACACAACATCAGCCCAGACGCCAGGACTTCTGGGAAACCTAATCAAAAAGGGGGTGGCACAAACTCTGCCTAGCCACCTAGAGACAATGATTTGAGCCTTGAAGCCATGCTAGACACTAGCTCAAACATCACGCTACTGCCAGCCCAACTCTTTAAAAGACTCAAACAATCAGAGCGAACCCTCAAATCCCAAACAGGTAAGCTGAAGGTGCAATCCTACAGCCAAAACGACATCTGGCTCAACACAGGTAGCTCTCATTCACCCAACAATTGGTCCCTATGTGCCGGATTTACCCAGTGTACCGATCACGAACGATCACGTACGCACGTCTGATTGGCCAAGATCTGTTAGATCGTTATGAGCCTTTAATAGACTTTAAACAACTGAATGTCTGAGCTCAAGTTCAAGTACCCCTCCCCCTCCAGTCACACAGGTCAAAAGAACCTAACTGGCAGGTCACAGAGGTCACAAGAACTCCTGCAACCAGCCATAAAGGCACAGCCTCAGCACCAAATGTAAACGTGAACTTGCTACCCTGCACCTTTCAGCTTACCAAAAACTGAGACTAACCAAATGAACTTTGAGACAACCACCTCTCAACCCCTCCAACCGCCCAAACCGGCCGTCAACCACGACAACGGCAGCTCACCAAGCACATGCTGCTAAACGGCCCAACACTTGAAATTTATGTACCTCGTGACATCACTTCGCCACAGCTTGTGCTGCCACAGTACAAAAAGGGGGATATACCAGCCAGTGTATGCCTGTCACGCACCATGTGGGCTGCACACCGCAGCACCAGGACATCTCGGCATCCTCAAAGGCATCAGGCTGTCCCAGCCGACAGCCGCTGAAACCTTTTCCCCCTTTCTCTCTCTCTCTCCCCTGTCTCTGTTACAGGATGCTGCTGTTGTGGTCGTCTCCCTGTGCCTCCAGCCAACCAGAGGACAACTGCAGTCATCACCAGGTCCGACATCACACGGCATAGGGTCGACTACCACGCAAGCAGAGCTAAATGGACACCCACGCCGCTGCTGTCAGAACGCAGTCAAACACCGGCATGTCCAGCAACAAAACGAACTGAAATCCTTCAGCCAAAAGGTAACTCACAACAGAGTGCCTCCTCACAGACCATCAAGAAATTGAAAGGAGCTGTGACGGATCCACAACGCTCACGGCATTCTGCTGAACCAGACAAGTGAACTCCAGCGGGACAACGGTTTACTGTCTGCCAGAATGACTTTGCTCAAAACTCAGCATCAAGCAGCCTTTGCTCCGAGACTCGAGCTACCCTGCTGCGACTGAGCCTGAGTCAAGTCCCATCCTTTACGAAACCCATGATTTCACCCTGATTCCAGAACTGGAATTATGAACTGTGAAAAACGGGGGTGCCCAGCCGAACTGAACTTGTTCTCAGCAACATAGCTCTCCTAGCTGTGTTTCAGACTGAACACCTGCACCATGCACCACTGCATCACCTGTTGTCCAATCCTGGACCGCAGCTGATTCTGCGCTGGGTACCTCTACGGTAATCAACCACGTCTTGACACTGGACTTTCACACTCCACAAGAGACTCAACAAACGCAAACCTCCACAGCCACCACTGGACCCTCAGGAAGAGGGTACCACACTGGAGACTGCGTCCAACCTCATCAAGCTGAGCCCGAACCTCAGCCTAGCCACCACCTGCTACCTGACTTTCATGATTCACCTGCCCTCCATCCATTGCGATGGGTGTCGTTCGATGGAAGTCCACGTAAGGACTTCATCTAACGAAAAGGGGGAGATGTAGTGATTCTGGCCAGACTGAATCAACCGTCCTCCAAGGACTCGGACCCCCCCCCCCCCCCACAGACACACCATACACCGCCACACACATTCTTCCACTCACTGGAGTGAGATCATGTTACAAGACTGTGGAATGTGCTTTATGTCTCTGACCCAAGAGATGGACTTTTCTGTGTTAAAAGACATTTAACCAGATATATTCCATGTGTTCTATGTATGTGTGTTTTTCCCCAGGTCACCGTGAAATATCTTTGTTGGTTGCAGCATAAAAAAGGAATTAGAAATAACTTCCTTAGGCATTGTAAACAGAAGTATATGTTCATTTGATGTAACATAATGCTCCTCGTGATGCTCTATTAGGAATGCGTCACCAGATGAACGAGCCCGAATATGTACAGAGATGTAAAGTAAAGTGTGTTTTTTAATATGTCTTACTGCCAAGGATGATTCGAACTTGTTTCAACATAGTAGCCCTTATGTGAACACACCCCCTCCCACGAGGAGCGCGTGGTCTGAGAACAAAGCACCATAAAAGAATGTTTCCCGCGTGCAGCCTCCATCTCCCTTGATTGGCTCAAGCCAACAGAGAAGGATGGATGTCCCCAAGAGGATAAAGGCAGTGCGCCAGCTCCGCCCTGCCTCTTTCCGAAAACGCGTCTCATGCCAAGAAAGCACGTAAAGGATCTCCTCACGGAGATCCGACCCCGCCAAGGGATCCTTCCTTTGATTGACGTCCAAAGTTTTAGTCCTCTTCTCAAATGAACTACCAGAGTTCGTTTCCCAGGGAAGGAAGTGGACTTTGCCGGTCTCATTTCCTCGGGTCACGTCACCTCAAAGACTTTCAAGCCTTTCAAACATTCGCGGCCAGAGTGCCAACGAAATCCGCCACGTGGCTCCCCACGGAACAAAGAAGCCACGCGCACGCAACCGACCAGTGCACCGCGCCAGGACGGGCAGTGCAAAAGCGCCGCGCCTCCGGCGGAACGCGGCTTCACGCGCTCCAGCGGAACGCGCGCACACAGGAGAGCCTCTCCATTCAGTACCGGCCCACGCCGGGCCTGGCCACGTAGTCCGTGACACACACAGACCAAACATGTTGTGCAATAAAGTATAACCTTACCTTCTTTTAGAGCTTCTCAGAAGCATAAAGAAAGTGTTTTCATGGTGTTCAGAAAGATTAATTGACTGTTTGGTGACTGTAACTCCCTCTCTCTCTCACCCTCACTCTCTCTCTCTCTCTCTCCAACTCACTTAATCGTCTAACCGCCTGCGTCGTCTTAGTTTGTGTTTAATGTTTGTATATACATGTATCATTGTAACGTAGTAAATGCTTACTTAGTTGCCTTATTGACTTTAATAAATTCAATATGACCATTTGTGATTGAATTACGGTCCTGCTCATGACAAGTCCCTGAAGTGAAAGATCGAACGCTGCATGCTTTATATAACTAGCACATACCAAAAAGGTTATGTTTTGTGAGTTGGAATGCTGAATTCTTCTGGCCAGAGAATTAAGTTTTCCCCTGCTCTATAAATTAATTGAGCTAATTAATTTTACTTGTCTTGTAAGACGTGGTCTGTGCAATCTGTTACAATTAATTTGCTGGTTAATTGCGGAGATACACATGTATACATATAAGTAAAGTTAACAGAAAGCCCTCATCGAGGGATTTATTAACATGTAAGATCGGGCTTATCCAAATCTGTATGAATAATTATTAATTATGAATTATTAATTATGATATGCAAATTCCCTCCATAGGATCTCGCCAAGTCTTTACATAGCTGTTAACTAAATTAACTAAATTGAGTTGTGAAATTATAATTGTCCTTTCTGTTCAGAGAAGAGAAACAATATTCCATTGTTTTATGAATTGTGACGGACTTTCTCCACTCTTTGATCTTTTAGAATTTTTATTTTCTTTATTAGGGATTTTTTTTTCATACTCTGGATTCAAATATACACTTACTGGCCACTTTATTAGGTACACCTGTCCAACTGCTCGTTAACACTTAATTTCTAAGCAGCCAATCACATGGCGGCAACTCAGTGCATTTAGGCATGTAGACATGGTCAAGACAATCTCCTGCAGTTTAAACCGAGCATCAGTATGGGGAAGAAAGGTGATTTGAGTGACTTTGAACGTGGCATGATTGTTGGTGCCAGAAGGGCTGGTCTGAGTATTTCAGAAACTGCTAATCTACTGGGATTTTCACGCACAACCATCTCTAGGGTTTACAGAAAATGGTCCGAAAAAGAAAAAACATCCAGTGAGCGGCAGTTCTGTGGGCGGAAATGCCTTGTTGATGCCAGAGGTCAGAGGAGAATGGCCAGACTGGTTCGAGCTGATAGAAGGGCAACAGTGACTCAAATAACCACCTGTTACAACCAAGGTGGGCAGAAGAGCATCTCTGAACGCACAGTACGTCGAACTTTGAGGCAGATGGGCTACAGCAGCAGAAGACCACACCGGGTGCCACTCCTTTCAGCTAAGAACAGGAAACTGAGGCTACAATTTGCACAAGCTCATCGAAATTGGACAATAGAAGATTGGAAAAACGTTGCCTGGTCTGATGAGTCTCGATTTCTGCTGCGACATTCGGATGGTAGGGTCAGAATTTGGCGTCTACAACATGAAAGCATGGATCCATCCTGCCTTGTATCAACGGTTCAGGCTGGTGGTGGTGGTGTCATGGTGTGGGGAATATTTTCTTGGCACTCTTTGGGCCCCTTGGTACCAATTGAGCATCGTTGCAACGCCACAGCCTACCTGAGTATTGTTGCTGACCATGTCCATCCCTTTATGACCACAATGTACCCAACTTCTGATGGCTACTTTCAGCAGGATAATGCGCCATGTCATAAAGCTGGAATCATCTCAGACTGGTTTCTTGAACATGACAATGAGTTCGCTGTACTCAAATGGCCTCCACAGTCACCAGATCTCAATCCAATAGAGCATCTTTGGGATGTGGTGGAACGGGAGATTCGCATCATGGATGTGCAGCCGACAAATCTGCGGCAACTGTGTGATGCCATCATGTCAATATGGACCAAACTCCCTGAGGAATGCTTCCAGCACCTTGTTGAATCTATGCCACGAAGAATTGAGGCAGTTCTGAAGGCAAAAGGGGGTCCAACCCGTTACTAGCATGGGGTACCTAATAAAGTGGCCGATGAGTGTAGTAGACTACAGAAATATGTAAATTAAAGAACTTCATTGTTGTGCCAAGCCAAACTAGCGATTTATATTTCCAGAAGAAATTAAATAGAACAGAGAAATGGACATTGTATCAAATTTGTGTCACATTGTATCAGATGAATATGTTCAAATCAAGAATTTTTGTTGATTTCAATTATTCCAAAATGATGAATGCAATCAATGTTTTTGAGATCGAATGGTGATGTGATGTTGTATGTGTTCTGTTCTTGATAATGTTTTTCGTATGTGAATTAAGTAGTGATCGACCGATGTATCGGATTACCGATATTTTTCCCTGATATTTAAGCATTTTCCCATAATCGGGTATCGGTTTTGTAATATCGGACGGCGCCATTTTGTGGCCGTTTTGAGAATTCCGCCTTTGCAGCACGCGTCTGAGAACTCTGTGCACGGGTGAAGTAAATGTTCTACTTGCTTTGCTTTAATTATTCAACTTTATTTAACATAATAGACATGCAGAAATGAGATTTGAGACATAAATGCCTGATATAGTTTATTTATGCAGCATGGTTCTAAAAATCGAGACGAACTCATGGAGTCACAAATGCAATCCGTAATCCGTCATGCCCTGCCCCAATAAAGACATAACTTTACATGAATTAAATAATACAGACATGAATGAGTGCATGTTGAAAACAAAAGTGCTGAATAGGGTGCTCCGATCAGGATTTTTGGGGCCGATCACCGATTACTGGAAGCTGTATCACCCTAGAATACCGATCACCGATTATAGAGTCTATTTGAAGCCTTCTATTTATCATGTACCATTATTATTAAACTATATTTTTACAACAATGTACATTAAGTATTACAATTAAGAGAAGACAATGTATCATGAATTTACACCTGTGTATTTATCAGACATGAAAACGGGTCAGGGGTGAAAAAGGTGAGAAAGATATTACCCCTCTAGGGGGGTCCGGGGGGCCCAATTATTTTATAGTCTACTATAAAATTAAGAAAATAAATATAGCACAAATGTATAGCACAGCTGTTTAATGAGGCAGCAACTTATGATAGATAGGACAGAACAAAAAAATGCAATTAATAATCTTTCATTGCGCAAAATTATTATGATATGATTATGAAAGACTCTTATGAAAAGATTTATGAAAGATTGTGAATAGAGTGCGGCACACAGCGCTTATGCGCATCACGAGCGCTGAATGATGCACTTGAGGCAACATGAGTCACAGCGCGCAGCTCTTCGAGTCCGTTGGAAAAGTTCTAAAGCACAAAGGGAATACAGTATCTATCTATGCAATAGTTTATTGAGCCTTTTCTTTTAACAGTTTTACATTTCAGTTACTGTGCGCGTGAAGAACAATGATAGTGCTCTCCAGTGTTGTGATACAGAAAGGAACATGATTGAGGTACTACCGCAAGAGAGTCAATTTATGCAAAACCAGAGCTTTATGTACAGATCAAGTATAATAATATTAACATTATTCATCTTGGAGAGAGTTTTCATAGTTGCCGAACGCTACGCGCTGTGCTGTTTTAATGCTGAATGGAGAATGACTGACAGCGGAGGGAAAAGTTTACGTGAACTTGCATTTAATCACTTAAACATTAATTTCTATCTCACATTATACTACAGTATGGCTTCATGTTAATTATGAGTTTTTGAACTCAACCTGAGCGCTGCCGCGGCCATCAGTGGACGTGTTCTCTGTAGCTCGCGCAGTCTTCACTCGGACGTGCGCTTCCGTTGCGGAGTCAGACTTTATTCTTTCTTTACCTGTTGATCACAGTTTGACAAGCAGACAGCGCGTGGTACACACATTGCAGATGGATTGCTAGTGAATTGCTTTTTCACACACCTTGTACAATTGCCAGACAGCTGAAGCCATTTTTACCAGGGCATAAAAAAAATTGTCTCGCAGAGTTTTGTGTCATCTGATCGGCTTTTCTGGATCGGCCTTTATCAGAGACCGCCGATCACACATCCCAAAGCAATTATCGGCCGATCGTCGACTCGACGACCGATAGGGCTGAAACGATTCCTCGAGTTACTCAGAGTTACTCGAATTACAAAAATTCCTCGAGGCAAAAAATCTGCCTCGAAGCCTCGTTAAATTACTATGACGCGCACTAGATGCGCACTTTACGCGCACGCAGGGATCTGATTGATTCACACGGACCGTTGTTCAGGAAGCACACCATAGCACATGGTACATTTGACTTCATGTGACCTCATAAATGGCAGAGAATGTCTAAAGTTTGGGATCATTATACGTTTATAAAGGAAGAGAACAAGATGCAATGTGTCTACTGCAAAGTATACCTGGCAGGGCTGCTCGCGCAATTGAGCCAATTCTCACGCCATACCCCCGATTTCTCACGCTGCTGAAGTGCCAATCCCTTCGGTCAAATGCTTGAAAGAAAGACGAGTTTCTCAATAGATCTACCTGTTGAGCCACTCGTGATCGACTGGTTTTACCGCCGCATATTAATTCGAAAGTTAAAATATCCTGTAATCTAGCGCGAGCGCGCATGCGAGATGATGAGCTCCCAACCGCGGCTCGCGCACGACGGCAGAGAGGTAAAGCGAGCGCGTGCAACCTGTCTCTCTCACGCGCCAGTCAGACCAATTGCGGCAATTCATCATATGCTTAAACTTTTATGCAGCCACGCAACAAAAATGTCAGCATACATTCACTGTATACACCGGGACGTGATGGAGGAACAAATATTGTGACGCATACACACACACTCTGATGTTCGTCTTGAGATTACACTTGGAAAAGTCTGATTCTTATTTATAATTGTTTTATTTCCATTTTTTTTTTTATAAATTGTATACAGATTTGTGTACCTGTTTGGCTTGATATTTTAAATTAATTTATTTTTGTTTTCAGGTGGGTATAATTTGCAGAAGGTGCAATCCTTTTTTTGTAATGTTGTATTAAGGAGACAAAACTAAGGCCAAATGCTATTTAAGTTTGTATTCAAAGTTTTACATGTTATGGGCTACATGTAACACGTTTTGCAGTAATTTGTTTTAACTATATTGTTATATAATTGTTGGCACTGGCTCTTATAAACACTAAATTGGTAAAAATAGCAATAAATAGGCTTATTTGTGGAGCCAAATGTTGGAGTTGGAATAAATACCTCTAGTTTTTTAAAGAAATAAAAGCCAAACACCTTATCATTTTCGTTATACATTATTTGTTTTGGTTGCTTAAAAACACAAACATAAACAAATTATCCGATTACTCGATTAATCGATCGATTAAGTGCTAGATTAATCGATTACAAAAAGAATCGATAGCTGCAGCCCTAGCGACCGATCAATCGGAGCACCCTTAGTGCTGAATTGAATTCTCTATCTGTTGTATTTGCTCACCATAGTCTCAAAAAAAAAGTTTGTTCATAATGCTGAGCACTCACTGGGTTGATGATCAGGAATGTTCAGAATCTCGCCACAGAATAAAACTTTTGACAAGAGTATCTTGTTTAAACACCCTAGATTATATTATCATTTACTATAGCAATTATTTCGCTAATACACATCTAAATATACCGTTTGTGGTCGTGGAAATGAATTATTTCATTTGAGTAGCCAGTGTTTCCCACAGAATTAGATTCTATTTGTGGTGGTGTGGGGTTTTGGTACCGAAGGAGGGGGTGGGGGTTGTTTGTGCCACAGGGGCCTATATGTATTGTAAGCATGTTATAATTAGTGATGTGTCCTCCCGTATCGAAGCTTCGAAGCGTGTGTCCAGTAATCCGGGATGATTTCTGTGAAGCGCGTATCGAGGCTTGTGTCGGTGACGTATGTGGTGACGTTTGAAGCCTTGCGAGCTGGCTGTACCACGTGACTGCTTCAGTAAGTGGTTCGCGGTTTGGCGGTCTATTTGAAATAAGGGCCAGAAAAATGCAATGGATTCCCCTTCACACTTTTCATTTTGAAACATTAGTGCTGTCAATTTGAATTATTCATCAAAGTGATTAATCAAAAAATAAAAATAATCCTGATTGATACCTTCCTGATTGATACCATCCTGGTATGTACTATGCTGAATTATACAACAGGGCTCTCAAGTTTTGAAGAAAGGCAGCAGGAGTGAGAGAATCACGTGAACAATTTTAGGATATAATTTTTTCTTTTTTGCATTAAATCTTACCCAGATACAATAATACTATTTCCTGATTGGCTATTGTGTAGTACTTTTTTCTTTTTTTTCATTGGCTGATAAGTGGCAGGCTTAACTGCAGAACTCCAGGGGGACGCGCTTGATTCCTGCCGGTAATATGCGCTGCCGCTGCGGCATATTAAATATATTATAAACAGTTTTTACACGAGATAAATACAAAAGACCGAAACGAGTGACTGTGACAATCAATGCGTGACACTTCTTGCAGGTGTGATGAATGGTATATGTACTTCTCATCCAACCACAATCAAATACACTCTAGATAGCGCGATTTATCTGGATAGTTTTTTTTTTACGATGTCAAGCAGAAATAAAAACAAATCGAAATGCCATAACAGTAGGCTATTTATTAAAATGTAAAGAGTAGAAAGTAGCCTACAGATAATTGCGTGAATAGCCGTAAGGAGTAGAAGTAAAAAAATCGGCTGAAAAATAATTACTCCAGTGCTAAATACGTTAGATACCCAAAATGTATATTTGGACAGAATACGAGACAGAGTTATTTATTAAATTCATAAAAGACCAAATACAGGAATACTGGCTTCTAAACCTCAAAGAAATGCCATAATCAAGACCTCGGAGCAGAAATAGCTAAGTGAGAAAACACCTCACGTGCTGCTCACAGTATGTCTTTCCATGCTATTAAAGCTTGGATAACACACTTAGGCCTACATCTCTTTATCAGTAATAATATAATATGGTGGCTCTGTAATATATTTAAACCTACCAACGTCCGTTGCCATGATTTTTTGAATGACTGATCGCGAGAGGAAAAAATGACGTTATTTAGTAAATTGCGCGAATCTGTGGTGGAAACGCGACAGCATTTAACATAGACTAACTTTTTAGAGTTATAGTGTTCATTATACTGACCATTCAACTCCGGATTGATTCTGGAGGAATAAGCACCGGCAACAATCCGACCTCCAACGCATGATCATATTTTGATTCATAATCGTGCTCAAAGAGGAGGGGCTATTCGCGTCTCCGTTGTCAGTTTGTATGAGTGGGAGGGGAAGGAGCGCGCAGCTCAACAATAAAATCAAAACCTGAAAATCAATGCGTGGCGGTCAGTGTTGATATTGTGGCGGGCCGCCACAGAATTAATGAATGTATGGGAAACCCTGGTAGCCTATAGTCTGTTATAGTTCTGTGTAAATGCATAGATAAACAGCACTTTGTCAGAAAGCATTTCATGTTCTAGATCCGCGATCCCGCACCTAGAGCCACACCTGGCTCTTTGGCAAAAATCATGTGGCTCGCGAAGATCTCTCACCCTTTACCAACAAACGAGCGATACAAAAAAATAAGACGCATCAATAGATCGACTCTCTGCAGAAAAATCTGCCATTACAATTCCCTTGTAGCATAGTCTACCGAAGTTATTTAAACGTTTATGATAATAAAATTCTTGTACCAGCAAATGTGCGTATTCAGTGCTGGTCGCAGCTCTCGATTGGTACGAGCCATCAGAGAAATCAACTCGTCTCTGTGATAACCTACGGGTCCTGCACTGGGATTCAAGCAGCTGCAGCTTGTTTTAGGTATGCCTAATGGCGATAAGCAGCAAACATATAAACGTAGGCTATAAACTTTAATACTTTCACTTTTGCCGCTGAGATGACATGATAAATGATAAATGCAGGCATGAAAACCACTCACCTTTCGGCGAAATTCGCCGTTTTGAAACCAAAATAAGTGACCTACGTGAATCGTGTAGATTCGATGAGAAAATGTTTTGAGGGAGGGGGGGGGTATAATATATATGAAGCCATATTAGTATAATGTGAGATAGAAATTAATATCTAAGTCATTAAATTCAAGTTCACGTAAACTTTTCCCTCCGCTGCGGCTGTCAGAAATTCTCCATTCAGTTCAAACAGCGCGTCGACTCCTCAGTCATTCTCCATTCAACATTCAAATAGCACAGCGCGTCGTCAGTCATCAGCATTCAAACAGCACAGCGCGTCGTAAGTCATCAGCATTCAGAACAGCACAGTGCGTCACGTTCGGCAATGATGAAACTCTCTAGATGATTAAATGTTAATATTATTATACTTGATCTGTAGATAAAGCTCTATGGTTTCGCATAAATTGACTGTAGTACCTCAATCATGTTTATCATCCTTTACCGCATGTCTAGATCACAACACTGGAGAGCACCATCATTGTTCTTCACGCGCACAGTAACTGAAATTTAAAACTGTTAAAAGAAAAAGCTCAATAAACTATTTCATAGATAGTTGTATAGTACACTATGCATCGATATGTATTTCCTTTGTGCTTTGAACTTTCCAATGCGGACTCGGAAGAGCTGCGCGCTGTGACTCGTGTTGCCTCAAGCGCATCATTCAGCGCTCGCGATGCGCATAAGAGCTGTGTGCCGCACTCAATTGGAGTCTTTCATAATCAAATCATAATACTTTTGCGCAATGAAAAATTATTAATAGTATTTTTTGTTCTGTCTATCTATAATATGTTGCTGCCTCATTAAGTGCTATGCATTTGTGCTATATATATATTTTCTTAAGTTTATAGTAGACTAAAATAATTGATATTTTTGATTTTTATCTTGTTTTTCATGAATGCATTTTACATTAATACAAAGAGCAATGTGTAACGTTTTACCAGATTTAGTGCTACAGTTATTGTCTCTAATTTGTTCCCCACTATTTTTTTTCAGTAAATGTTCTGATTTTATACAATTATTGTTTTTCTAGACTAAATTTGACTAAGTTACCCACTAATCTAGTTTATAATATAATTTTAGTCATAGGTTATGATCATATTTTTTTCTTTATAAGGAAGTTGTCTGATGGTAGATTGTGTTTAACACACAAAAGAGTGATTATCAGTTCAACACACAGTTATAGAAATTCTACTTGATTTTTTTTTTAACTGCGTTGGTAACGGATCGTTATCGTTCTTTTTTTTATTATTAAAATAAGGCCATAATATTTTTGACTCATGGCTGAAGTTAAGTTTCTCCAGCTCTCCCCAGGTTGGCAAAAAATGCATCTCAAAATACATCAGATTGATGCTTTAAAATATGGAATATTTAAAATTTTCTGACGGGGGAGCATGCCCCCAAACCCCCTAGAGGAGTACCATCCTTCTCACCTTTTTCACCCCTGACCCGTTTTCATGCCTGTAAATGAGATAACATGATAAATGTGTGTATTTTTCGATAATCCACGCAGATTTCAGTTGACGATTCTGTTTTAAGTTATTAATAAGAAAAATTGAAGGAATGAAAAAGAGCAGGATGTGGTTTATAATGAAAAGAAATATTAAAAGAGCGATAAGTCACGAAAGAGAACGGAATTACTGGCAGGATGCTGTACGCGCGCGCTCTCCAAGCACAACACGGAAAACAGAGTAACGTTAGGCCTTTGTCTTCAGTTGCGCACCAAAACGGCCAAATAAATACAGAAACATATCAAAATGCCAAGTCGAGTATTCACGTAAACACAGTAGATACTGTGTTCTCTCACTCACTCTCTCACTTACGCAGACAGAAAGGATTTATGCTCATTATCTGATAACTCCACCTCACAGTGAAAGCCCTTCACAATTAATATTGAAACTTTGCTAAATATTTGTTTGATTTTAGCCTAATACTGTTGAAATTTTATTGAAAAAAGCACGTCTTTAAAAATAATATTATATGATTATTTTCCTGTGGCTCTTTTGGAAAAATGCATAAACCAAAAATTAAAAAATGGCTCTTTGGTCAAAAAAGATTCCCGACCCCTGATGTGACTCCCCTGTCAATTATTTTCTCCATATGAAAACATTAGACTTTTAACATTTATTTTGCCTATTGTCAACATTGTTGCTGCTGATGCTTATAAATTATATGTATAATTTAGAAATAAATTATATAATGTAATAATATAAATGTTTTTATTGTAACTTGAAGATTTAATTTAACATGAAAGAGGGAGTGATTGTTATAAATAAAATGGTTTGTTCAGTTCATTTGTGTTGTAATAATTGTCAGAAGTATAAGAAGTATAACAGTAAATACAAATCGGTTCTGCATATCGGTTACCGGGCACATAAACATGCAAATAATCGGTATTGGTATCGTTTATAAAAAATCAATATCGGTCGATCACTACTCAAAGCTTCAAGGAGAAATGGTTAACTTTTTCTGGACAATTTGTACTTGGGCACCTCAAATTGTTATTTTACTGCCAAGGGATGAAGGAGGTCAAGGCTTTGTAAATCTTGTCAGCAGAGGAGCGACTTAT
Organism: Hybognathus amarus; assembly: GCA_030378365.1. Taxonomy (NCBI): domain Eukaryota; kingdom Metazoa; phylum Chordata; class Actinopteri; order Cypriniformes; family Leuciscidae; genus Hybognathus; species Hybognathus amarus. Next base: position 515,746 of record JAQIUQ010000033.1, on the reverse strand, counting down.
TGGCTACAGTTCATTCATCTAGCATGGAGACCATTAGCACAAACCATTTTATATGGGGTGAATGGAATGGGACTGCACTTTCTCAACGGATCATATTCTTCTGGATTTTACTAGACTGCCTTCTTTTTATAAAAGTCTTTTTAAAGTGTGGAGACTTTTTAAACATAATTGGACAGTCAGCTATTTCTTCTTTGGTTGCTTGAGGAACCTGTGGTGTTTGTCGCCTTGATGTGTCAGGAGATGACTTTCCAGGGCTAATAGAGCTTGCTTGTGTCAAAGAAAAATACTGCATTTAAAATAAATTGTTGACAAAGCTGGACCTGGACTAAAGAAATGCAGAAACTGTTGCCATACATCTGGGTGTAAGATCAGTGAGGTTTGAAAGTTTCTGAACAAACTGGATGGGGTTTGAAACTCCAAGAAAAAAAAATGGTCTTGCACGTTAGTTGACGATCCCGGGCCGTCATACAGCTGACGCTTTACCTTTAACGTCAGTTAGGTGACAGGGTAAGTTTAGGGGCGGAATACGGAATACAGTCAGGGCCTCTTAACTAATATTCGACAGTAGAGAGAAACAGGGAAATATTTGCATCCAACTGTCAAAGTTAGGTTTAGTTCTGTTAAACACAGCTCTTTGTTCATCTCTGAGTCTGTTGGAAATGCTGCAATTTAATTGGAAGGTTACAGCATGATGTAAAGGGCCACATAATCGATCCAAAGACAGCGTTCATTTCGTGGTGAAGGTTTCACGCATGTTACGTCTTTTCCATGGCAAAGTGATTTTTAATTTAATGCAGCACATTTAATCTTATGTATTAACTCGTTTCATCTGACTCCATAAAATTAAAAAGGTTTATCAATGATATATGTGCATCATTTAATACATTAATGTTCAACTATTCCTTTTAACTCTAATGAAAATAAAGTCAAAGTCGGTTAGAATAATCAAAATAACAATTTATTATGTCAGGTAAATGTATATTTTTTTATTCCATAAGATAATCAATGCAAACCATCAAATGTTTCTAGAACAAAAATAATCATTTTACCCGACATGGCTACGTGAGCTGGGAGACAGAACTCCCAGCCTCACGGACTGATCTGAAAACAGACAACAGCCCCGAACCCTTGTTGCAGTTTCCTTATATAGCCAGACCTCATTTCATATGCAAGTTCTAGTGGAAATTTACTAGTAGGTAATCATTTGCTTAATTGTAATTTGCATTCAGACAGGGCTGGACTGGCCATCGGGCATACCTGGCATTTTCAGTGTATCTCTCAAAATAGTCCAAACGATGGAGAAGAAACGCAATGAATGTGCAGAGAAATGGTGTGAAAAAAGAAACAGGGCCTTCAGTGTCTGATGAGGAGTGAGGAGGATCAGGAGAGACATTAGTGAGTGTAGAGAACTGTGGTAAGCAGAACTAGGCTACTTTCAGAACACAGGCTGGGAGAAAACTCATCATATATGCATTATTTCCACATCTGCATATTTGACGATTACGCATTTTACTGAGAATTGTAATGAGAGTACGAGACCCGTTTGTAAACCATGTTTTCCGCCAAAATAATAGCTCAATGCTGTTTCCATCAAAATAAAAGATTATCTCTTTTAAGTATAGAAATTAGTTCTAAGCTAATTATGAAAGTTGGTTTTATTTTTTCAGTGCATGTTTAATTTACATTATACCACGGGCTGTTTAAATACTCGATTCTGATTGGCTGGAAGGTGTGCAGTAAAACCGTTTAATGCACAGGTAGTTCCAGTCAGTTTGATTACAGTTGGAAATGAATCCGCTACTATAAACCATAGACTGTAAAAAAAAACATTGGTAACCATAGTAACAGTTAAGGGGGTCGCACACCGGACGCGCAGCGCCGCGTCGTGTGCAGCGCCACGTCTTTAAAATTCGAACACATTATTCTCTATGAGTGTACACACATCGGCGGCGCCATTCGGCGTCTGTCCGCGGCGCCCAGCGACGGCTCAGGACCGTGTTCAAAACCCTGCAGCGCCACAGAGCGCCATTTACATAGTTTTATATCAAATTTAAATTATTTTTGTCTCAAATCGTTGCTGATGGGTCCTGACTTCGCCCTATGCTGCAATATACATTTCGTTTTGCATTCATTTACAGAAATCAGCTGCTTGAATGACAATTGCTGATGTTATTGGATTTTTCAGGTGAGATTCTCAATTCATTTATGCTCTGAGGTAAAGTTTTCAGACTGCAGACTGACTCAGCAACGATTGTATTTAATTGTGCAGTACAATAATTACATAGAACAGACATTATCTTCATCTCCTGTCATTAAACATTACAATATTGCTGGCCATACACTGATGAGAAAGTGCGCGTCCGGTGTGCGATCATTGAGTTTTCCTAGCACGCGGCGCTGCGCGTCCGGTGTGCGACCCCCTTTACGCTTGCAAACAGAGTGAGAGAGTATTCTTGTTTGAGTTTTCAGTTAAACTGACTAAGAGAGAGCAAGAGAAAATGTAGATAAGATGACTGAGTTCCAGTTTTCCAGTCTTACAATGACATGGCAATATTTAAGAACTGGAAAGGAAAGGAGACACTGACCTGTCAAAAGGGTGTTAGTTCAAGCTCGACGATAAAAGAGATACTCACTCTGTTGGGAGTACGGCCACAACATCACCTCCATTCAAAATGTTTAACAAACACTCTTCTTGGTCGGACTTCAGTTTGAAAATGGCGGGAATATTCTCCACAACTGAGCGAATTGCATCCCGTGTCTCCATATTCGTAAACTTGGCTCTTAGCGTCTACGTCAATTCGTAAAATCTTAAACTTGGCTCTTAGCGTCTACGTCACGGCTTTCAGCCCGCCCTCTGTTCGTTGATTGGGCTGGTTGTTTTAAGGCCGAAGGAAAACAAAGAGACATGTCACGGTCTCAGACTGAGTACAGATGCGAAATTAAATAGAGTGGAAGTACAAAGTCTGACGTAGTCTGGCAATGGTTTAATAGCTGTTAACTAAATTAACTAAATTGAGTTGCGCTGTAAATGATAATTGTCCTTTCTGTTCAGAGAAAGAGAAACAATATTCCATTGTTTTATGAATTGTGACGGACTTTCTCCCACTCTTTGATCTTTTAGAATTTTTATTTTCTTTATTAGGGATTTTTTTTTATATACTTGGGTTTAAATATACACTCACCGGCCACTTTATTAGGTACACCTGTCCAACTGCTCGTTAACACTTAATTTCTAAGCAGCCAATCACATGGCGGCAACTCAGTGCATTTAGGCATGTAGACATGGTCAAGACAATCTCCTGGAGTTCAAACTGAGCATCAGTATGGGGAAGAAAGGTGATTTGAGTGACTTTGAACGTGGCATGATTGTTGGTGCCAGAAGGGCTGGTCTGAGTATTTCAGAAACTGCTAATCTACTGGGATTTTCACGCACAACCATCTCTAGGGTTTACAGAAAATGGTCCGAAAAAGAAAAAAACATCCAGTGAGCGGCAGTTCTGTGGGCGGAAATGCCTTGTTGATGCCAGAGGTCAGAGGAGAATGGCCAGACTGGTTCGAGCTGATAGAAGGGCGACAGTGACTCAAATAACCACCTGTTACAACCAAGGTGGGCAGAAGAGCATCTCTGAACGCACAGTATGTCGAACTTTGAGGCAGATGGGCTACAGCAGCAGAAGACCACACCGGGTGCCACTCCTTTCAGCTAAGAACAGGAAACTGAGGCTACAATTTGCACAAGCTCATCGAAATTGGACAATAGTAGATTGGAAAAACGTTGCCTGGTCTGAGTCTCGATTTCTGATGCGACATTCGGATGGTAGGGTCAGAATTGGGCGTCTACAACATGAAAGCATGGATCCATCCTGCCTTGTGTCAACGGTTCAGGCTGGTGGTGGTGGTGTCATTGTGTGGGGAATATTTTCTTGGCACTCTTTGGGCCCCTTGGTACCAATTGAGCATCGTTGCAACGCCACAGCCTACCCGAGTATTGTTGCTGACCATGTCCATCCCTTTATGACCACAATGTACCCAACTTCTGATGGCTACTTTCAGCAGGATAATGCACCATGTCATAAAGCTGGAATCATCTCAGACTGGTTTCTTGAACATGACAATGAGTTCGCTGTACTCAAATGGCCTCCACAGTCACCAGATCTCAATCCAATAGAGCATCTTTGGGATGTGGTGGAACGGGAGATTCGCATCATGGATGTGCAGCCGACAAATCTGCGGCAACTGTGTGATGCCATCATGTCAATATGGACCAAACTCCCTGAGGAATGCTTCCAGCACCTTGTTGAATCTATGCCACGAAGAATTGAGGCAGTTCTGAAGGCAAAAGGGGGTCCAACCCGTTACTAGCATGGGGTACCTAATAAAGTGGCCGATGAGTGTAGTAGACTACAGAAATATGTAAATTAAAGAACTTCATTGTTGTGCCAAGCCAAACTAGCGATTTATATTTCCAGAAGAAATTAAATAGAACAGAGAAATGGACATTGTATCAAATTTGTGTCACATTGTATCAGATTTTAAGAATATGTTCAAATCAAGAATTTTTGTTGATTTCAATTATTCCAAAATGATGAATGCAATCAATGTTTTTGAGATCGAATGGTGATGTGATGTTGGTATGTGTTCTGTTCTTGATAATGTTTTTCGTATGTGAATTAAGGTAGTTAAAATAATGTAGTGTTTTTTTTTTTGAAATAGCTGTTTTTTTTTTTTAAAATATGTGTTTTATATAAATCAAAAATCTCTCTCTCTCTCTCTCTCTCTGACTGAAAAGCTTGCTTGATTACAAAATGTAATGACTCAAGTATGTGATGGAGAAAGCCTGCCATGATGTAGGATTCTACTATAGTAAGCCCTAATGTCAAATTATGGATGCTATTCAATGAGCACAATCATTGAAAAAAATCACTGAACAATCAATGCCTCTATATTATTCATATTATTTGTAGAATGCCTGACAAATCATGCAATCACAACATCTGCTTAAAGTCCTGACAAAGAACATTCCAAATCCAGGCTCGATTGGAAAAATATTCCTGTAGTGACTTTTTTTTCTGCAAAATGATAATGCATGACTTGTACTTTTTGCAGCACTTCAGAAAGTGAAACAAATTTCCATCCTTTGCTCAAATGTTAATGCTCTATTGCGCTTAAAATATTGTATCCCCTACACGAAACCCTAAACACACCTTATAATTCTGACAAAGCAAACGTGAAATTAAAATTCTTCTACGTGCCTTTGAGCTCTTTTATTGTGACTCATGTTTCAAGGGATTCTCAATCACTCCACATCTCAAGTGCAGTGCTGTACCAGGTGAGCTTCTGACCAAGTTTACTTTGACAGCCATTTGGACATCATACAAATATCAAATTCTATTTGTTTGCAAATCATGCACTATATTAAAAGTGTTTTCATACAATAGTATTGCACAAGGAAAAGTGCGGAAATAAGGCTTTGTTTAATTGACAATCTGTGGTAAAGTTATGCTTCAACACAACTTGTTACCACAATCAATTTCCAAACTACAGAAATGTCATCACAGATTTTTCAGAGGATCCTGCCGTTTTAAGATATTGTTTCTAACATTTAGGCTGCGTTTACACTTGGCATTAATATGCGACCTGTATCCGGATGTTGTCCACATACACATTGAAAAGACAAGTGTAAACGCGCTTCTGATCGGAATGTTATCCGATCGGCGTGTCCAGGTTCGGAGGTAGTCGAGGACGCTTTGTGATCGGATCTCAGTGTAATGTAAACGCAATCCAGCCATCGTGTCTGCATTCACAGGTGGACGTAATTTAAATCCCACCCAGTCTCCCCGCGTGGCTGTGAGAAAAATAATGGCCAGACGCAGTTTAGACAAGAAATAAAAACTTATTTGAATCTTACAATAAACGTTTATCTTTAAAACAGTTAATTTAGGCTTACATAGATACTATGTGTGTCATTTTTCATTTTAATTGTGCAACATTATCTGAACGAGGCGAATCGCCTGTACATTCACAGTCAGTCATGAGATCTTAAATAAGAGCTGCATGCTGCTTTGCCAGAGGAATAATCGCAATCTGATTTTTTAAATGTTGAATGTTTTTATTGAATGTCTTTGCATGTTAACCAATCTCCCATTTCTGTCAATATAGTCATTGCACGCTATAACCTTAAAACCAGATGATCGATGATATGACTTGTTTTATGATCAACCCAGTTATTTTTGTATGATCAACTCTGGAAGTATAACTTCGTTAACATTTTTTTATCTAATTACTGGAGATTGCAAAGCGAATGAGTGAAAGCAACTGGGACATTGTTTTATTTGCATCATTTTTACTCTTAATCTGGTGTCGTGCAACATATCTAATTTAAATATTATGCAGGAAACAGAAATCCGATCTGTTATCCAGATACAGAGGCTACTTAATGTGACCAAATGTAAACTCACCATGTCCTGATTGGCTAATGATCCGATCTGCTTGATCAGATCACGGTGATCGCATGTTAATGCCAAGTGTAAACGCAGCCTTAGACCAGTGTTTCTCAACCCTGCTCCTGAAGGACCCCCAACACTGCACGTTTTCTTTGTCTCCCTAATCCAACACACCTGGTTCAACTCATCAGCTCATAATCACATGGGTTAATGAGGTGATGAGTTGAATCAGATGTGTTGGATTAGGGAGACAAAGAAAACGTGCAGTGTTGGGGGTCCTTCAGGAGCAGGTTGAGAGAACACTGATTTAGACTCACATTCTACAGCCATAATAAAAATAAAAATATTTATATTGTGTTTAATAATACAGAAAAACTCTTCTTGTATTATGTGGAGGCGTCACACCAAAGGACCACAACTACACAGTAAACCTTAATAAGTTGATATTGGTCCCAATTTATAGTAAGTGACTTTAAAGGTTACCCAAAAAATTTAAATTAAGTCATTAATTACTCACCCCCATGCTGTACCAACCCGTAAGGCCTTCGTTCATCTCAAGAGGTCCTCGCTGCAGTCTGTATGCACGATGACGTAGCTGGATGGTCCAATACGTAGTGGATAGATGTGTGTTTTGGTGACATCATTTGCGCATGCGCAGTGCCGATCTCTGGATTGTAATTCGCATGCATTGGTCTTGATATGTAAGCTCAATATTGTACTGAGATGTAGGGCTGTAGTCAACCAAAGAAATCCTTAGTCAACCAAGGTCTTGTCCTGCACAACGATTAGTTGATTTTAGTTAAAAAACAAAAAAACAAAAAAACTGATGTTTTGATTTAACATTTTTTTAATCAATTGTTATAGAGCATTTATAAAACAACAACGAAAAACATCAAAAATAAATAAAACTATAATAATAATACAATTCTTTGAAAATTAAGTGATTTTTTTTAACAGCAAAAAGTGAGGAGCACTGTCCTAGGTCTATGGCGACAGTCACAATCGCGCACCTGATCACACCACTCTCTACAAAATAATATATCCGCTATCTGCCACATAATGAAAAATCCTAACAAAAGGGTAACACTTTACAATAAGGTTCATTAGTTACTGCATTAGTTAACATTAACAAAGAATAAACAATACTTCTTCAGCATATGTTAATCTTTGGTAATGTTAATTTCAACATTTACTAATACTTTATTAAAATCTTGTTAACATTAGTTAATGCACTGTGAACTAACATGAACAAACAATGAACAGCTAGATTTGTATTAACTAATGTTAACAAAGAATAACAAATACAGTAACAAATGGTTAGTTCATGTTAGTTCATGCATGAACTAATGCTTAATAAATGAACCTCATTGTAAAGTGTTACCAATATTTATAAGTAATAATTGATAAATAAGTATTTATTTACAGTTATTTTACAATTTAATCACGATTTTAAACCTACATTTGATAGATTAATAGCATGTGCACTGCAAGTATTTTTTAATGCGTGTATATAGCTAGAACTTAATTAGAACACAGATAAAGCAATTTTATTTTATTCATACATGCTGTTGATTGGAAGCAAAAATGTTAAAGTGGTCTAAAATTGTCTCTGTAATTTTAAAGGTACAACTGTAAACATCTTAAAATACCAGCAAACATTCAAAGGAAAATTCAAAAATAATAACAGCATGAGGAAAATAAATCGCTATAACGCTTCCTTTTACAGTCCAGTTACCCATGTAAATACAATGTACTTATTTTAGTAACTACAAATACTGGGTAATAGCTAGTACTAACCCTGAACCTACCCCTGAACCTACCCCTGTTCCATGTACTTACCTTATTTTAGCCAGTACTTTCTAGGTAAATACACTGTAAGTACACTGTAAGTACTGTACTGTAAAAGGAAGCGTTACCAATAAACCTTGTAATAATAAACTCGCATTATGTTATACATTCAGAATTGCGAGAAAAGTCAGAATTCTGACTTTATAGCACACAATTGCAACTTTATTTCACGCAATTCTGTCTTCATAACATGCGATTGGGGCTTTATTTCACCTAATTCTGTCTTTAAAACATGCGATTGAGGCTTTATTTCACGTAATTCTGTCTTCATAACATGCGATTTAGGCTTTATTTCATGCAATTCTGTCTTTATAACATGCGATTCAGGCTTTATTTCACGCAATTCTGACTTTATATCTCACAATTCTGAAAAATAAAGTCAGTATGCAAAATGTATACTCGCAATTGTAAGGAAAAAGTCGCAATTATTTAAAAAAAAAATAGTTTTATTCTGAAAGCTCTGAAAAGAGCTTTGCTCGTGACCATTTATTTTTAAATGTATTCTTGGAAGATCAATGTGTGATTGTTCACCAACTCTCTACACTAACTAACTATCAATTCTTAATGTGTCGTCCCCTAATTTAATATCATTTCGACAGAAGTGAATCAATCAAAACTAACTTTAGCTGGAAAATAACATTATTCACGAACCGCTATAAAGCCAAAACAATCTGTTACATTAAATTATATGCATATCTATGTAAAGCTGCTTTGAAACAATCTAAAGTGTTAAAAGTGATATATAAATGAAGATGACTTGACTTCCAGCGTCCACTACGTATTGGACCATCCAGCTACGTCATCGTGCTACAGGCTGCAGCAAGGGGTGTCTCGTTCATCTTCGGAATACAGATGAAGATATTTTGATTAAATTTGAGAGGTAGATCACTGCTACATAGGCTCCTAAGGGATTGCAACTTGATGGGCCAGAAAGTCATTGAAGAAAATGTTTTTTAAAGAAAATATTTTTGATTTATTTCCGCACAAAAAGTATTCTCATAGCTTGATAAACTTATACTTGAGCCACTGTAGTCACATGGAATATTTAAACATTCTCTTCATTGACTTTCTGGGTCGTCAAGTTTCAATCCCTTAGGCAGCCTATGTCAGCAGTGATCCACCTCTCAAATTTAATCAAACATATCTTCATTTGTGTTCCGAAGATGAACGAAGGTCTTACAGGGTTGGTACAGCATTGGGGTGAGTAATTAATGACTTGATTTTCATTTGTGGGTGAACTAACCCTTTAAGTACTATGGACTTACATCGAAAAATAAGTCCAATGTACTTATTGTGTTCATGTTGTATTGTAAAACACTTTAGCTGCTATTGAGGTGTAATACGGGTAAGGTTAGGGACAGGTGTGGTGGTATGGGTTGGTAAAATGGTGGGTTAAGATGTAAGGGAAGGGTCAACCATGTAATAATAAATGTAAGTACATAAATTAATTGCAGCTGTAATTACATGCAGGTTTAAAGAAAAAGTTTTATAATGTAAAAACATGTATGTACACAATAAGTCCATTGTATCGAATTATTCATTTCAATGTAAGTACATAGTAGTTAAAGCCACTTAATATAAAGTGGGACTGTTCATTTAGTTGTAGGATATAAAACTGTAATTCGATGGGAGCACAAAGAGAAAAATACACTAGAGAGATAGATGAAACAGAAGAGAGATAAAAAAGCAGAGGACAGCTATGTACGTTTTTATTTTTCAGTAGGACAGTTGTGAAATATTGCTCAGCCTTTCTGTGCTGCTGCATGCTGAATTTGGGCGGTCTCGCCAATTGGGCGATTCCCGTTTTTTGACTCTGGATGAAAACAAAATGTCTGCCACACTTTGGGCCGGTCTGTTTGTGCTGTGTGCCTGGACCACTCACCCACTGCCAGTCAGAACACATGGTGCCAGCGCGTAAGCTCCTCCAACCAATGCTCCGCTGGCGACAGCTGTTCTCTCGCTGTCTGGGCACATGGTGAGGCCGTGGCTGTCCTCGCGCAGGCACAATCGCTGCAGCTCCTTGCCTAGGGGCAACAGCTTAGGCATGCGTGTCACAACTCATATCCGTCCTTCTGCTCTGTTCCTTACTGTCACACAAACATTATTGCATTACGAGACACCAGTCTTGTCTGTTGTGACTTAGGCATGGAAATGGAGACTTGCACTATGGGTACAACAGCCTTGACTGGAAGGACTCCCTTCAAACTGAGCCTCGGGTACATCAGTGACCCAGTTTGCAGGCAGGCTAGAAGTTTGGGCTCTTTCAAGTCTGTTGGGCACATAACCTAAGAAAAGCTGTTGCTCAAAGAGTGATCAATCGTTCAAAGATACTTTGACCCATGCTGCACAATTTTTTGAACAAGCATATGTTCACCATGTAGACTTGAGGGATGCTGTTATTTTAAAACTGCTGACAATGAAAAGCATTCTCAGTGAAGGATTCACGCTAAGGAAATATTGCGCTCATCAACCATGTCATATTTTGAAATACCAGGACAAATTCAATGATCATAAATTGAAAAAAAAAAAAAAACCTGTATAGTGTGAATTCATGAGAAATATACAGAAACAACAAGAACTGAAATGGCAAATCAATAGACCCAATCATCCATTCTCTCATGGGGTTAAGCAGCGTTATATTGGCTTATGAGAATTAACTACTGAGAAACTGACTCAACCAAGAAAGCTCTCTACTGGTGTAGCCAACGCAGATGGCTTATACTAAACACTGCTTTTGCAGGTAAGAATGTAATTAAGGTTAAGACACAAATTCCCTCTCAGTTTCCTTTATAACATGTAAACATCCCATTAGCTGTGATGTTAAAGCCCTCTTGGTTGAAGTAATGAGGTAAAAACACTAGCCTGTGATGACATCGTTCAATAAGTCCAGTTAGACTAACTTTAAACCTCTTAATTGCATCATGTTTTTTCAGTTGTTGATTTTATTTTATATTAAAGGGTGTTTTTATGGATGCATGTTCTGTATGTTAAAGCATAGGTTTATGGTTTAATTAGTCATGGTTTAATTAGTCATGGTGTAATGAGCTCATTATAAGGAAGCGGTTAATTAAAGTGATGTGTATGTGGTAAGCATGGCAAATTAAGAAATAATGTGCTAACAATAATATGCTAATGAACTAATGGGATATGTTCATCAACCAATGTGGGCAGTGTAATAAAACGTCAAGAAGGTTCAGGGAAATTAAATTTTCTGTTGGTTTAATATACTCTTTAAGGAAGAGAGAGCAATCTCTCAAAATTAAAATTTTTCATAATTAAGTTGGTTTGGCAGAAAAATTGCCTAAAGTGAGCTTATTCGTATACTTTTGATTCCACTGCACTGCAAACTCATCTTGGCAATCTGACAGGAGCCCAGAGCCATTTACTTATATTTCCTTGATGCTACTCAGTTGAAATTGTTACATCAAATGCTCCACCTGAGGCAAAAGTGCTGAAACAGCTCCCGATTGAACATAAGATTATACTAAGTTTCACAATTTATGATGCACAATGTGATTTTCCAAAGTCTGAAACCAACAACCCCTGTTGGTCCAAGAATAACACTGCCATCAAACAAACAATGAAAGCCCTTACACTAACACTGAAAACAAAGAAATTAAGTCTTAAACCTTAACCTACCGTTATAATCTTATTGGCTAATATAATAAAATTGGATGTTGATCCAGACACCATGTCCATGCAACACAGTCTCACGAAAGTGCGTATCTATACCAAGATTGTCATTTCTCGTGGCATTTGTATGCCAAAAATGGTTTTTGCATGCATATGTTACACACTGAAAACCCCGTGGGTAGGTTTAGGGGGAAGGGGCGTGGGGAGTTCGTACTTATTATACGCCAAAAAGTGCGTATCATATGCACGCGAAAACACGTTCTATAGACCAAAACACAAGATAGTCCATCAAACCACACCAAAAACACTTTTGAATCATGCCTATATTAGTGATGTATGTCTCGAGACCGGTCTTGGTATCGAGGCCACTTTACGCGGTCTCGGTCTTGTCACGGTCTTGACGGTCTTTGGTCTTGGTCTTGTCTTGGTCTCGGACCTCTCGGTCTTGTCTAGGTCTCGCTGTCTCAGACCGACATAGTGGTCGGGGGATTTAGCAATACAATACTACAATATCCACGACGATATCCACAACAGATTGAGGCGCGCGTCCGAGTGAAGACACGGTGTGCGTGAGCCACACGAGAGAACACTGATCACAGTGGCAACGAGCACTTTGATTACTTGATTTAAAAAACACATATCATGTAGCCTACAGTTATTGTATTGTATTGTATATGTTCAGGGGTGGGAAAAAAATTGATATTGCAATATATTGTTGTGCTCTTTGTTGCAATAAATAATCGATACACTAACGCCCAATATCGATATTTTATTACAACACGAAATGATTAATTTACCCGTTGTCAGTGTCACTGTCACTACCCAATATCTACCATTCTGTTTGCGGGGGCTGCTGTTCGAGTAAATAGGGGTAAAGTGCAGCAAACAGAATTGAATCGTGAGGTACCTTTATCGTCCCACCCCTAGTATATGTATTAATATTTAGTAAAACACATATCAGTGACATGATGGGTTTTAACTTCATTCAGGAGATTTTGGGTAACTGCACAACTGACAGATGACTTTGAGCGCACAGCCAACGGTGTGTGTGTGTGTGTGTGTAACCATAGCGACAAAACAACCAACTTTGGTTCCTGCACTTAAGCTTATAATTTCGTTTTTAAAAATACATAAATATTTTAAAAAACACATATCATGTACAGTTATTGATGTATTAATATTTAGTAAAACACATATCAGTGACATGATAGGTTTTAACTTCATTTAGGAGATTTTGGGTAACTGCACAACTGACAGATGACATGATATCACATATCAGTGTTATTGATTTATAAATCACATATCTGTTATTGCGCTGTCATTCTGAAAACACTGCACTGTTGTTCTGAACCCCAATCGCATTCTTCAAGGTATAAGTACATACAACATGTTTTCTGCAAAATGTGGATTCTGCAAAAAGTATAAAAGATGCAGAATCCATTCTGAAACTTTTATAAATTTAAAAGTTGCAGAATGAACTCATTTGGAGACTTCGAAATCGGCAGAGATAGACAGGCAATGCAAAACAAAATCGTACAAGTTATTGCTTCAGCTTCAACAACACTAGTCTGTTTTTTCAACACATTCTCACCCCAACTCGTCACCTTTGACCAAGCTTCAATATCTGACGCTTTGGGCGCCCTTTGGCGTCAGTTCATGACGCGATCCTACAGCGTCATCTAACTGACGCTTTCCTTTAGCGTCAGTTGGATGACGCGGTTAGGTTTAGATTTGGGGTAGGTAGGGTTACACGCGATCCTAGGCGTCATGGACTGATGCTAGAGGGCGCCCCAAAGCGTCAGATATTGAAGCTTGGTCAAATGCTTCCCAAGGCGTCAGTTAGGTGACGCCTTGGGGGTGAGAATGCCTTGGTTTTTTTGGTCTCGAGTCTTGGTCTCAGACTTGGTCTGTCTTGGTCTCGATACCCTCTGGTCTTGGTAGTGTCTTGGTCTCAAGTTTACGGCGGTCTTGACTACAAGTCTAGCCTATATACATCGTAAACATAACACGATGCAGAAAAAAAAGCTTTTCAGTTCCTCCAACAACACATAGCAAATGGCAATAAAATATGTATATTTATGTTTTACAAAGACTTTGAGTGTACTCATTAAATAGTTGAAGGCGGCAGGTATCGTTATGTTTACGAGAGGTTGTGGGTTTCTGTTTTGTATAATAATGCATTAATTTAGAATTGTCTGATCATAGGCAGAGGATATATTGATTCCCATTAAAAACACATTTAAATAGATTTCTTCAAAATAGTTTCAAGTTACTTGTTTTGCACAACCTACACATCCCAACATAAACACTGCTGATAAATTAATTCCTGAGTTCAGACTTCCATATTTTCACTGTTTTACTGTAGGGGGCACTTTTACATATTCACTTTTACTTTTACAAATAGCACAGAATTTCTAGATCAAAACACCAGCGAAGAAGAAGCAGAAACAAGCAATAGAAGCATAGCTTATGCTCATGTAGGCTTAAGCATTTCGTCAAACATTAAACGCCAAATAAATCTAAACTGTCTAATGTTACTGAATAAAATGTCGACCCATGACAAGTTTACCCATGACCAGTCCCTCCAGGATTTCACGATTTTTTTTTGTGATTTTTGTGATCAAAATGACTGATTTTGTGGTGGTAATTTCCAAAAATTTGTGAAAAATTTGCTATTTATATATAACATTTACCATAATAGTATTCAGTCCTTCCAGAAAAACGAGTTTTTTTGTGATTTGTTGTGGGCAAAAATCCTTGATTGGGTGGCCCGTTTTCTTTAAAAATGCAATGGAATATGCGGGATATTTGCAAAAATTGCGGGAACTTGCAAAAATTGCGGTTTGATGAAAAAGAGAAAAAAAGTGATTCCCCCAACATCCTGTTCTCACTAGGCTAATGTAAAGAGTCATTTCTTATTACTTCCTTTGATAATACTACATCACAGAAAGTGCTGGGAATATGTAATTTCTCATCTTGTTTTATTTCAGACTGTAGCGAGTGTAAATAAGGTGTGGCCCCTTTAAGAGCTGCGCGCTCCCTGTTGAACTCTCTGCAGTGTTATGTGTGCGCCTCAAACACCCCATGTGTGCGGGTAATTTCTGTTTGATGCTGCTTCTTTTATCTTATGTTGTTTATTAAGTAACGATGTGACGGTAGAACGTGTGACAGACAGTTATACGAGTTTGTGAGATGTCAATCGCCTCCGTGAGTCTGTCTGGCCTCTGCAATAACTTCAGCTGTGAGCTATCCCGTCGCGTAATTGCGTCACTTTATAATGTTCCCAAGGAAACAGGGGGAAATGGCTGCCTTTGTGTGAAGCAAACGCAACATTTTTCAACTTTCTGCTAAGATACATGTGACTTTTTTGCAACGAAAATCCGAGGATTATGAAATTATGCAAACCCTGCATATTTTGCTCGGAAATCGGCAATTTTTGCGGCGAAAGTGCGGCGTATTTGAAAAATGCGGCCCCCGCATAAATATGCGGACTTTGGCTGATTTTGCATTGAATTCAGCGATCGCATAATCGCGTTTTTCTGGAGGGACTGCATGACTGTGAAGATTTGGGGGTGTTGATGAACTGGACCTACTCCAACTAGCTTTTGATCATCTTTATGAATACAATGCGGATAAAGTCTTAGACAAAAACACAATGTTTGTATAGCGTTTTTCACAATGCACATCTTTTCTAATCATCTTTACACACTGTATTACTGTATCATGATTTGCATCATCATCTGTGATAGAAAATTACCCATCTCATGATACGCAATTTATTTTGATCATGGCTTTCTCACCTTTAACTATTTCTATCAGGGAGTTGCTTGAAAGTTATATCATATAGTTCCTTTTGTTTTTTTGTTTTTTTTTACATCTTTCTCAACAGTCCATGGTATGATCTTGTCCACTAAAAAATACATTTTTCAATTTCTCAAATTATCATACGTTTGTTGCCTTAAAGTGTTTAATTGAGAAATATTTAGAAAGTTTTGAAGATAATGAATAGGAAAGCCTTGAGGATGTAGCTGTAGCACTCTCTTACATAATGAAATGGTGTAGACACTTGACACCACAGAATCCTTTTTAAACCTTGAATTAAGCATCTCATCTTGCCTCACGACTAACATGAGAATTACATCATTCGCGGAACAGAACGGTTGACTCTGAAAGTCAGTCTTTGGTCTTTGTAGCTGTCTCTAGAGAACAAACATATTGTGTACAACCTCATTCAGCTCCCCTTCACATGCCGACAGGATCAATATTGTAGCTTCAAGAGAGAAGTCCAGACTTTTAACAAATCCCAAGCATATTTTAACCTTAAACTTGGAAGTGACAGGCTCACCTCAGCCAGCTCATGGTTACCTTGGGAACCAAGTTTGGAACAAGCCTCCTTCTAGAAGATGAATAATGCAAATACTTGATTTTGTGCTAATAAAAAAATGTAAAAAAACAGCTGGCGGAACGTTGATTAGCCCAACAGTACTGATGCTAAAAGAAAGATATTATATTGTGCATTCATTGAAATAAAATAATTCTCAGGTTTTGAGTCAAGTTTTAAAAAAAAGATTTCAAGATGCAAAGCCCCCTTGGCAATTCACCCATAGCGCCTTATACTCAGCTCTTTCCTACAGTCATTCTTTGCCTGAGAAGCAAAGCATAGCAGAAAAAATGACAGCTGTGTGACAATTAAAGAGTTCAGCCATCAGCAGCCTCCACTGGGGGAGAAATTTTCTTGGCTGTCAAATGGCTTATTATATTCAACCACCTGGCAATGACTCGGATAGTAGACAGTCAGTTAAAGGCCAGAGTGTTGGGTACATGTAGCTTCAAACTGTTTACTCTTATTTAGATAGCAGTAGTTCTTGCTTCTACCTTTCAAGCACAAAAGTACCTCATGGGCCTTGTTAAAGAAAGTAAAACCATTTCGAAAGTCTTAGGAAACAAATAAGAAGATGGATCAGACATGAAGCAAAAGTACATAAAAAATAGTTTGCAAGTTAGATATTTTTATTGAAAAACTAGAATGATTAACTGCTGTATGCAGCCCTGTCCCACATAGAAACATAAATATTTATGAATCAGTTATGTTCATTCACACGTCCAAATCTATTGACTGCAAATATACCACCACTCTTTCACCACCACTGCTCAACAATCACAATCACCAGAGTTCTGAGTCACTGGTACCTGCCACTCATCAATGCACCTTATCTACCACCACATTAAAACACGCCTCATTTCAGTCAGTTGTGTGCCTTGTAGTAAGAAACAGACCTATTTCTGCAGTCTCCTGGTCGTCCATACCTGTGAATTATCTTTAACTTACCTGCGATTTCCCCTTGTGTTTCTCCAAATGTGTTGTCCTCTTCTGTAATTCTCACCAGCATCCCATATTCCACCGAAAACCTGAGGTGTGTGCTGCAATAGTTTACTCTCCAACCAACATTATTATTATTCCATCAATTGCAACAATAACCAGTATTTACTTACCTGTTTGTTTCTGCATCTGCTGTTCATCATGACAGAAGACTAAACCAACGCTAAGATGAATCCAACAAACACCGACCCATTGAAAGAACCAGATTCTGAGAAGAGAACTTACAGTACCAACCACAAATCATCACCAGTCAACATCACTTCCCGAGAGCACATTTCCTCACCAATCTCCATTGCCAGTCCCATGGTCAACCCATCACCCTCCACTCTGGCTCGGTGGAGGATTGCAATGGCTTTCTCTTGTAATAGCGCTAAAAATACAACCGCAGCTTTCCCACAATTCCCAAATGAACAATTTTCACAATTGTTCTAAAATCTATTTTATTATCTCTCTGTTAACAAGAAATGCCTTGCAGTGGGCTGAAACCATCTGGCATCATTCAAGTCCTGTCTGATTGTCTCCAATATTGTAATTTCAGTTACAACCCTCTTCAACTCTACGTCAGGAAGCAACTTGATCTCCGGACAGCTCTGTGGGCATTTCGACCTTCAAAAGACCAGAACTCAAATGCTGTACAAGGCCCAATCAGTAACATAAAAAAAGTGCAGAGGGTACATCCATCATCAAGAAAAGTCCATTCTGCTGCTTTTATATAGATCATTTTACTCCTCTGGTACTGGATAGATGTAGCACTGGTGTCATTCTAGGGAGCCCATGCCTTATACAACATCTTACATGTGGAGCATAGGAAACGTTCTGCACTGGGACAAGACCTGTTTTCCAGAGTTACCACAA
Organism: Hybognathus amarus; assembly: GCA_030378365.1. Taxonomy (NCBI): domain Eukaryota; kingdom Metazoa; phylum Chordata; class Actinopteri; order Cypriniformes; family Leuciscidae; genus Hybognathus; species Hybognathus amarus. The sequence continues at coordinate 497,587 of JAQIUQ010000033.1, read as the reverse complement.
CCGTCCTCTAAATAACCTGCAGGGCTCCAGACTAACTTTTTGCCTTGGTTGCACTGGTGCGCCTAACTTTTTTTATTTAGGTGCACCAGCACAAAATTTAGGTGCACTCAAATTTTTCTCGTCTCGCGTCACCTTTAATTCCACAATTTCAAGGTCACCTTTTTCTCATGCTCCATATATTCATATATATTATGTAAATGCTTTTAAAAAAGAATAAGATGTAGTTTTTTTTTTTTTTTTTTTGAAGCACAATTATACTGTATATAAAAATACAAATCTTTAAAAAAAATATCAAAATTTAAAGTGCTGTTTTTACATTGTTCAAGTTAGGGCAGGGTATTGACACCAATTTCACAATTCGATTCAATATTGATTATTTTGGATATCAGGTACAATACATGGCAAATTTTCTCAAGGAGAACAAATCACTACTAATGCTGTAAGGTAAAAATTACCTGATTTGGACACAACCACTTAAATTACACTTTTATTTATTTTTATAATAATAATGTTATATGAAATATAAACATTTAAATGGTGGCTGCATAAAAAATTGCCAGTTTTTTTTTTCAAACAACATATGGCAAAATGCTGCTCTAGAGTTAATTTTTCTAGCTGGCTAACGAGTTTATGGTCACTGGATTTTTTTTTTCTGAGGTAAATGTAATGTTACATTACATTGTTAACATGCCTTTTACTGACGTCTTTCCATGGTTGAATCACAGATTGAGCGATTCTATGTGAAAGATACGGATTTCGATAAGTTGTACTCAATCTTTTAATACACTTTCAGATGCTCGTTCATGTTTATTTCGCGCTGTAACTGGTATTATTAAGGCGGAAGAGAAGCTCACGTGCGCTCCGCGTTGCTGCTTCACTTGAGCTGAGCCAGAGCGATCTCACGCCACAGCGTCAATACACTATTTATGTTTTTGAATTTTGTAAGAAAATTGACCTAATTTGAAATCTGAGACTTTGTTTCATATCAATAGTAACAAAGCACAAAGATTATTGCGATTTATTGGATGAGATGCGCGCTACAATCTTCCATTCATTCATCAACTGAAAACAGCATAGCCCAACGGGTTCGTAAAATGAGAATTAGTTTTTGAATATGAGAATATATTTTACCTAGCCCTAAAAAGTAGCCAACATTTTTAAAAGTTTCTTTGTCGTCTGCTTCTTCTGCTGCTGATTGCCGTTACTGAATCTCTGGTGTTCAGGTCGCAATTTATTTCTTATCACACAGCACGGAGCATTTACGATACGTGAACAAAAGACTCGTTTGGGGAGAGTCAGCGTATGCGACCATGCGGGAACGTTAGGTGCACTGGTGAGACCGCGGAAAAATTTTGGTCGCACCCTTACAAATTTTAGTCGCATGTGTGACCAAATTGGTCGCACTCTAGAGCCCTGACCTGTGATCTCAGATAATTCTACTTCCATTGAGAGTCCAATCATTCAACAGTCATTGGACATATCAGCCTGTTAAGCCCGTTTTGAAGAAGTCTATTGCCCGAAGAGAGCCCACAATTGCCTCCACACCATTGCAGCCCTTCATTGATTACTGGGCACTCAACAAATTAACTATACATTTCTGTTATCCACTTTCCCTTGTCCCAGAAGCCCTGGAGCAACTCTGGTGCTTCCATCTTCAATAAACTGGACATCAAAAGCACGTGGAAGACAGCATTTGTGACCCCTGGCCAACTGACATTTAATATTACTCCCTAAATAAGAACTTAATGAATGAGGTACTATGGAGTTTCCTGAACCAGTTGTGGTGATATATATATATATATATATATATATATATATATATATATATATATATATATATTAACAACACCCCTGATGTACTCCCGGAGTCTGGCCGAACATCGCCCTGAGTATCAACCATTCTGAAAAGGGCAGTTTCCATCAGCCCTCTATCCAATTCTTTGGTTACAGGATCAGTGAGGAAAGCATCCAAATGGATGAGGGAAAGGACTTTAAGTCAAGTCCTGGCCAACTCTTCAAACAATCAAAGAGCTCTCAAATATTCCTCAGTTTTGACAATTTCAGTTTTGCCAACTTCAGTTCCCTCAATGCCCCATTGACTTCACTGTTAAAGAAACAGTCAAAAGCTCTCTGTCCTGGACACCAGAAGCTAAACTTAAATCTTAAATCAGCTTCAACCACTGCCCCACTACTCCTCCGTCCCAATTTAAAGAGGCTTTTTATTGTCGAAATGGATGCTTCCACATCTGGAGTAGGGCCATTGCTTTTCCCTGAGCTTTCGTTTCAAAGAAACTCACCCGGCAAAGCAGAATTACATTATCAACAACAGAGAACTGCTTGGGATTAAGATTGCCCTGGAGAAATGTAGGCACTGGCTGAAGGTAACTTGACATCCATTCCCCATCCACACTGATCAAAAAAAGGCAGTATCTTCAGGCAGCAAAGAGGTTTAACTCCAGACACATGGACACATCAGATGGACTTTGTTCTTCACACAGTTTTACCATCTCGTACAGACATGGATCAAAGTAAGACCTTTGACCCTGTCCCTGTCAGACCCTGTCATAACTCCAGATGAAGTGTCTAAACAACCTGAACCAGTCCTTCCTTCCTCCATCATTATGCGTCCCATTCAGTGGAACCCTGATGAACAAATTGCTGAAACATCGGTCAACTGTCCTGCTCTGTCGGGATGCCCTCCAGGATGTACTTATGTGCCAAGAACCTATGACTCCTGTCAGCAAAGACACTTTTTTTAAAATTCTAGAACTACCAGCATCATGTTCACAGCGCACACAACACCTCTGCACTTATGATTAATCTCAACGTGGGCACGGGAGCTCTTTTAGTCAGTGAATGGGATAACAAAGTAATGTTCTTTACTTATTTCAGCAAGTGATATTTTATTCATTATAAGATATTCTGTTGTAAATTGTTACTTTACTCACATTACCCTCAACACTAGCAGTAAAGCTATCTACTTGTCAATAACATCAATTAGTATTAATGATAAAAATGAAACTTATTATTATTTACTGTATGCTTTGCCTTTCCATAATTATACTATTCTATCTTATGCTATACTATTCACTATTGTTTGTACTGTTAATACTAGTTAGTGATTTCAACAAATTCCCGACCTACAGTAAAGTGTGTTAACTATATAAACAATCGGGCTCTTTTTTATTTGACTGTACGTGACCACCTAAAAACAACCACACAGCAGCATGCTAACAACCACCCACAACATCCTAGCATAGTGCGGTGAGTTTAACAATGTACTTTTTCTTTTAGTGAGTCACTTTTCTTCTGTTGCTTGTTTATGAACATCCAATGACAGAAAAATATACCTGCTTCTGTCTCTCTTTCCAAAGAAGAGGAAGACAAAAAAAAAAAAAAAAACAGGTTAGCCACAGAGATTTCAGTACCATAATTAATCACTAACTGTCAAGCGCAAACAAACAGATTCAGAATGCTGCCAGTTTTTGCTGGGGCATTACCGCTAGGTCTTTTTGCCTTAGACAAATTCACTTTCTGACCCATGCGTGTCTCTCTCTGTCCCCATTTCCTTCTCTCTCTGGTGTAGCATTATGAGAAATTATTTACTGTCTCTTGCTGAAGAGCTGCATATTGTTTTATTCATCAGTGGAAGTAGATGTACAAGACTGCAGCTAATGTTAAAATTGCATCGTTCCCTGACTGTCAAATTAGTGATGCAACAGAGAGGGCATTTGCTGCAAAATGCTTGTCTTGTTCAAACTGCAACAGCATCAGAGAGACAACACAGATGTTGTGGTTAGATATGATTCCATAAAAGCTTTGTCAGTTTTGTTTAGAACAACAAACAATCAGACACCATATATCACCACAAGAACATCTAAACCGGTCACAGTATAATTATTGGTGTGTTATCTAAGATTCCGGCTTTCATTCTTAATCAGAGAATCAGGCCTCTCTTAATGTGTTTATATACCCATACCCTTTTTTATATATACCATTGTATTGTTATTTATTTATTGATTGATATTGTGAGATTACCCCATCAGTAGGGTTGGGTATCGTTTGAATTTAACGATTCTGATTCCGAATTTCGATTCCTTGTTTCAATTCCGGTTCCTGCACAATTCTCGATTCCAATTCTTTTAAGAGGCAGGGTCAAACAAGTTTAGCTAACCTTGCTAACCAACGGTCTTTCTAAAGGAAATACTCCTTTTGTCACAAATTTTGCAGTTTGCAGAGATTTCGTAATTTTTAGAAAAGTGAAGCTACACTTTGGACCGCCGACGTAAGCTACTCATGTTCGACTCGCGCAGTTATGCCAACACTTCCGGTTGACGCTTCTTCGTTGGTGTTGTTCAGCGGTTTCTTCTTCCGAGTTCGCAGACTGTGAATATCAAAACTAGGAATCAAAATTTTAACTTTTGAACGATTCCAGAAAAGCGAAAAGTTAGTCCAGAGTTCCAATTGAATACTCGATTCTCGATACTCAACCCTACCCATCAGAAAATGTCTTTCTCTTTAAGTCAATTCTCTATTACAATTCAGTGTAGGTCCTGACCAACACATTTCTCTCTAGGGGTCTGAATTTTATAACAGCAGAATATGGTTGGATGGATTGCATAGTAATAGTAAAGAAAAATGCCTCCTGTCAAAGAATTTGCATGGTCAGACATGCATTTTAAAACTTTAAGAAACATAACTGACACATTCATTGTACATATGAATTTTCAGCATGTTTATCCTCTCCCAAGAGATGTGGTGTTGGTCAGGCTACGTGCTGTGTTTGATGAGAGGTACTCTGTTTGGTTTCCTGCCTCTAGGGACGGGACATGGGTGTGGAAAGTAGGAATGCTCCAATCAGGATTTTTGCAGCTCGATACGACTACTGATTTCTTGTCAACATGATTGGCCTATACTGATCCCGATCCTGTTTATTCAAGCTTTATATGCGTGATATGTAAGCTCTCTGTTGACTGTCACTGTTAACCCTTTACACATTTGAAGGCATCTTTATTGATTTCACATCTAACTGAATGGCTTATATTGATAAGTGTCATCAAGTACATGACCAAGTTTCCAAATGTGCTAATTTCCAGACCCTTTGATTATCTGTGGCCGATCGATCGAAGCATCCCTTGTAGAAAGGCAGTTTGTGGAAGCTTCCGGCTTCTGGCTCAATAATCACCAAGAAATTAATAAGTAACTTACAAGTAATATCAAGTTTGGAAGGTTTATTGTAATCATGACATGAATAATGACTGCTTGTAATATAATAAGAAAGATGAATCTTTGAAATTATTAGGTGTCTTGCACCTGAAACTGTCAAAGTTATGTTTTACATTATTATTGCCCACATTCTCTCACCTTTTTGCTACTGTTATGTTGCCTCTTTCCACTCGAACGATTGTTACCTTCAATGCATTTTTACTAAAATAATTGTAACATTCATGTAGCTCAAACAGTAAAGCACTCAATGTCATGGGTTTGCGATTCCCATAACTAATAAAAAGTATACATTGCTTTAGATAAACGCAAATGTATAAATGCAAGAGTCTATATTCTAATGTTTATATAAGCTCAACCCTGCTATGGACTGTGCACTAATACTGGGTTGCACAGGCCCAAGGATTTTAGTATTTAAAAAAAACAGTGGGAATATCTGCATGAATTATCTGTCTCCACCCACAGTCTTTTAACACTACAGGTGGTGTTGTGGTAGATAAAAAGCTGTCAAGCTATCAGGGAGCACACTAAAACATATTGTTCCATATTTCATGTAGCATGCATAATATTCAGGCAATAATAAAATAAGATAGTCATATTATTAGATTGTGCTTACTCAGGATATTACCACAAGATGAAGAGCTTTGTGCTCATGCACAATCTATAAAACAAGATTTAATGTGTGGTCACAGGTTCACACAAAACACAAATTACAGCCTGAGATCGCAACAAAACTGCATCAGGGTGGCAATTAAGAGCACTTTTAAAAAAGTCTTTGCACCGAATTTGTCTATTTAATGGAACACATAATTCAAAAAGTATGGTTTTCCAAGGACGCAGACACCTGCGCTAATGGCCAGGAATGTGTAATTGTCTCTTTTAAAGCAGGGACTGTGTTTTAATGTCTGAAACTAATGTGTAGTTTTTGTATCATTGGTAGGGGAGGGGGGCTGAAATTCAACATGGTTGTATATTTAAGATGGGATGGCATTTAATCAGGGCTGTAGTACTTGAGTCCAGATCTTGGACTTGAGATCCAGACTTAAGACCGTTTTTCTATGGTCTCGGACTATGTCTCGGACTCGCTGGTATTCAGGACTCGGACTTGTCTCGATTCTGGCCACTGGTCTTGCCAAATATGGCTTTTGATCTCGAACCAAGTCCAACATTTTTGTATGTGTTTCATTTATTACTAGCCTCTCAGGGTAACGTTAACTTTACGTTACGTAACAAATTAACCAAATTAACTACAACGGAGCCCGTCTTCTCATGCTGTTACTATAGTTACTATCTTACTAGCTACTAACGTTACTTAAAAATCATGGGTGTTGCGCACAATTCATTTCCGCAGGTCTCCCATTTATTATGTTGGACATTCCCACAATTGTAATCCACACAGATTATAAAATCAAATCATTCTTTTAATAACTATCTGCCAGATGCAATTTCACAAACAGCGTGAGTGTTCAGCGGTGCCACAGTCTCTTTCTCTCAAAATGTGTTGTGGAAGGCAAGCATCAAGCGCTGCCGCTATAATACACTCTCAAGTTCAGAAGTAGGGACATGACGGAATATTCACTTGCTCAATTGGGCCAGCAGTGCATCGTGAATAAAGCTTTATCATTTGCACGTCTTTTTAAGTCTTACCAGTTTAACATTCAAGCAATGTTAAACTATCAGTCCTTGTGCCCTCTCTGGGATGACTATGCACACATTCATAGAAAATCCACCTCAAGAACAGCTGGCAGGTAACAAAAGTTACTTTTCACAGATTAGCTATATTGCTTTAACAATCAAAACTGTGTCAATTTGGGTCTTTGTGAGTATACTCTAAACATAATCGGTTTTGTCTTTAATAAGCATAAAACGCATTCCAGTATAATGAACTTTAGCTGTGTCTTAAAGTGACAGCTACCATTTGTGTCGGTCATTAATTTTGTCGTCAAAACAAGACAAGAGAGCTTTAAGTTAAAGGAATCAGGATTGATAGCATATGTGTTTAATTTATTCAGGACTAAAATACTAGTATCCAGTGTTATTTTTCCATTTGATTACTTTATTCAGTTTCTGTCTATGAATACGAGTGTTAGACGACCTATAAAAAACGTTTCTTTTATTTGTCTTTATTTGTATCTTTATTGTATTGTATTTATTTGTGCAACTTTTTTCAATTTAATTGAACAAGCCTTGTGTTGTGTAAATTCTAAACAACATTACCCCATTGTAAAAAAATGCAACTAGCGCAAACATTTAGGCAAGATAAAATTTTGTTTGGCAAAAACGAAATTCAGGCTTGCAGAGACTTTTTTTTCCTGTCCTGGACTCGGTCTTGACTTCGGATTTGAAACTTTTTGGACTCGTGTCTTGACTTGGATTTGAACTAGTTCTGGTCTTGGACTTGTCTTGGACTCAACAAAGGTGGTCTTGACTACAGCCCTAAATTTAATATCCCATACACAATTTCATACTACTTTCGTACTACACTACTTCCAGAATTGGATTTCTGAAATATTCAGTAAAATGCCAAATATAATATCCACAGCTTAAATAAATAAATTTCTGTAATTTACAGAAAGTCTCTAACTTTTTATCAATTTTAAGATATAGCCTTTTAAAATTGAGATGTCAAAATCGAACATTTTAAGAAAAAACGGTAACACTTTACAATAAGGTTCATTAGTTACTACATTAGTAAACATTAACAAAGAATGAACAAAACTTCTTCAGCATTTGTTAATATTTGGTAATGTTAATTTCAACATTTACTAATACTTTATTAAAATCTTGTTAACATTAGTTAATGCACTGTGAACTAACATGAACAACAATGAACAGCTAGATTTGTATTAACTAAAGTTAACAAAGAATAACAAATACAGTAACAAATGGTTAGTTAATGTTAGTTAATGCATGAACTAATGTTTAATAAATGAACCTTATTGTAAAGTGTTACTGAAAAACCTCTGGCTCCTAAAGGGTTAACAGTAACATATTTCTAAATGTTTGTGTGTGTTGACGACTATAGTTATAGTGTGGAAAAGTGTGGGTTTCACTGTTTCAGTTCACTGTTCAGTGTAGCCACGGTCATTGCCCCGTGTGCGGTCATTCCCCTGTGTATTTCGGCACTGGTGATGGCTCCTATTTCCTGAAAGAGCAACACGGGTGCATTTGCGTCTTTTTCCAAGATGTTATTCCACCCGTGCGTTTTGGATGCGGTCGTTCCTTTTCCTCTCTGACAGTCACAATTATTGCATCATGTGTTTGGGCTTATAGTACACTGAAGCAGCTTTTGTGGATGGTTCTTGTTCCCATTGTGGAAATATGACTGTCGCGGTGTTGAGATTGAGACTCCTCTTCGTCCGCAAAGTGCAAGTCCCCATTAGCATGCCCCACCCCCAGGTGCCGTGTGGGATGGATGATCGGAGGATTGTGATTGATGTCTCGCCGGTAACCATTCCCTGTGGGCTCCTCACTCCTGATGGAATTCCTGTTAGACGTGCAGGTCCCTCTGTAATGGACCGATCAGCCATTTCAGTTGGGGTTCTCCCAGAGGATAAGATGTCGATAGCAGCATCGGAGGGTGAGCTGGATCCTGGAGATGACGACTAGGCTGTGTAATCTCCCTCTTGCAGTGGAACCCTCCACCATGTCCCGTTCAGTCTCGGTTGGAGGATTGGTATCTTGGGGCAGGCCGCACTGGTTCTCAACTCGCCGTCCCAGTGCTTTTCTTTCCGAAGTGCATGGAGAGCTTACCAGGTTTTCGACAGCACCTTTTCACTGCCTAAATAGCTTTTCCCCCTCACTACCCTGATGGAGGAACATGAATTGATTACTCTTCTCATCTTAATAACGCCGTTACCGTTACTGCCAAAAAATGTGGCGCATTACTATAACTGATCAAGCTGTTTTTTTTACATCAGACCAACTAGATCTCTGAGCGGGAGGCAAATACTTTTTTACTGTTCTTCCTTGGTTAGTGGGAAGAGCATGAGACAAGCGCATAAATGTTGACAATTGGCTGAGAGTAAAATGTCATTGTAAGCCAATCAGAGAGAGTTGGCCAGGTGTTCGAAAGCATGCATAGTAGTAATGGGCAATCGGCTCTTTTGACTCACTGAAAATAGGCGGCTCTTTTGGCTCACAAACGTCTCTTTAAATGACTTTGACTATAATATTTGTATTTTTATTACATAATTATTTAATTTCTATAGGCTAAGTTTGTTAAAGTAGAGTCGGCTCTTCAGATATGCGAGCCAGCTCTCAACGTTCACCCTGAAAGAGCCGGCTCTTAGACTCGGCTCATTCGAGAATCGCAAACGACCATCAAAAGCCCCTTTGCGAACGAGACGATCCATCATTACTCATGTTCATTCACGAACGACCCATCATCACAAATGGCTTACTTACGCTCATAAATTGCAATCGGCCAATCATAACTCGACAGTACAGTTGGACAGGATATTCGGACAGGACACACAACACAAGCCAGTCAGTCATTCAATGAGAGACAGTTGTGGCGACGAGCCCAAATAATCAAAAAGTAGCCTTCCCTAAATGGAAGTATAGACATTACTTTTACCTTCAAGAAATTAAAGGAACAAATGTAATCATGAAATGCACATTATGCCCTGGGCAAAAGTGCCTATCCAGGTCAGTGTCAAGTAGTTAAAGTGTCAACTTACTCAAATATCTTTCAATGTTGCATGCTTCCACGAAATTAATGGCTATGACCACCGAAGGAGAAGGAGACAGTGCCACAAAACTAGGGCTGAAACGCATTCCTCAAGTTACTCGAATTACAAAAATTCCTGAAGGCAAAAAATCTGCCTTGAAGCCTCGTTAAATTATTATGACGCGCACTTTACGCGCACACAGGGATCTGATTGATTCACACGGACCGTTGTTCAGGAAGCACACCATAGCACATTGTACATTTGACTTCATGTGACCTCATAAACGGCAGAGAATGTCTAAAGTTTGGGATTATTATACGTTTATAAAGGAAGAGAACAAGATGCAATGTGTCTACTGCAAAGTATACCTGGCAGGGCTGCTCGTGCAATTGAGTCAATTCTCACGCCATACCTCCGATTTCTCACGCTGCTGAAGTGCCAATCCCTTCGGTCAAATGCTTGAAAGAAAGACGAGTTTGTCAATAGATCTACCTGTTGAGCCACTTGTGATCGACTAGTTTTACGCCGCATATTAATTCGAAAGTTAAAATATCCTGTAATCTAGCGCGAGCGAGCATGCGAGATGATGAGCTCCCAACTGCGGCTCGTGCACGACGGCAGAGAGGTAAAGCCAGCGCGTGCAACCTGTCTCTCTCACGCGCCAGTCAGACCAATTGCGGCAATTCATCATGCTTAAACTTTTATGCAGCCACGCAACAAACATTTCAGCATACATTCACTGTATACACCGGGACGTGATCGAGGAACAAATATTGTGACACATACACACACAATCTGATGTTTGTCTTGAGATTACACTTGGAAAAGTCTGATTCTTATTTATAATTGTTTTATTTCCATTTATTTTTTTTATAAATTGTATACAGATTTGTGTACCTGTTTGGCTTGATATTTTAAATTAATTTATTTTTGTTTTCAGGTGGGTATAATTTGCAGAAGGTGCAATCCTTTTTTTGTAATGTTGTATTAAGGAGACAAAACTAAGGCTAAATGCTATTTAAGTTTGTATTCAAAGTTTTACATGTTATGGGCTACATGTAACACGTTTTGCAGTAATTTGTTTTAACTATATTGTTATATAATTGTTGGCACTGGCTCTTATAAACACTAAATGGGTAAAAATAGCAATAAATAGGCTTATTTGTGGAGCCAAATGTTGGAGTTGGAATAAATACCTCTAGTTTTTTAAAGAAGTAAAAGCCAAACACCTTATCATTTTCGTTATAGATTATTGGTTTTAGTTGCTTAAAAACACAAACAAATTATCCGATTACTCTGATTAATCGATCGATTAAGTGCTAGATTAATCGATTACAAAAGAATCGATAGCTGCAGCCCTACACAAAACCTAAGCAACTGAAGCTTGATTCCCCACCAAACATTTGGTCTTAGACCGAACTGAACAAACTGGTAGCCGGTATGTAGTGGAGGATATGCTGCCATTATCTACAGTTGAGTCGGACTCAGGGCACTAGTTGCCAAAATACCGGTCAGAGGAGGGGTATCCCTACCGTGTAGAAAGACGTTTTCAAACTATATAGACGCCCAATATTCTCAAATGAATGCGGAGCTAAAAAAAAAAAACTTTTGAGAAGTTAGAATATGTGTCTACCACAGCAGACATATGGACTGCATGCAACAAGAGCTATCTAGGCGTAACGCGCATGGATAAATCTGCAAAGCATGGATCGAGGTAAGGCAGCCCTGGCATGCAGGAGGTTCGGTTCAAGGGACGCCATACATACGACAAAATTGCAAAAGAGCTGGATCATATCTACTACTCATATGGATATATTCATATCACAACAGTCACAGATAATGGCTCAAATTTTGTAAAGGCCTTCAAAATGTATCAGATGGAGCGGGATGATGAGGAGGATGATGAAAATGATGAGGTGATGATTACTGACACCAGTGAGGCCTTGCAGACCCGTGTTGTTTTTGATGATGATGATGGTGATGATGAAGATGATACTGTGATCTTGATCAGAGATGTGCATCACACACCCTGAAACCTGGTCTCAAGCACTGATATTGACAAGTGATTGTCAATTGTCAACACCCAGAACAAAACCTGTTTACAGAAGTGCCACCACAAAATGCAAAGGGTTGTGGAATAAGGCTAGTAGGTCAACGGTGGCTGCAGAGACTGTGCATGATGTCATTTCTAAGAAGCTGTTAGTCCCATGCACCACAAGATGGAACTCATTTTATGATGCCCTGGCTCGTATATCTGGGATTCCTTTAGTTGAGCTGAACACCATCTCATCCAAGTTTGGATTGACAGCCATCACAGAACGAAAACACCAGTTCATTAGGGAATAGTTCCAGCACCAGTTCATTACCCAATAAATTCATTTTATATGAATGGGAAAAGAAACTCTATTCTATTTTAGCCTAGCCTTTACAGTTATGATACATTATTACTACACAGGATGATGGACCTTTAAAGCCTTGTTGTAAAGTAATGAATGGTACTGTAAGAAGGAGGATATTTGAGAATATAGAAGTTTGAGAATATAGGGAAATAAATATAGGCTAACAGTAAAATTAAACATTTATAAATATGTTCATAATGGTCTATAAAGCTCTCTCTCTCAGATAATATAATATTATTATAATAATTATAATAATTTAATATAATTGCATTGCATTCTTTTTTATCATTCTTTTCAGGCAATCAAGACAAGATTTGCAGAGGTGCTGGAGAGCGAGTGTGCTGTCTTGGCTGCTGTGACTTTGCCCAAGTTCAAACTGCGTTGGCTGCGGACACAGGACAGGAAGGACAAGGCCAAGGCAAGTCTGCTGGAAGAGTGTCGAAAAATTGTCCAAGAAGACCAGCAAGCAGGTACCAACCCTCCAACACGCCACCTCAGCACAGACTCTGCCATAGAGGATGAGTTATTTTCCTTTGAGGATGTGGATGACACCTCTGCTACTGCTGAAAGTCAAGTTGCAGACTATTTAAATTCAGGAGAACAGGGGATAGACTCTTAAAGCTACACTGTGTTCTTTTTACCCCATCTAGCGGTGAAAAGGTATATAACCATCCAGTGAATATTAGTTTCTGTTCCTCTCAATTCCAATTTCGTTTTACCTCCTACGGTGGCCAATGTAGTCCAAGATTAACATGGCTTCCAGTTCGACCTTGTCCATGAGTGTTAACTCAAACGTAAACGCAAAAGGCGAAGCTTGAATTAACGGGTATGTCCCTCTTTGGCTAATGAACTTTCAAGATGGAGGGGCAACATGGCAGAGCCGACACTAGAACCCCTTACCCCTTATTTTCAATGGCATATTATACACTCAAGAGAATACTTTATTACTTGAACGAAGTAAATGTACTTAATGAGCACACATATTTTTTAAAGAACTAAGTGTTTTTAGCTAAGAATAAACTAAAAGAGTTACACAGTGTAGCTTTAATGGTTTTGCACTGATAAAGAAAATTGCACTCCGTTATAATGCAGCCAGTCCATCCAGTGCCCCAGTAGAGAGATTTTTAGCCTGGGGAAGCTCAGTCTTGACTCCACTGAGGAACAGCCCAGCAAACACAGAACGTTCCCCTAATGTTCCTGAATGGTTCCATGAGGTTATTTTTTTTGGGAACCAAACAAAAATATACATGCATTTTCTGATAGCAGAAAATTTCTTTTTGTTATATTGCTTAACAAGCTTAATTTAATTTTGCCCAGTTGTAGCCTTTTGAGGGTAAATTTATATCAAAAGTTCCAAAACATCTATTGTGATATTTGCTTTGATCCACTATATATAAACATAATATCTACATACATGGCATTTGATTGGAGGCTAGTCTCACTTTGTCCCACAGCAACATTTTTTTTAGATGTGTGTACAATGTTTCATGTTTCTGTTAACATTGTATTGTATTAAGTGTCCATTTCATTATAATATTTAGATTTATCATAAATAATTGAACATGCACATGTATTTTAAGTTCTGTTAAGGAGGGGTAGAGGTGGGGTCACATTTGAGCATTTAAAATTTAATTTTTCTTGAAAGTAACGCAATAGTTATTTTCTTAAGTAACTAGTTATTTTTAAAATTTGTAACTGAGTAACTAATTTAGTTACTTTTTGGAAGAAGTAACTAGTGACTGTAACTAATTACTTTTTAAAAGTAACTTGCCCAACACTGGTCGCAACACAGGTACACCTGTGCCCACAGGATCCAATTCTCATTGGCTCGTTCAATAGTACTCAAAGATGATTGGCTCCCTGGCGTGATCCTCATTCAGTCGACGTCAACTACGTCCTCCGTTCCCTCCTTCAGGTTCTACATTTTCCCTCCACATTTTCTATTTTTAAATATTTTGAAATGTAATTTATTCTTGTGATGGTATAAAGCTAAATTTTCAGCATCACAGCACAGTCTCATCCCAAGACATCATATAACTGACGTCTTGGGACGTCTTTGACCATACGTCAATATTCGCCTTTTCAGGGTACCCTTAAATGTCGGTTAGATGACGTTACTCGAATCCTAACTCTACCCCAGACCTAAACCCACCCCTAAACCTACCCCGTCACCTAACTGACGTTAAAGGTAAAGCGTCAGTTGTATGACGTCCCAGGATCGTCATATAACCGACGTTTGAGGGTACCATAGAAAGGCGGATATTGACGTATGGTCAAAAGACGTCCCAAGACCTCAGTTATATGACTTCTTGGGATGAGACTGTGTTATTGTGCACATTACAGTCTTTGGTGTAACATGATCCTTTAGAAATTCTCTCATTTTGAAAATAGAAATCTTTTGTAACATCATGATGAATTTACAGCATCCTTGCCTGAAAATTATTCATTTAAATTTCTCTTAAAAATAACAATTTGACTTACACCCTGACACAACTCCTTATTGCTGAAACAGACCACATTAATGCTCTTAGCAATAAATATATGTAATGGGCCATATTTTCTCTCCACTCTGTTGCAATGTTTTGATTTATGTCCCTAAAAGACAGCGACACACAACAAAAATATACAGTAGTTTGATATCTGTGTGAATCTCTAAGTATAAAAGAAGCCCAGAGGACACTAATTTATAGTTATTTTAAACTTCCAGGGATATCTTTTGAAGGTTAAGCATCATATGAGGATTTATGACATCCAGTTCCACCCTCTAGATTTATAACTGCCGTTGGAAAGCATAAAGTATGAGAAGGCATTTTAAGTAAACCGTGACATTTGCAAAAAATCAATCAGCAAGGTTACAAAGGCGCCAGTGGAGAGGGAGAATGCAGTGAGATGCCGGCAACATAATTTGGCTTGGTATCAGAGGACCAATGTTCAAATTAAGGATCCAGGAATTTTGCCTAGAAAACTTTTTTCAAGCCTTCAGTCAGGCTCATTTCTCGTTTATTTATTTTTTAATCCTCTTTCTTTTTCTTCAGGAGTTGGTGGAAACGCTATTAAGGGTGACATACAACATCAAACTTCATTTTCTGTGAGCAGGGTTCAATTATAGAGGCAATATTGAGGGAGCAAATTGGCCAATTAGACATAAAAACACATTTAAAGCATTGCGAGCGAAAACACTTAAGTGGCCCTCCTCCTGCTGAGAAATAGAGACAAAGGGTCACTGGAAATATGTGTTTTTGTGATATGTGTGTAGTTAATGCCCACACATACCTTCTGGCTTTCATTAGATGTCCATAGAGGAATAAAAGATTTAGTGGTTTAGCTGGCCAAATAACAACAATGAAGTTAACCAGGAGAAAAAAAAGAAATACAAAATTGTCATTGCAAACATTCCCATCACTGTATAAAGCATACGTCTCATTAAAATCTGTTTCCCAATTTTCAGATATTTATTTATTTATACAACAGTTCATTTTGGTTCTGGAATATGATTGGCTGAGAGGCTTTTCTAGCCATGCAATATTCTACCAGTATCACCACGGGAACCGTTTCACCATTTGTATCTCTACGCTTGCAGCATTTCTCACAGCGAGTTTCATGGCGGAGCAGCAAACCCACCATACAAATGCTTATGCATAAACATAATGCCTATTTGACAACTTGTTTAGATGTTTTTGATATTCTAAAAATATCATTAAAATCCATGCTGTGTATTGTAAATAATATAATAATATATACTTAAAATAATTGTGTGGCAGCTTTGTCTCTTGTATTTTTTTTTTTTTTTACTGTTTCCATGTTTGTTTTGTGCTTAAGCACATGGCTTTGTCTTGCCTCCTAGTTATTACGCCCCCTCATTTAGTCCTTGTCTGGTCCTCAGTCACTAATTGTGTTCACCTGGTCCTTGTTTGCTCCACTCTCTTTATATTGTGCTTCATTGCTGCTTGTCTTTGATGTTTTTTAAAAAAAAAAACCTAAAGAAAGCTAAAAACTGAAAGGATACTGAGCTATAATGATGGCAATTTCAAAACACTGCTTCATGAAGCTTCAAGGCATTTACAAATTGTTAGTTCCAAATAAATGGTTCAGAGTGAGCAGGGACATGCACAGACATTTGAGGGGCAGGGGCTCAAGTGAAAAAAAGGGCACTTCTCATAATTGTTAGATAGTTGTTTTTTTTTACAAAAATGTAGATATATTAACACTACTCTGACTTTAAAAAAATTATTAAAAGTTAATTAATTTTATCTTCCTAAAACTCACGCAATTGTGTAATTTTCAAAAGAAAATTAAGATTTCTCCTTAGTATTCATAGGTTTATAAGCAGCAAAGGATACCATGCCACAATGTGCATGTTTTTAATGCTATTAGTTTCAATCAAATATATATTTGATACACCTGATGGTGACATGGACTTAGTTTCACATATGAGGGAGGACTGTATCATTCATCATCATCATCATCAATTAAACTTTCAAAATCCACATTTAGATGAAGTTTGTTTTAAACCCACTATCCTCCATCTGTTTGCATCTGTAGATTAAATTCACCAATTTTGATTTCTAAATTTCAGGGAAAAGACTCTTGATGTATGTAAGTCATTAACTTTAATAATAAGAATTTTAGGCCATAAAAAGTCATAAAAATGTCCGGATTTTTCATTCAAGGTCATAAATTACATTTAGCCACATCTTTAATTGATATGCTCATTCATTCATTATCGCGATATATTTTTTCTGAATAAAACGATATCAAAATTGAGTTAATATCGTCAATACATGATATCAGTATCGAGTTCGATAAATGTTAGATAATGTTTATGTTGTGGCAAAAGCAGAACGAAACTAATTTGAACAGCCGCGCGCCTCACAGACTGTTTAAGTCCAAATGGCAGCGCGAGCTCACTAGAGCAGACGCGTTTACTCCTGACCTGCTATTTAGATACACTATTCAATAAATACATTTGTTTGACGGGGAAGCTGTGCACAAACAGTAATATTTATAAAAAAAAAGCACCCCAGAAAAAAGGGCACTTTCTCTCCAGGAATAAAAAAGGGCAGGTGCTCAAGCCCCCTTTGATGTCTATGTGTGCACGTGCCTGGAGTGAGTATCAAACTGCCAGAGTCACGTGATTTTCAGTAAATGAGGCTTCATTACGCCATAAGCTGTTTCAAAACGTTTCGAAACACTTCGGAAGTTTAATGGTTCACCGCTGGCGACGATTCTGTCAACCCATGAGTGGTTCTCAGTGAATCATGAGTATTCACTGAGAACCACTGAACAAGTGTCTGTGGGTTCTACCTGATCTCTGATCAGTTTTATATATTTGTAGACTATTTAATTAGACATTAGTATAGGGCTTGAGCAATTTTTTATTTTTTTTCCCTTAAAAAAATCTGTCAATTTTTTTTTTTTTTTTTTATAAAAAACTCGATTTAGATTTGATTATTATTAATTTTTTAATCAAGTAGAATTTCAATAACTCTGTGTTGAACTTATTATAACTCTTTTGTGTGCTAAACACAATCTAATTAATACAACTTTATTATAAAGAAAAACAACAAATCCAAAAAAATATGATCATAATCTATGACAAAAATGCTATTTTAAACTAGATTAATGGATAATTCAGCAGTACAATTTAGTCTAGAAAGATCGCAAATTCACAAGTGCACAATATTGAATTAAATCTGAACATTTAGGGAAAAAAAAACATTTAGTGTGGAACAAATACGAGACAAGTGTAACGGTAAATCTGGTCAAACTTTACACATTGCTCTTTGTATTGTACATTCATGAAAAACCAGATAACAAAAATCAAAAGGATCAATTATTATATAGTCTAGTCTACTATACAATTGAGACATGTTTTAAATGTATAGCACAGCTGTTTAATGAGACAGCAACATATGATAGATAGGACAGAACAAGAAAAGGCTATTAATAATCTTTCATTGCGCAAACGTATTATGATATGAAAGGCTCCAATACATCGCGGGCCGCGGCACAAAGCGCTTATGCGCATTCCGAGTGCTGAATGATGCGCTTGAAGCCACATGGAGTCACAGCGCGCAACCCAGCGCATTCGAGTCCATAGGTCGAGTCCCGCAGTCGGCACTGAACAGTTTAAAGCACAAAGGAAATACATACTGATTTGTGTATAATATACAGTATCTAGCTATGCAATCGTTTATTGAACCTTTTCTTTTAACAGTTTTAAATTTCAATTACTGTGCGCGTGAAGAACAATAGTGCTCTGACTAGTGTTTTGCTCTAATAGACACCCGGTAGAAAGTAACGTCATGACTTAGTTACAGCAATATTCCAGCAAGACAAAGTTGTTTTATGCGAAACCATCGACGTTTATCTACAGATCAAGTATAATAATAGGAACATTGAATCATCTTTGAGAGAGTTTCATCGTATTGACTGTCGTAACCGAACTGTGGAAACCCGGAAGGAAGATTTGGTGAATGCAAAATGTAAGTTACACTATACTGAAGAGGGGGAGAAAAAAATCTAAAAAATCGATTTTTGAAAATATGAAATCAATTTAACCTGCCAACTCGATTTTTATTTCAAATGGATTTTTTCCCAGCCCTACATTAGTATAATTAAAATGAATAATGATAGTTATATTAATAGTT
Source organism: Hybognathus amarus (assembly GCA_030378365.1). Lineage (NCBI taxonomy): Eukaryota > Metazoa > Chordata > Actinopteri > Cypriniformes > Leuciscidae > Hybognathus > Hybognathus amarus. The sequence continues at coordinate 478,642 of JAQIUQ010000033.1, read as the reverse complement.
GTATTGGCCTGTTTAGCTGAGCCATTCATAGAACTAACAAAACAAACCCTGACAATTGATAAAAGAACAGATAGGGAAGCGCAGGGCACAACCTAACGCAGGGTTAAATGTAACACGGGCGTTTTACATAGTCAGGATCAAGCAGGTTGTCTTTCCGCTCTTTTCTCTCACTGCCAGAAGACGGTCTCCCGCAAATTTGCGGAAAGTTTTGGTGAGGATACTGGACAAAGATTGTTTTGACACCATGAAAGTAATTTTTTTCTCCATCATAGTTTTTTTTTTTTTTTGGTTTCTGAGTTGGGTGTATACGTTTCCAAATCTAACTTTATATTGCCTTAATCACTGTCTTGTTGGCTCAAACATAGCACGGTTTTGAAACATGTCAGCAATTCCTAGCGGAATATGTAATACACAGCGGGGTTAGTTGTAACACAGTGTTACAATTAAGCCGCCAAGTGTACATTGATAATCAAATGAAAACGGAGCCACACAACTTTTCAGGTTTGAGTATACATTTAACTTTGCTAAATGTATTTAGCAAATGTATTTAGTAAATGCTAAATGTAGTGTTTCTCCTCTCTTATATGTAAGAGTTTAGTTTCTTCAGTTATTTCATTACAATATTTCACCTGCCTTGTACTTAATATTTTAGTGGTTTTGTTTGTGTCTTGTTTCTCCTGTGTGGTCGAGTCATATCTTACCTACCCTGAGACTGCACTGACTGCTGGTTACTAGGCTGCTTAATCCTCTGCCCGAGTCTCCTGTCTAGACCTTTGTTGTGGAATGTTTGTAACAACTGTTACACATTGTTTCATCCTATTGTTAATGAATCACCATTCACCGCTTATCTCTGCACTTGGGTCCTGTTATTTCCAGTGGTTCCAGAAAAATTGTGTACATACAGTAATGAAACAATACAAACAGTTTAAGTTCAGAATCATTTTGAGTCCCCCTCCCTTGCCTTACACCGTGTTCAAAACCAAATGATACCACAACACACTGATGAAAGGGATCTTTTCCATGTTAATCAGAGTTTTGGTAGACAGCGACATGCAAATGATTCTATTTTAGAAACGGTTTCTATTTTTGCAACGTCATGGCTGGATCAACATCAGAAAGTATGATAATCTCAGGTACTGTTTATGTGCTATATGCAGGGCTCCAGACTAACTTTTCCACTGGTTGCACTGGTGCTACCAACTTTCTCAGTTGGTCGCACCAGCGTTTGATTTGGTCACACTTTTTTTTTTTACTACATGCCATGGGATTAATCAATGCATGCTGATGAATAGTGGTTTTAATGGACCAAAGCTAGCAAAGGCATTATACCTGTAATATATTAATTATCATTGCTAAATTTCAGGATTTTCATGGATTTTGGACAGTAATTTTAATCTGTAATTTTAAGCATTTTACATTTCAATTATATATAATCTATCTATTTACATTTGAACATCTATCTATCTATCTATCTATCTATCTATCTATCTATCTATCTATCTATCTATATATCTATCTATCTATATCTATTATCTATCTATCTATCTATCTATCTATCTATCTATCTATTCTATCTATCATATCTATCATATCTATCTATCTATCTATCTATCTATCTATCTATCTATCTATCTATCTATCTATCAGCATCATCTATCTTTTAAAAATCATTAAAGGGCAACTCCACCCATTTGCATTAAGCTTTCCATTGTTAGAAACCCAGTTATACTATTGAATGGTCATGCAACACTTTATCATTTTCCCCTGAGACGAGAGAAATCTGCTATTTACCTTTTCACTTCCTCCAACAATGACGCAAAAATCGTCATTTTACGTCATTGTTGGCGGAAGTGTAAGAGAGGGCGATTTTTCAGTAAAAAACTACAAGCCCGAGTCCCCACCCTTTCAAACCCGCCAATAGGGGGTTGGACCTATTGCGCTAACAGACCTATCACAGATCAGTGCCAATGCGTTTGATTTCACTGGCAGAAACGTTTTGAAAATGTGGACGAAACTACTGAATACGCTGACGGATGCGTTATGGAGGATTGGGATTAACATTACACATCTTTTTTTGGACGCTAAGCTAGCAGGCTCTTGTTCTGTGGAGAAAGCTGAGTAGTAGGGGTTCCCGTCCTCTTTTCCTGGACGTCGCCATTCATTGTTTACATGTAAGTTACAGCTTTTGTTTCAATCTAACTCAATTCCTTATGATTGGTGAATCTGACTGTTGTGTTTACATGAACGCCAAACAAGTGATCGGTTGATGCGTTTTAACATTGCTAAGAAAATTCCTGCTCCTCCGTGAGAGATATCGAGACCGGTAACTTACGTCTTAGGTGCCGCTCATCGGTAATCACGCCACCGGCCTCACGCCGTTATCCACACAGCCGGCACTCATCCCGGCTCGAACACAGTGAAACATGATGAATGACGACTGTAGAACGCAAAAGCCGAATCGCGGACATTTTGGGCGATCTCGAAACACATTTTCGGACAGACTCATCACGGAGAATCACTAGTAGACTGTTGTTTACATACTGCGAGGTTAGCGGTAGGCGTGGCCTCCTAGGGCAGCGAAGCAAATGAATTCTGGGAGTTGATGTTTTTCATTCACATAAGCCAAAAATACATTTTCTGTCTTTTCTCAGTCTAGAAAGCTCCAAATTAAAAAATAATTTCACATTTCTTCTACATAAATGACCCATTTTAAATACACATTCATCTTTCCAGAGGTGGAATTGCCCTTTAAACATTCAAATGAGAGATACATTGCATTTAAAAAGATTAGAGTATTATAATAAGCTAATACAGATTTTTTCGGCATCAAAGTTTATAGTTGTAACAAAAATCAGAACTCCCACTCCTTACCTTCTGCATTTTATAATCATTTCTTTTTCCTCAGTCGAAGCGATTACTCTCATCTAACCGCTGAAAAACGTCGGAAGGGGCATGCTGTTTCGTGAGACATTTTCATTTTCATATGCCTTAATTCTTGAATTCGTAATTGCCGCATTTCACCCTCATGTGCAATGCGCGTGACGTCTACGCTCGTCGATAAATAAACTGCACGTGTCTTGCGGAAGAACACTTTAGCCGGAGCTACTTCTCTCCGTTTATGTCTATGGCGAGTCACGCAGGCACTGGGCAACTCCGCATCTGAGTCGACCTCAATAAAATAGTCTCCAACTTCGAATATAAACACTTATTATAGGCGTATCGTAGTGATTCAGGATAAATCAAAAACATGGTTTGGAAAATGGATTCATGATGTAGCCTACTCGTTCATTTTGAACATAAGTTATGGACTGCAGCAGCTGATATAACGGCGTTCTGTTGCGCGAGTGTCCACTCGCACATATGCGACCACATACAATTTTAACTCGCACATTCTCAAAAAACGGTCGCATATGCGGACCAATTTGGTTGCAGTCTGGAACCCTGGCTATATGTATTGTTAAACGTGTCTGTGGGAAATTGAATTTTATTGTGTGTATTTTATAGCTATACAAACAATTGACCTCAGCTATTTAAAATAAATAAAAGTGAACAAGAACGTTCAAACTGTCAAATAATTTTTGTCAGACAAGTGTATTTTATGATGATTGTTTCAGTAACTTAGTTGCCTATGTATTTGTAATAATGTTAAAATGGTGTAATATTCATGAATTTCATGTACTTTTCCATTTTGATGCAAGTGCCATGAGAGACAGGCCCTCGCCCACGCGCTCATCTGATTGGCTGTTATTTTTATTGCGTCTCATAATGTGGTAGACAGACAAATTATTTGTTGCTGGAATCTTATCGCATCGCGTCTGGTTAGGACACAGTGTTACAGTGCTTTGGTCCACTGCCTACGTTCCACCTTTACCTCCTACACTCTTAAAAAATGTTGTGTTGTTTTAACCCTATTTGGGGTCAATTATGGACAAACCCAGCCACTTGGTGACATTTTTAAGTTACATTTTCAACCCAATGTTTGAGTTTGTCCATATTTGACCCAAATTTGGGTTAAAACAACCCAGCATTTTTTAGAGTGTACACACACACACACAAGTCTGGTGGGAGAGAACAAGTTTATTGTTCAGTAATTGTGGAACTCCAGTGAGTTGGTAGCCCACAGATGTCAAAATTACCCTGTAAAATTGCACAAGAACATAGTCTGTCTTAGAAAAAAAACTAAAATACTATGTGAAGGACACAAGTTAATTTAAAAATGAAAATATGACCGTGTGGTGAATCTATGAACCTAACTCACTAGACAACTTTCCCTTTGAGTAAGCTACAATACAATTTTGCCTGCATTAGTAGTGTCCCCTTAAAGGTGCAAAACGCAAGTCTCTGAGTTTTTGCAGAACTACGCCCCCTCTGGCGACAAGCGCTACTGCAACCAGAGGTGTGCACGCTCATGGAAAACACACACACACGTGTTTGCCCGAGCTGTTCATAACCAAAGGAGCATCAGCTGCACACTGTGTGGCACACATCTTTTGTTACAGCCATAATGAGGTAATAAAGTTATAAATCTGCAAGTCATTTAAAATATATGAAAGGAAAGGCATTTGAGTAAATTACACACTTATGTGTGTGTGAGGGAAACGGGGGTAGTAGAAATCTTCTGGTTTTATGTGCTTACTGTATCCACTTATGATTGTATTATTATGGAAACACGTTCATGAACAATATAAGTTATTAGCCTACATTGTATAGGACCCGTTTGAGCCCTAGAGCAGACCAAAGATCTCTCCATTTGTTGAAAACCTTCCCGATGTTGACTCTCATCTCATTCCGACGCCTGGCACTGGACAGACAGAAGTTTTATTTTCTTTGTCTCACGTGGAGTTTGCGTTGTGGTTTGGAACTACAAGCCGGTCTCTTTGGGCTGTTTACACCTGCCACTTCATGCGTTTTCTCAGATCGGATAGCTATCTGATTTATCAAAACGATTCCATTACACCTGGTCACATAAATGTGTTTTTTTGCAAAACGGATTTAATCCGATCTTCAATTTCCGCGCTATATAGCTACAGATTTCATGAAGTGCACATCACCGAAAGCAATAGATATGAGCTGCATTTTATTGATCATCGGCTAATTTCAAAATCAGCAAAGACAGCAAATAGAGAGAGCAGCAACAGCATGGTAAGATCATTTAATTTCTTAATTTTAATGAAGATTGTAGTGTTAAGCGTCTGCGACTTACTTTCACTTTGATTTGCGGTAGATTGCGGCACACTGGCTTGATGAACAGGCGCTCAGCTGCTCATCTGAGGTGATGTCGCGTCGTCATATATGACTAAAATAACATGACGTATAGCCTGGTTTCAACAACCAGATGCATTTACACTTTGAATCCATCTTCTACTATTGTGTAAAGTTGACTAAAGTTGTGTCGCTCGTGTTTTATTCTCTAATACGGAGAATGGCGGCGAATACACTAACCTGCAAGACATAGGCACATAGCCAGGTCGAGCGTGAACGCGCATGACGTCACGCCCAGTCTCAGATTCGAGCCCGAATCCCTCTTATTTATTTCACTGTACAGGATTATAGAGGCGATCGCAGTGATCAGAGAGGGGCTCATTCAGCCCATCAGGCGATTGTTTAAGCATGTATGGGTTAGAAAACTGCTATTTTTAACATGAAATGTTGCACAATGCACCTTTAAATATTGTTAGACTATTTTGCGTTTATTGCAATGCCCAACAAACTTGAACTGTAAGATGAAATTTTACCCCTCCATCTGTAAGAGGAAATTTACGACACTGCTAAATGGCTCTGTTGTCGGAAAAATAAGGTCAGTCACTTAGCCGTTGATGCAGTATTGGACTCTCCTGCTTGTTCTTGAAGACTGTCCTCATGATCACATAGATTAGCATGAGGAGCAACAATAATAATTATTAAAAAAACAGTAATTCTCAAACAAAAGTGTGTATCACACACCTTTCAATATCTCTATGCCCTTGGCTTTGCAACTCTTAGAAAAGTGTCTGTCCTCCATGGTGACATTGGATAAACACTTAGGGAGATAACATGGCTCCCGGTTCATGTGGTTTCTGTATGTCTTTGCTTCATGTGTTTTCTCCTGAATGAGGCACCCAGATTGCCCCGCTCCATTATCGCACAGCTCCAATTATGCCGAGTTCCAGTGTCCTCAATTACCCATAAGCCCACTCTCCAGTACAGGGAGAGTGAAGGGAGAGCAGGAGGGCTGGAATCTCATGCATTTACACAAGACTGAGAGAGATGAACTGCAGGAGATGGTCCTGGCCCCTGTATTGAGCGATGTCTGCTGGGAGCCGCTCTTTTAGCACTGAACATTTCAGACCATTAGCGCTGATGTGAGAGAAGGAAATTAGAGAGGAGGCTTCACATATTCCCCTCCCCTCTCTCTCTCGCCTTCTTTCTTTCTCTTATTGTCACAAGCTTCAGAGGAAGAGGGTTGAGTATCTGAAAAGCTTCAGTGCAATGTCTTTGAAGGAGCCAAATGATTTTATCCAACTCATTCTCATCCTTTATCGTCATATAGAACGCTATATGACAAAACGGTGCTATACTACACACATGGCATCCGTTATCGTTAATATAGCACGCGCTGTGATGGTTAGGTTTAGGTATGGGATAGGGTAGTCTTATATTATGCTAAAAGGATTTATTGGATTTATTACGCCTTGGGTTCGCGTGTTATATTAACGATAAAGGGTGCCATGTGCGTAGTATAGCGCCGTTTTTTCATATAGCGGTCTATATGACGATAAAGGATGAGAATGGGCTCTTTTATCAGGACGTCAAGGAAATCATTTGGACTGTTACTATTCTGTGTGCCTGTCTGTCTGTGTGTCCAAATGTATTACCTCTTGAGCTCTTCATTTACACTCTGACAGAGCTGATTCAATATGTTGAGTCAGATAAAAAATGACTTCCCACTGCTCTGGGTGTGTGTCCAGTATGTTTCGGTAGTGCGTGTATCCAGTGTGTGTTTTTGTAGTGCGTGTGTGTTTTCAGACTTTCTGCTTTCAGAAGAAATCTACTTACGCGCTCTTGTCGTCTCCACAGTCTGATCGTTTGTCTGTTTCAGTTTGTCCTTCAGGTCGATAACTGCAAACCAATCCAATGGACAAATGCGTTCAAAAATGTGTTTGGCTGTCAACATCTTGAATGGAAGCCTGTGCAGGGTTTGGACTTCGGACAGACGTGCAGGTCCAGGATTGGTCGTAACCCACAGCTTTCTTGGGTGCATTGAAGTAAGGGCTGTAGGAGTCGGACTTCATCTCGGCTGGAGGGAAGGGCTCAATCGGCAACATTTGCCGGTAGGGTGCCGACCTCTGGCATTGCCACCCACCACGGTAAAGCACACTCTGCAAAATTGGGAGGAGACTGTGCGAACTGAATCGCGTAGCTGAGCCTAATTGATCACGTGAGCTAGGGGGACAGGTTGGAAAGCTCAAGAGCGCAAGAGAGCCGGCTGTCGACGGAATGTCTAAGCTGTAAAACCTAATGAAGGTATGTGGGGTAGCCCATCCAGCTGCATCGCAGACTTCCTGGATGGGAGCCCCTGCGAGAAGGGCCCTAGAGGACGCTATGCCTCTAGTGGAATGAGCCCTCACAGCCAAAGGTGAAGGCATACCGCGCACCTGATAAGCTGTGGAAACCGCATTGACAATCCAGTTGCTGATGGTTTGTTCTGAGGCCGGAAGCCCCTTTTTGGGCGACACGAAACACCAGCAACTGGTCCGCCTTCCGCCATGAAGAGGACCTCTGAACATATATGCTTAGTGCTCTGACAGGGCAGAGCCTATGAAGTCTCTCCTCATCCGTCGTCAGGTGAGGTGGAGGATGAAATGCCTGCAGAACCGATCAGGCCGTGCAACATTAGATGGCACCTTATGCAGATAGCCAGGCCTAGGGTGAAGGATGGCCTTAATGTTGCCTGGAGCAAACTCCAGGCACTCGTTCAGATATAGAGAGCGCCTGAAGTTCTCCCACCCTCCTCAGAGAAGTGATGGCCAACAGAAAAGCGACCTTCAGCGTTAGGTCTTGGCCTCAGCCGACTCCAGTGGCTCGAAGGGGGCCTCAGCCAATCCTTCGAGACTACTGCCAGGTCCCAAGAGGGAACCCTGGAACGAGCCGCAGGTCTCATCCTCCAAGCCCCACGGAGGAAACGTACGATCAATTGGTGTCTCCCCAGAGGCCCATCGGCAATGGCAGCCACGTACACCTTGAGCGTGGACTGGGTAAGACCAGAGGAGAAGTGATCTTGGAGGAACTCCAGCACTGAAGCCACTGGGCAGTTAACTGGGTCAACCTCACGCCTCCTGACACCAATTAATAAACACATTCCACTTTAAGCTATATAGTTTCCTCATGGAGGGAGCTCTAGAGCTGAGTATGGTCTCCACTACTCCAGCTGACAGTCCAGCCTCTAGGTACTGTTTCCCCCTCAGGGGCCAGACTCACAGTTTCCATAGCTCTGGCCGAGGGTGGAATATTGAGCCCTGCTGCCTGTGCTCAGCAGGTCTGAGGGGAATCTCCCACGGAGGGCCGTCTCAGGAGCAATGTTTGTGTCTGAGAACCAGTACTCGGGGCAGGCCAGCAACGGGGGCTACCGACAGTAAGACTGATACCGTCCAACGAGACCCTCTCTAGAACTCTCCGGGAGCAGAGCAATCAGGGAAATGCATAAGCGCAGCCTCGGCCACGTCTGTACCATAGCATCCAGCCTAGCGGGGCTGGAGGGTGAGGGAAAACCACAGCGGACAGTGGGTCGTCTCTCGAGACGCAAACAGGTCCACTTCCACTGGGCCGAACCTCTGACATATCGAACTCCACCACCTCGGGGTGAAGTCTCCATTCCCCGGGCCTCAGCCCCTGTCTCGACAGGACGTCTGCTCCCTGATTAAGACTTCCCAGGATGTATGTTGTTCTCAGAGACAACAATTTCTCCTGGGACCACAGGAAGATCTGATGCGCCAGTCTGCACAGAGGGCGAGACCTCAGGCCCCCCTGATGGTTCATATAGGCCACCACTGACATGCTGTCTGACCTCACAAGGACGTGGTGACCTCTGAGGTTCGGCCGGAAGCTCCTCAGAGCCCGGGAGACCGGCAACATTTCCAGGCAGTTTATGTGCCAGGAGGAATGATGGTCCTGCCATAGACCTGCAGTGAAGCGGCCGTCCATGACCGTGCCCAGCCCGCGAGGGAAGCGTCTGTCGAAGCGGTCTCCGGCGACATGACGCTCCCAACACTGGACCTTGGGACAGAAACCAAGCTCTCTTCCACATAACCAGAGAACGAAGGCATCTCTGATTGTACGGAATGGGTTTCCCCTTGGGGAAAATATCTCTCAGATGGTTGGCCTGGTACACTTGAGAAGCGCCATTGTGTGAAAGACTCGCACCAGCCCGACCCGCAGCCATATATGCCCTGCCCACCAGCGAAGGGTCTCTCTGCACGGCTTGGTGGGTAGCACCGGGGCTTTAAAGGATGATGCCGATTCAGGTGATAAATAATTAGCTAAGGGCTGCCTGCGCGTGCTGCATTCCCAAACAATGTGTACACAGTTGGTGTGTGTCCCCGCCCGTGATGTAGCGAGGGCAAGGATGCACACACCACCTGAAATTCACACTCGCCATTTATCAGTTTTTAGAGGGAGAAATCACTTTGCTTAGACAGACAAACAATAAATAAGACTGACAGTCACAGAGAGCGCTTAGCTGAAGAACAGAAAACTGACATGTTGTGTGTGCCGGTTCCTTAAATAAGCTTCCGCCTATGTGTCGTCACACGTCACACATCACGTCATCACATTGATCCGAATCGGGATTGGCTTAGTTTCATTCATGCTTCAGAGACGCTGACGCTGAGGGGCGTTCCCCCAAAGTATCACTTTGACGCAGTTTGAGTTCCCTCGATAGGCAACAGGTCCTCCCGCACATCAGCCAGGTTAAGCCACAGATGGCGTTCCTCCTGGACCACACATTAAAATAACATTTCTGCTGTTTAATTATGCTTGGGTGCAGTTTTTAACTGTAATTTTATCTATCTATCTATCTATCTATCTATCTATCTATCTATCTATCTATCTATCTATCATATCTATCTATCTATCTATCATCTATCATCTATCATCTATCATCTATCCATCTATCCATCTATCCATCTATCCATCTATCATCTATCCATCTATCATCTATCCATCTAGTCATTTTTTCAATACATAGTTTTAAAAGATTTTTTTTTTTTTCCGAACAAGGATCTTATGATCTTATAAAGAGAGGCAACACATAAAGATGCATAACATGATGCAGTACTTATTCAGAAATGTTCAATTTCCTACATGTTTTTCTTTGCACCATTAGCATAAATGTATGTTGTGTACTGTAAGGTATCCTTGGAAATATATTTTTCAGGATAAGTGTTGTTGTTGCTTTGAATATCTGCTTCAATTGAAATTTATACTTTTGGGAAAAAATATACATATCTACTGGGAATAAATGTTGTTTTTGAAATTACATAAAAGAAAGCATTGAGAAAATAGTCTAATGTAATAGCTGGAGGCCTGCAGTGGAAATATCTTTACCCTACGTGACATAATTTCCTATTCTTGTGAAGGCCTATTGATTTAAAAGTGCAATATATGCTAACATCAACAGTTTTGTTGTAATTTTCTTGTGATTCGAATTCATTTCTTCAAGCATATTTAAATCAAGTACATTTTGGGATAGAAAAGTTATTGTTTTTTTGTTGTTGTTGTTTTTGCTATAAACAAACCTTTGACAACCCACAGACAGATCAACCTAAATGTATGCAAATTTAAATGTCTATAACCCAAAACTTTTCTCAGCAAAGACTAGATCACTTGTGAGTGTGTGTAGAGAGAATGACTGAAGTAGTCCTCATAGCACAGAAGTCATCTCTGAGAAACAATGAGGATGAAATTTTAAAAAAAGCATCTTGACAGGTCCTGGACAGTTGTTGGCTTTAAAAAAAAAAAAAAAAAAAAAAAAAACCTTCTTTCTATTGCCGAGGAGCTGACTTTCACAGATCTCCTAGTCGTTTTCAAAGTCGCTGGCTTTGCGCATGACTCTGCAGTGGTTCGTATTGTGGTACCTCGATGGTGAGAGCACGACACTTTGCTGCCAGCGGAATGTTAATTTGGGCTTTTCTGGTCTTATCTCTCAACCGTCTAGCACAACTTGTCCTGGCAGACAATAGGATCATCCCTGTCAAATAAAGGGGTAAAAAGTGAAAGACAAAGGTGTTTTAATTGCATGAGATCATTTCAGACAGTTTATAATATGCTTGCCACGGTAGTCTGTGTTACCGGTGTTACGCCGCCTTCACACTGGCAGTTGAAATCAGCTCTGTAATACGCAATACGTTTCCAACGGACGTCCTACTACACAGTGAAAAGCGTCGGACAAGGGTAGAACAAAAGAGAGAAGGTTGATTCTGTCAGTTCTGTATGATCTCTCTTATGAGGGTTATATTAGACATGCTGCTGACATGTCAGGTCGACTAAAACTGTGATATGGTGATCAATAGTTTAATGTCTGCCTACAATTTAATTGTATTAACTGCCCCCTAATAACGTTAGAAAGTCATGAAAATAAAAAAAAATTACATGACAACTTCTCGTTATAAAATCATTATTTATTTTATTAAACGTTAATAATTCAGGTTTGTTTATCAGTACCATAGCAACGCTCAACTTCCGCTGGAATTTTCGGATAGGAACCGTCCGTAGCTTTTCGCATGAGTTCAAATTTTTGAACGCATCCGAATGACCAACGAACACGATTTTCTTTGCACCGCACTTGGTCGGACCCGTTTCGAACCCATTCGCATGCGGTCTGTGAATCTCCATAGGAAATGAATGACTTCCGGTCGTTTCGGTAGCCGCATCGGAGCTGATTTCAACTGCCAGTGTGAAGGCGGGTGTTACCGGTGTTCAGTCGCAACACCGGTTTCATGACATGCCCACCGTGGCACCGCGGTTGGCATGTGAAAAGAAAAAAAGTTTAAAGCCTTAAAAATATTAAATGCAATTATGCAACAGTCGTTAAATCCTGCCTAATATCACACACCCAACCCAACCCACAGAAAAGACGCGCGTCGGTATCGGGTTCTCTTTCGTGTTCTCTTTCGGGCTCTCTTTCGGGCTTGAACAAACCATAACACACAAATCATGCCAAAATGTCCATAAGAGCAGTCTTAAACGAACGTAGAGATTTGTGAGAAAATGGGACGCTTGTCAGATCGCGTCTCTGTCAGCAACTGCTGTCCGAATTCGCTCACTCGTTTTTACTTACTCCTTCTCATTCACTCCTTTAAGTGAACAGTATTAGTGGACTAATGTAAGGATAGGCCTTGTGAATGAGGGTTTTGGGGGCGATTTTGGATTCAACCGATGTTCTCAAGCAGTGAAAAATAGAGGACACTGACAACGTGTTAACAGACAGGACCGAGCAGGTAATATTTAATATGAAACAGTCTCAACTTTCAAATTTGGTCAGTCAAAGAAAATCAAACACTAAATAGGCCTACTGTTTTGTGGCTCTTTAATGTGTCGTGACAGATTGCCTGTTAAGCCAGTTCCACCGACATTAATCTACTCCTGACTGCTTTCTGACTGATCCTGTCAGATCACGTCTGTCAATCAAACTCCAAGCGAAGGATGAATTGACACTAATTTAAAAGTGAAAGTTAGTTTCGTTTTCAAACTAGCGCATATTCAGGGCACAATAACAAAACAGTTATTTCCCGCACTACCGCACCATTATGTATGCCTGTGAAAACGTGTGCATTTTACGTTTGCCTTTAAATTAGCGATTTAAAAGCCCCCGCCGGTGAGACACCGGTATTCTCGGTGTTGTCACACGTCGATTAACCGGTGAGAAAATATCCTCACCGTCACAACACTAGTTTATAAACTATTAGATGGGTGTTTATACTGTATTTAAAATTTATTTATGCATTATGCATACTAGATTCATCTACATTTCCTCATATGTTTTCCCACTAGCTTGTGAAAGTTTTGGGATCAGGTGGCATCCATCACCATCACAAGGATTTTGATAATAATGTTGAGCCCGTTCTCATCCTTTATCGTCATATAGAACGCTATATGAAAAAACGGCGCTATACTTACGCACATGGCACCCTTTATCGTTAATATAACATGCGAACCCATGGCGTAATAAATCCAATAAATCCTTTAGCGTAATATGAGACTACCCTACACTACCCACAACAAAACCTAACCATCACAGCGCGTTATATTAACGATAACGGATGCCATGTGTAGTATATCATCATTGTCTGTTGTCTGTCTGTCTGTCTGTCTGTCTGTCTGTCTGTCTGTCTGTCTGTCTGTCTGTCTGTCTGTCCATCCGCTTGTTGGGTAATATGGGTCTTATGTTGACAGTGTCATCTGTTTGTAAAATGGAAAAATAAAAAGCATCCTCAGCACTCTGGGAACAGAGCAGAGAGTGAAGAATCATGTGGAAAATTGGCTAACTATATTATAGATGGAATTGAGAGTGCTTTTCTTCCTTTTGTTTGAGGCTTGACCTTTATCCCATTGTTGAAGATCTGCAATTACAGTGCAGGCCACTTGATCCAAGCAGACTCTATTTTGGGTCACACTGAATTATCATGGATAAATAAAAACAACCTCTTAATATCCCTTTTAGCAGCATTGTGGCATAATTATGAGGCCACGGTAAAGGCTCCTTAACTGTCACCGTCCCACAGGTGAGATGCTTGCCATTATATTTTTAAAACAATATCTTAGAAACGACCTTAAGTAATATTGACAAACTATGTATCATTTGAAAGCTTACAATCTCTTGTTTCCATATTTGGTGAATGATTTTCATAATAAATTACACAGGAGCCATAATTGATCAATTTGCTACAAGAATATTTTCATACTCATAAAATGTGTTCATTTTGAAATAGCAATGAATATGAACAATCATGAAAAAAAGGTAGAAACCTTTGTTTTCATGCAAAGAGTTCAGATTGCATCCATTCAATTATTTTGGAAAAAAAGGTCTAAAAATGTTTTAAATATTAAGAAAAAAATAATAAATAATAACATTTTTGCTGTGGCATGTGCGTTACTTTCTTAACGCACATGTATGTTCTTTGTATGTTTTTCTTAGAGGTTGAATTCATATCAAAATCTGCCAAACTTCCCAAACTACTTCTGAATAGGATCTCGACTTTATAAATTGTATGAAAATTGGAAATAAGGGTTCAGATCACTCAAAACACATAAGGAAATGGAGGCGCCCTTATATGGGCAGTAATGGAGTTTGGTTGTGCCCTAGTGAAAAAGTTTGGTACTGCACCCAAAACAAAATCTTACTGAAAGCTAATTTTTTGAGATATCAACCAAAATTTTTAAACACAACCTATTCAGATTTTTTTTTTTTTTTTTTTTGCAGTTTTAGAGTAGCCCGGGTTTTGAAAATACATATTTTTATATGAAATATGTATAATATATATATATTTTTTACATTGTACATTTCCATCAACTCAAACTTCTATAACTCGTTTCACTTTCTTAATTTATTTCACTTCGACAAAAATCTTTGAAATGTCTTCTTTAAAACAAGACCAATTTTACGTATATATTCTGAAGCATTCTTAAAATTACAACCATTTAAGTTTGAAATGTGCATTTCCATGTCTAAGGAGAAGGACAGTTAAGAGGTTAAACACTTAAATGTTTGATAGGAAATAATAGCTTACGATGTCTTAATTTAAATGCAAAGAAGGACTGAACTTCTGTTAATAACTATGTCTGAAAAGGCAACATCAATTGTCTTTTTATCCTTATTTTATTTATTTATTTATTTATTTATTTATTTATTTTTCTACAATAATGATAATACAAAAAAAGGTTTAACATTAATGAATACATTAAATTAAGAAATCCTTTCCATGTATCTGAGCCATTTTGACCATGAGTTGTATGAATTTTATAGGGGATATTACAGTTAAAAACCCAGAACCAGATATGATGAATAAAGACCCAGAGTTAGAGCAGTCAATTGAAGAAAATGTATACTGAAAGATAGTTTCATTAGGCAGAGGTCAGCTTCAAGAATCATAAGGAGTTCATACAATTATACCCTTCACCAAGGTCTAACCAATGTCATTACTTCAGGTTAAATTATAGTAATTTTCCAACACAATGGCCCTCATTTATCAAAAGTGCATACACCAAATTTCCAGCTTACACCTTGCGTACACCCAAAACCACAGTGAGTTTGAGATTTATCAATATGGACGATGGCGTACGGCACAGTTAAATCCTACACCAGCTCAGGAGGTGGTGTACGCACGTTTTGAGTTAGTGAGGAAATGCACAGAAAAATTCCTAACACCACAAAACGCACTAACAAACTAAAAGATATATTATATCTTATAACTACGATATATATTATGATATAAAAAAAACATCAACATAGTAATTATAAACTTCAGTGTTTATTTTTGTGCAATGTGGACTTCAATGTTTAATTTGTGTGACTTTACCAAAGCATTTGATTTGTAAGCATATGTATTCCTTCAGTTGCGAGCCCGCTTTACCCTGACGTTTCAGGATTATCCCCGGCAGGTACGCACGGACTGGGTTCGGTAGCCTAATGAAAGGCTTTCAATGACCAAAAAATTATTCAGACTGACAAAATAATAAAAAATACATTCTTCTTCTTTTAAATGATAATAATAATACAAATAATAATAACGACATCATTCTTCTAAATAACAATTTAAGCGTCATTAATATAGGCTAAATCATAATAATAAAAAGAATATTACTACAAATTGTCATGCAATTATTAATGTGAATGAATGGTAGGCTACTTCACATCACATCATCCTCATCACTATTATGTGACGTGATTCGAAATTAAATGCTAATTTCAAAAGACGTGCTGTAAAATAATGCATTGTGATAGGTCATTTCGGCCCCACGTCGGAGAAGTTTCTCTTCTTTGCCGTCTTCTGTGTGTCCGTGGCGTAAAATGAGGGTGTGGGGGAGCAGAGACTTGAATATATAAGGGCGTGTTATTCTAATGACGATCGTTTTCGGCCGCGGGATTTATCAAGGGCAGGCATTTTCGTACACCTGGATTTCAAAGGTAGGCACAGCTTCGTAAATCAGGCGGTGAGAAGAGTGTAAGCATAATCTTATGCCAACATATACACCCGTTTCTACGCAAGATTGATAAATGAGGGCCATCTTTTTCTGTCATATAGGTGACGCCACATGACATTTCGTTGAAATACTAGGCACATGGCACCCTTTAGCGTCAATATAACACGCACTGTTATGGGTAGCTTTAGGTCTGGGTAGGGTCTGCGTCTCATAATGGACGCTAAAGGATGCCACTCACCTATATGATGCCTTGGGTTCTGTGTGTTATATTGACGCTGAAAGGGTGCCATGTGAGTAGTATTTAGACAAAAATGTCATATGGTGTCACCTACGGTATATGACGCCAAAGGACGAGAACGGGCTGAATTTTCCACACCTGGATAGACAGAAGCATCTCCATTGATTATGCGGCTGACACTCAGACACTGAATTTACTTTAGGAACATTGTGACCTTCCAGGACACAGATCTGCGTTGCTGGGCGCGCAGCCAGTCCAGAACAAGAAGTCAGTCCATCTCCAATAATGCCAGTTGTTCCTTAACCTGTATTCAAGAATACTGAACACACACACTGCTTCCTCAAGGTTGGATTTGTTCAGGCTCTAAATATAAGACTCTTCTCAAAACATCAAAATAACATGTTCTTTTCTCTCCAATCTAATAATAGTAAAGTAACAAAGAAATGGTTTAATGAAACTATAGATTCAATGACCACTGTGACCATATCTGTCAGGGTACCCTATAAAGCAGATGTATTGATTGACACATGTTTTAAGCGAGTCCATAATTCATCTCTGGAAGCCGGGCTAACGCCGCCTTCACACTGGCAGTTGAAATCAGCTCCGTAATACGCAATACGTTCCCAACGGACGTCGTACTACACAGTGAAAAGCGTCGGACGCGGGTAGAACAAAAGAGAGAAAGGTTGATTCTGTCAGTTCTGTATGATCTCTCTGATGAGGGTTATATTAGACATATTAATAGGACGGCTGCTGACATGTCAGGTCGACTAAAAACTGTGATATGGTGATCAATAGTTTAATGTCTGCCTACAATTTAATTGTATTAACTGCCCCCCTAATAACGTTAGAAAGTCATGAAAAATAAAGAAAATGACATGACAACTTCTCGTTATAAAATCATTATTTATTTTATTAAACGTTAATAATTCAGGTTTGTTTATCAGTACCATAGCAACGCTCAACTTCCGCTGGAATTTTTCGATAGGAACCGATATATATATATATATATATATATATATATATATATATATATATATATATATATATGTATATATATATATATATATATATATGTATATATATATATAATATATATATATAAAAATCACTAAATGTAGTTTTAAATTCAGTTTAGTATATTCTAATTTAATTTAGTCCCATTGTGGTCCATTTCAATCACCATGGATGGACACTAATGATCATCACAGCTGTTTGTCATTGTCTCGTTTTCATCTGTGTATTTAGTTTCTGCTTGTCTTCAATGCTGCTTTTGCTTTTTTTTATTGTTTGATAAAGCAAGTATCTGGCAAAATGTCAAAAGTTACACAGTATAAAATGTTACTGTTATTTAAATGCAATATCTGATTCTAAATATCATGCTCCCTCCTTTTCCAGGATTTAATTCTCGAAAAACTGGCTATGGCTTTATTATTATTTTTTTTTTCTAATAATTAGTGAAGGCTTGTACACTTCTGTTCTGAACTTGAAAATGATCACATTCCTGAAATGTATTGTGTGTGTGATAAGTGTTCATGTCATGCAGGGGTGTTCAAAACTTTTTCCAATGAAGGGCCAAAAATCAAACTTGATTGTGACGGATTAAACGGTTGATCATTGATTGATCAAACGGTATTATATTAAAGTTGCAATTGGTTTATTTATTTTATCATATTTAAAATAAATATAAAACAACTTCAATTTGATTAACTAATGCAGTTTTTTTGTTAAGTTTTGCATTTTAAAGAAATCCCCTCTCCTCTGAAACGATATGCGGGCCAAATCAAAGGATACCACGGGCCAACTTTGGCCCGCGGGCCCTAGTTTGGGCATCTCTGATGTAATGAGTATGTACCAATATTGTCAATAGTTTAAGATAACAAGCTCTTTGTTTCTCTGTTTAAGAAAACAAACACTCTGAAAATGGGTTTCAAAGTGCAAACTACACCCTTATCATCTCCGTGTAAACTACAAAAACGCGAATCTGTGAAAACGGTGACGCCATTGGACAAGTGTGCAAGAATTACAGATCAACACAATATAAGATCATGAAAAATTAAAGGTTCCTTACAAAAGACGCAATGATGCATGTTTTGAAGCCTTTGTGTTAAATAAACTAAACAGGGACTTTATATCAGAGAAGAACATTCTTAAACTGGAATAAATTACAATGAATTTACAGTGGATTTGCAGTGAGTTTCTGGCTTTGTGAAGATAAAATTTACCCTGAAGACAAAGTAATTATACAGTTTATTAAGATAAACATCCTTTGAATGAAAATTGGACAAAAAGTTATACATTATGTAATTTGTCTCTTTAGGCATGTGTGTTTGGCTTGATTGCACTGTAAAATAATGTGAATGTGTGGCACTAGTGTAATGAAGAACAGTCATAAAAATGGAAGACCCCCTCATTTAAGAATTTGAGAGCTAAATATATTTATTTTCAGAGATTTATTTTCAATTCATCCAGAGTAAATGCCTGAAAGTGCTCAAAGTATATTGTGGGCTCCTGTTAACTTAGGATACTTTAATAATCTGCAAGACATGTTGAGATGGGTACAGAGGCATAAATTATCCAAATCGCTAGGGGAGGTCTTGTCAAACTTTGCTCTAAGAACTTCGTTTGCAGATTTGCTTGCAATATTCTCCTATTAAAATGTGTTGCACCAAAACCTGATCCTTTCTATACAGTATTCCAAACAGACATTGCCAAGTCTGATCCCTGTGAACGGGGATCGTTTTGATAATGTTGTCATTTGTACAAAGAAAAAAATATCTGTTCTTAGCACATCGTTGTTGTGAAAACGTACCCAAGTGTGTGAACAGGAAACAGGAAAGAGACAATTTGTGCACCAAGACCCAACATAACGCAACACATATGGCATTAAAACATTTTTAATTGATATTTGTCTAGAGCAATATTGACCTCTTAGAGGGATGGATGAGGTGGTGCCTACGTAAGGGATAATGCATATCCAGCCGGTAGTAGAGGAAGTTCGGTTCATTTTACTGACTCGGATCATTGAGTCTTGTTGAGCAAAATGAACAAATCTTTCATTTCATTCCTTTCAGCATTATATAATTAAAATGGCATGTTAAATATCCCAAAACATGAAGTACTTACGAAAATCATTGATTAAATTTGTAAAAAGAATATACGTAACTATAGGCCAAAGCCAAATTATAAGCAACTGAAATATCTGTATTAATTGATTAGTTGTTGGGTCTTAAGTTCAGGCTTGCTGTCTTGTTCTTTTAGTTCACCTCACCTCCTGATCCGAGACGTTCTTTCCTTTGCAACTTTACATTTATCAGGTTTGTTCTCCTCCTCTCATGTCTCAATGTTAGCTGTCTGACTCATCAGTGTCTAACTCTTGATCTGTGCTGTCTGCTGGGCCGTGCCGTGTGTGATACAGCAGGAACCGGAAAGAGAAGTCTCGAGTTTTGGGTTCGGCCAGGGTCCGAGTCTTCGTTCTTCCTGTCAGTCCCATAGAGACTATGCTGTCAGTATCGGAAAGAGAAATTATTAGTTCATATTTCTAGTTCTCAGTTTGGGTTTGACCGAGGTCCGAGTTTTTCGTTCTTCCTGTCAGTCCCATAGAGACTATGCTGTCAGTACCGGAAAGAGAAATGATTAGTTCATATTTCAAGTTCTCAAGTTCAGGGTTCGGCCGGGTCTTAATCTTTCGTCTTCCTGTCAGTTCCAGACAATGCTGTCAGTACCGTAAAGAGAAATGATTAATTCATATTTGCTTCAGTCTCAAGTTCGAGCCGAGGTTCGATTCTTTCGTTCTTCCTGTCAATCCCATAGAGGCTATGCTGTCAGTACCGGAAAGAGAAATGATTAGTTCATTTGAGTCTTCGAGTTTGAGTCTTTCGTTCTTTTGTCATGTAACCACTGGTATCTCGCATCAAATACAACATTAGATTTGTATTATTGACTGCATCTGAATGTATATTGTTTTATATTTAGGCATTCAAATACAAAATATGTGCAATAAACATTATCTGAAAAATAAAAGTTCCATCTTATTATTGTCTCTGTCCGTCTCTTTTCTATATTGTGCATATCGTCGTGTCCGATGAAAACCGCGTATGTCCATTTTGCCGATTTTTAGATTTTTTGACGGATAGAATGTCCAGGTTCATTTCCGTATACAGCATGCTTCACATTATCTAAATGACCAATGAAAAGTTGTGAAATCATGTCATCTGATTTCCACGTATTTCCATTTGCTGTCAAAGCTGTCAATCACGCAGCGTATCTCCCATAGACAGTATGGTATCTCCCCGCCCTGTGGAGGCATCTCGCGGTCTCGTGAAGTCTCTCGCCGGTCTCGCCTCTGAGACCCCTACACCTGGAATTAAAATGCGATCTGTGTCCAGATAAGTTATCCGGATAATACAAAAGGCATGTTAATGCAAGGTATAAATACGTTGTGATCGGATCTGCCTGACCATCTGGAGGTAGTCTGGCTCGCATTGTGTTCGGATCTTTACAAGGTAAACGTAATCTGGTTGTTGAAACTACGCATGTAACATTATATTTTACTCCTCCCAAAAATGCTAAAAAATAAACGAGTGAGAGCGTGTTATATAGGCTATACGACATGCTATAGTCAGATATGACGGAGCTACTGCGACACGCATCACCGCAGATGATCGTATATTCATCAAGCCAATGTGCAAACATCGCAAATAAAAGTGAAAGTAAGTCACAGACGCTTAATCATCTTCACAATCATCTTCAAGTAAAGAAACGAAATGATCTTACCTTGTTGCCACTCTCTCTTATTGATGTATGTCTTTGATTTTGAAATTAGCTGATGATCAATAAAATGCAGCTCATCTGTAATAAAATTCAGCTCATATCCGACGGTAGGATTGTGTAAATAAAGTATCAGTCTAGCATCGCCATGTCAGTGTATTGATTCATTGTCTCTTCATAGTTTGCAAGAGACATTTAATAAACTGAGCGTATTTGATAAACTGAGCGTAGCCTATTCATCTGTCAATATGAAACGATTTGGTCATTCGAATGAATGATCGGAAGAACGCGTATCGACCACCGTTACTATACAATATACACGTATGTCCATTTAAACTCGATTTTGGGTCAAATGTGGATTATATCATGACACTGGCAAGAAAATGGTTACATTTAAAGATGTTGTGTCAAGCATGACAACGCTACGTTCAGCTGCTTTTGAAATTACGTGTTTTTTTCACTTCCTGAAAAGTAACCGTTTTGGACACACGTGAGTTTCATCGGGCAGCGACTATATGTGGTGTGTTTTATAATATATTATACATCAATTAACTAGTATTATATTATACATCATCTACGTGCTTGTTTGTATAAAGTTTGTGAATTAGTTTGTGAAAGGTTTGTGTATTAGGCTATTCAATACGGTGACAATTCACGTGACAAAAGACCGAAGGACTCAAACCCGAAGACTCGAATGAACTAATCATTTCTCTTTCCAGTACTGACAGCATAGTCTCCATGGGACTGACAGAAAGAACGAAAGACTCAGACCTGGCCGAACCCGAACTCGAGAGATGAACTAATCATTTCTCTTTCCGCTACTGACAGCATAGTCTCTTATGGGACTGACAGGAAGAACGAAAGACTCAGACCCGCCCGTAGAGATGCGCGGTTGGCGGTTACAGCCGCGGACTCCGTGGCTAAATCGTGGATCGGGCGGATGATGTGACTAAAAAAAATATTTGAATTAAATTTGGGCGGGTGTCAGGCGGTTGAACCAAATTATATGCCAAAATGTATTTTCTATTTGGCTACAATGAAAATATTGTTCAGTAGCCTATCAGCGCTATACTACGCACATGGCATCCGTTATCGTTAATATAACACGTGCTGTGATGGTTAGGTTTAGGTGTGGGGTAGGGTAGTCTCATATTACGCTAAAGGATTTATTGGATTTATTACGCCTTGGGTTCGCGTGTTATATTAACGATAAAGGGTGCCATGTGCGTAGTATAGCGCCATTTTTTCATATAGCATTCTATATGACGATAAAGGATGAGAAAGGGCTCACACAGGTGTTCATCATCTGCACTTGACCTAAAGTTACTTACTCATTCGCACGGCTCCGTCCTTTCTCTCCCGTGACAGATTTCGGAAAATCACGCCCCTCGCCGCAGTCAGGTTTGCCGAAGTGCGTTTAATTTATTTCTTTTTGTACCCGCGTGTCCGATCGTAGACGGAGTTCACTGCTTCAGCAGCACCTTGTATCGCCCAATCAGCGGATTGCGGGCGGGTGCGGTTTTGAAAATTGGTCAAAACGTTGGTGTGGATGGATGGCGGATGGATTATGAGTTTTGTGATGTGGTTGCGGTAAGTCATTTTCTACATTTTCTTATGCTATTTTATCACTAAATTCACTTCTGAGAAATCTACTGTGTAGATTTCAAATATTGCCATTTTTTCGAAAATGTATGGCGAATTGAAAATATGCTCAAACGTTTTCGGAAGTGAGAATCTCCATAAGCGCGAGTGATAAGTTAGCTAGCGAGTCAACCGGCCAGTTTTCTCACAGACTTGTTTTACCGCACAGTCAAGAAACCAATGCAGCCTGGCTGTTCTCGTTAATAATTCTCGTTATACTTGGGCACTGCAGACGGTGTCTGTGCGGGGTATTATTGTGCAATACCAGCAAGAACACATTGTCCCAAACGGTCAGCAGCGTTCTGTGTGCTCGTCACCTCGTGAGTTCATTCTTCCAAGAACAACTAGCAAGAGCGTTCTCCCCAAGAACACAAGTCCGTTCTTCGCATTGGAGGTTTTGAGGAAACGGACCATTAGCCTGACTTCATCATACTCATTTTCCTATCGGAAGATGAGTCTGAAACCCTCCGTCTGGATTTGATTATGAGGCATGTCTTAACCGAACCAGGAAAAAACAACAACTCTGCACTCAATTGGATAGTCGGTAAACCTACAACCAATCAGAGCAACGCAGTAAGTCAGCTACTTTGCATACAGTTGTCAAATACAGAACGTAGCCTAACTTTACTTATTTTAGAAGTTAAATAACGAGTGTTGCTTCTTTTACTTACTCCTTCATGAGTGCGACCAAAGGAGAAACCACAACGACCACAGGCTTTTACGTCCCATCTTCTTAGCGACCGTCAGAGCCAGCTGATAAGTTACACTTTTCCCGAATCATGTGGGACGGCAAAAATATCTTTCTGATCGACAAATGCCTTGATTGCAGTTTTCTGTTTGTCTATTAAAATTAATGCTGCTGTCGATTTATTTCAAAACAGACGCGACAGCGGAATCTATACATCTCAATTCTCCAGCTGCAGTCATCTCTGAGGGAAGACAGTTAGCGCTTTTTGATAACGTGATGATTACGTCCCTGCATGTCACCTGTCCATCATCATATAAAGCCCGCCCTGGCAATTTGATTGGCCCGATGATTTCTGAACCGATCATAATTACTCCTCAATGGATTCAGTTCAGACCGAACTTTCCGTCCAAAAAATGTTGTGGGCGGAGTTCGGGCTGGCATCCAGGCTAACGGACCATCTGTTTCCAGTACAGATTCAGAGCCCATATGTTGCGCAATGCGCATGCGCGGGTAACACAAAATGAACAAATCACTCTCTAAGACAACTCGGTAGTCCTGAGTCATATTAAAGATTAATTTAAAATGAATTAATTGTTCATGAACGACACATCACTACAGCCGGTTGTTATCTCAGAATAAACACCGACAGGGTGACCAAGTGCATCAGCCTGAAAGGATTAGTTCTGAGATAACAATGGGATGGATGTACAACGGCTACTTGCCACACATAATAATTACAAACAAAATGTCGAAATGTTTTATCAGCTCTTTTAATGCAAAGTTTCTACGGAGAGAGCAGTTGCTAGTGCGGCAAGTTCAAAGACAGGATATGGTACAGTCATAACACTTATCACACAGCCTTTCACCATATTTATAATTATGGGGATAGGAGATGTTGATTTGAGATAACACTTTTTTTAAATTGTACCTGTTTGTCTCTTATAATCCAACAGTGTAACGTTACAAAACAATAGTCGCAAATACAGCGGTGTCATACAGCGGTGTTTGTATGACATAAGAGAAAGTGCATTATCTGTTTTGAGCACTGTTATCAAGGAATAACATACCGCTGCATGGTGCAATTGACCAATCAGAATCAAGTATTCCACAGGGCCGCGTAATAACCTGAGATAAAATCCTGCACACGCCCCAGCAGATACATTCCATAAGATCATTCTGAAAAGAAATGTCCCCAAAAAGATTATAAAATTGACTAAATGGAAAGTTAATTTCTAACCCTGTTCCTGTATAGTTCTGTTTCAGGTGTCAAGTTAATTTTTCTTCTCATTGTTCAAGTAATAAGGATCCATGTTATGTTGTCATTACAATCTCTCTTAAAGGGGTGATGAACTGAGAAATCAATTTTCCTTGAGCTTTTGACATCTAAGAGGTCATCATATTATAAGAATATCCTGTAAGTTTCAGAACTAAGAACGACCTTGTTAGTCCAATAAAAGCTTTTATTGACACCAGCCTCAACAAACGTCTCGTTTTTGAAAGTGTGGAAGTATGACGTCAATGACGCTAAAACCCCACCCCGCTCATCAACGCCTTCTTCAACACGGCCGGTTTAGCCCCGCCCACCGATTCGCATCCACGCATTCACACATAGGTAAACAAAAGAATACCTCGTGATGACAAACCGGAGCGAGCTACCAGCAATAAACAGTCCGTTGACAAAATGTTGTGCCGTGTCCTGGCTGTGGAATAAGACAGTCGCTGCATAAGCTTCCTCTGGATTCCAATATTAGGAATGCCTGGTTAAAATTTGTTTTTAATGATGTTCCAGCAGATGAGTGTAAAACATCCGTATGTTCGCTTCATTTCACAGAGGATTGTTTTGTGAACAAGACGCAGTTCGAGGGTGGTTTGCAGGCCGATTAAGAGAAAAGAATGGTGATGCGCCGTCTATATTGGATCTGACAGGAATTGTGCAACACACGGACTCTGGGTCGAACATGTATGGGCGAATCCGGTTGCCATTTGACAACATTGGACGTTTTCCCCCACGTGCACCGACTGGTGAGTTAAACTCATTATAATATAAGAGGGAGAAATGAAGACGACACAGATATGCATTTTGTGTATGACCTAGAAGTATTTATTCAGCGATCGGCGGTTAAAGTTAATCTGTACGGAACATCGTTGTTGTACGGAACATGGTTAGTCTACGTTACCTTCTGATATTTGATCCAACAGGAGTGGTGCAACACACTTATGTGAGTAATATTTTTATTTTAGAAAATAATAATCTACTCGGCTAGCATTGCATTGTTACAGATCGTTTGATATCTAATAATTATGTGTATGTGTCTACAAGTATCCGTTGTATTCGAGGTGCTGTTGGTTCATTGTCCTGCGATCGGGATCGGACTCTGGGTCAAACATGTATGGGCGAATCATTTCCGGTTGCCATTTTACAACAGTGGTTTTCAAAACAAATCCCCCCACGTGCACCGACCGAAACCAACGACAGAGTTGAAGCTCATTATAATATGCAAAACTGTTATCCACTCACAGCAGTGGGCGTTTACTTCCTAGTCTTCAATGCGATACGCCCATAAAATCCGAGCATTTTCAAGTAGGCTGAAAACTAGGGAAGAAAATAGTCCTTAACTTATTCATTTTTATGTTTTTGAATGTAAAAACCAAGCGAACGTCATAAGTTGACCTCAGACAACAAAACAAAAACATTTAAAAAGCCAGTTCATGACCCCTTTAATGAAGGACGCTGAGTACATTTGCATTTTACAGTCCCAGAAACAAAGAAAACCTCACTGTTCAATAATGGGTGAGAAAATGGAACTTTAAGAAATTCCTCCATTTGCTTTTCTCATGCTTCATCCATGCCCTTTCCCAGTAAAGCATTAGCAGACATCTGCTGCATCCTTAATTCTGTTTGTCCCCACCTTCAAATCGCAAATCAGCTAACTGAATGTGACAAGAGATACTGAAGACTTCCACCAGGCCACAACGGGCTGCTTCAAGCTATTTGTTACAGGAAGTGACACGGAATGCTATGGGAAGACTCTCACATTCAGTGGCTTATGGATTCAGGAGTGCTCCAGAGGAACAGAGATGGAAGCAAGCTGCTGAATATATTCAAGGTAATGCGGGTCTAAAAGCTTCTTGAACCGAAAGCCACTTCTCCCCAGAGGTTTCCTACTGGTTTAGGCCCACGGTGACAGATGACCATTATGTATTTCAGCGAGCATTCGGAGGGCATCCAGGCTTCCGGTCAGAGCAGTGAGTCAGAGCATGATGATAGGTTATAAAGGTGTAATAAATTTGCCAAAGGGACCTGGCCTTGTGAGTCAGTGTAAAATTGTACAGTCCACAAGTATTAATGTCAGAAACGCTATATTTGTTTATGAAGTTGGCTGACTAGGCAGGTAAACACTATGAAACGCTTGTAATATCAGTTGGAGAGGTGTTACACTCCTTGTGACAGTGTGCCCTCTGTTGTGAAAAATAGATGAATATCTTCTGCCGCAAGTGTTATTTCTGGAAGCAAGCCACTTTTGTGAACCGGAGGAGATTTGCGAAATTATCACAGCAGACAGCTATTCAACGAGAGGCCATGCTGTCTCTCCCCTGTGAAATCTTCTTCATGGCAGTCTGCAACTGCGCTTCACTGTGACCAGCTTTCTATTCATGGCTACTGAAAACATTGTTAAAAAAAATAAATAGGTTGACGGGGCTCACAAACTTGAATACTCCAAAAACACGTCCAGGTTATATTTAATCCCATGAATCAAAAGAAGAAAAATAATGAAGTGTGTTAAATTTAGGTAATTAAGTTTCACATTTGCAACACAAATCAATACTGTAATACATCTGGACAATTACTTGTCCTAGAAATAAATGTAAATACTCAGGACTAATATAAGTATCAATATATTTTATTGTATTATTATTGTTATTATTTACCTCTAATGTTATTTATTTACATACTACTAACCGTAAACTATTTATTAATATTTTATGAAAAATTTTTCACATTTTGAATGTTAGCTTAAGTAATTATATATATATATATATATATATATATATATATATATATATATATATATATATATATATATATATATATATATAGCTACAATTTGTTTATTTTTTTCTTTTCATTAAAGGTACAATATGCAGGATTTTTGCAGTAAAATATCCAAAAAACACTAGGCCAATGTTATATATTTTGTTTAGTTGATTACTTACAATATCCCAAATGTTTCCAACTATTTGTAAATCGTGAGAAAATTGCGATTTTTTTTTTTTAACCAAGGAAACGGGGCGTGTGAGCAGGGTGAGGAGTCGTCAGTCAATGACGTCATATCCGCGTTACCCCCGGTTTCCGCCAGGTTTGACCTCGTACTGCAATAGTAACCATGGCAACGGATGTGGACAACTGGGTCGGTTATGCCCGTTATGCGTGCTCAACAGCATGAGCGTCCCTAGCAGGGTTTTGTTCAAACATGATGGACCATGGCAAGCAGACTTTGAGACAAACAGAGGACTAAAACGAAGATCAACATCTTTTAAGGTGCCGAGAGCTCCACGTCCGCGACTAACTTCAACTTGACAGACTTGACAACTTGACAGAGTGTTGCATATTACTTGAGCAAAAATGTGAGCAAATCAATGTATATAGAACTAATCAATGTTATATAGTTCAACATGATGAAAAGTTAGAATATGATCTGTATGTTATTCTTTAATGTTAATCTAGCTTAGTCTCACACAGCCAACACACAACCTAACTAACAACATTCAACACATTCAAATGCCATTTAGTGTGATAGTGAATCTGTTAGAGCAAGTGAAGCAGCGCTACGTCACCTCAAGTTAAATTCCTCTAATAAACTGACCTGTGTGAGTAACTTTAATTCAGCGTGTAGTTCGGTAGAAATTAAATGTCCTTATTCCTTTATATCTGCGGACTCACGTTGCGTGTGGCGCTGGTATACGTCTAGCAGTCACGCCTGCTTCATTCCACTCTGTTAAAAACATCAATGTATTCATAAAAGATCCATCAGCTTGACGACAAGATTCATAATTCCGCTTAATGCGGAATATACAGTACGTCATTAAATACGTCTTTATTATTGTAAGAGGTTAGTGACCCCTGGTGGCAAAACAATCTTACATATTGTACCTTTAATTGCAATTAATATTAGCTGTCAAGTTAACATTTCAAGGTTTTTTTGTCTTATTGGCCCTGAAATGGGCTTCATATTCTGGTTTTGAGGTGAAATATGTCCTGGAGATGTCCTTGACATGTTTCATCATATATATATATAGTTTTAAAGTAAAAGTGGCTCTTTCTTTACCAAGGCACCACTTGCAGGAGCAAAGATCCCATATGAAAGCACTCAATTTGACAGCCTTTAAATTCAGAGAAAATCATGGACCGAGTTCAGCTCAAGTTCATCTTCTGACAAGTACTCAAGTGTCCATGTCTCTATAATTTATATCATTTTTCAATAAGAGTGTGAAATTATGCCCTTGAAATGTTTAACTTGAATATCTCCATGCATTGTGTGGCACAACAGCCTGATTCCCTGTTGATAACCCTGACACTTCACAAATGAGACTGAGACAAAACACTTGGATGGTGACCATAGAATCAATGCCAGAGCAATTCTTGGGAATTGTACCAACCCAGGCTTTTATTTGTTTGTTTCTTTGTGATCTAACCCTGTTCCGGTATCATGAGCCCAGAGATGTTTACATGAACAATAACCACAAGGTAATACTCAGTAAATGTGATATCCAGTCCTATTGGACTGTGGATTAATGAAAGTAGATTTGATTGCTCAAAGTAATTTACCAAGAAAATCTCAGTGGATTTAAAAATAATTTACATAGTCAAGAGTAAGATTTTATTGCTAAGATGATCCTCTTTAGAGATAATTTCACTTATGTGACATCTAAAATTCTGAAGACAATTTCTGAAGACAAACCTTAATAGATCTCCTCATCAGGTTAATTATCAAACAAATCTATTTTTTTAATTATTATTTAAATGTCATATTATGCTCTTTGTTTGTTTTGGTGGTCTACTAGAATAGGTTTTCCTGATTTATTGATTAAAAAACACCTTAATTTTAATGTATTTGACAATGTTGAAACCTCTTTTCCCAGTCTGTAGGCTAAGTAGCGTTCTCCCCTGCGTCCCAATTCGCCTACTTATACTACTAAGCGCTAAAAGTATGTACTCTTTTTGTGAAGAAAAAGTACATTACTTTTGAGTGTGTAGCAAAAGAGTAGGCAAGCTTTTAGGAAATACTAATTTGTCATCTTTAACAGACAGCTCTGTGGCGTGCATCCTATGACCGTAAACTGACCTGTCAATCATCTCGTCACAGTTAAAATCCTCCATTCAATCTAATTTAATTTCTTACCGTTTCGAGAGAAATGTTGTTGCGATTCACCTGCCAGTTGTGGGTCTTTCATGCAAAGACTCTTAATGTGTTTGCAATCTGAATGTAATGATGCATTTAAAAGTTAATGGTTAAACGTATCATTGCAAAAGTTCACAATGTTTCTGCAGATGCAATATAATAATGTAGCCAACATTGAATAAATACATTTTCGTCAGGTTAGATACTGATAATTAATCACTCAAACCCCTTTATCTAAACCTCTCTACATAACCGCCAGACTCACGCGTCCTCCATGTCTGTAGTTTTTTAACACTTTTCACTTGTGTTTGTAGTTCTAACTCGAATCCTTGTACAACACGCAATAGGTTGTTGGCAATATCAGCCGTTAGAGCGTGCATCGATCTGCACTTTGGATTCTGACTGGATATAGTAGACCATCGGGTCTTTGGAACACTCATTTCAACATACTATGATTTGGGACGTACTAATTCTATTTTCGAATACTATTTAGGCCAGATAGTATGCGAATTGGGACACAGCATCTATTTAGTTCCTGACTGCAATGTTCTCTGATTGGCCAGCTGGACCAGTGTCTTTTGATTGGACCAGAGTCTTTTGACATTACTAACGCAACTCAACCAGGCCTCATCCCCATTATTTTCAATATGCTTTCGGCAGGAAGTATTAAATGAGCAACATAACGTCATGACTAGCGCAAACATACACGCCACTTTCAAGCTCAAGTGGCGTGTTATCTATAGACATTTTGCAGCTATCCGGGTGTGTGTGTCTACACCATTAATGTCCGAAGTGATTTTCGTGTAAGCACATGGCGTAAAATGTCCGAGCAAAACTAAGCAAAATGTAGATCTACATCTAGGGAGCGATCTAGGGAGCGATTTTATTATTATTATTATTTTTTTTTTCTAGGATGGTAGGGGAAGAGTCATAAATGTTATTAACCCCAGTGACGGTAGGTTTAGGGACGGGGTTGGGGTAGGTTATATTATTTATGCAGTAATGTAACGTCAAGTCAATGGCGTTCATAAACACGATGGAAAAGCGATTATGCGTGCTTCTATTAAAGAATCGCGTTTTTGAGGGCCTAAACATGCTCTAAAACTCATGAACTTTGCACACGCTTCAGAAGTGGTGAAAATTTACGTGTGATATGGTTTTCAAAATTGGGTGCGACAAATTCTTTAAATCATTGCCCCCACATTTTGCCCCCGACTCTACGTTTCACGTACAGGTACTGAAATTTGGTACATACATGTAATGACCCAATACCTACAAATAAGTATCTTGGAGCATAGCCCTACACACAATAGAAAGTCAGCTATATTGAACATCCTCCTAAATTTTGTGCATTTTTTGTAATTTCCTAATGTTGTACTTAAACAAACTCATCCTACAGTTTTGATCCGATCCTTTTCAAATTTGGTGAATGTAATCTTAAGGCCTTAGCGACATTAAAATGTGAAGATCTTGAGTTTTCATCGAAGGGTGTGCCCTTGGCGGCCTGACAAATGTACACCCAATTTCAGCCGTTTGGTGATTTGTGCATGAATATGTCATATAGTTCAATATTGCTTGCAGTTCCGATGTTGCTAGGAAACCACAGACAGGCAGGAAGTAACTCAGGCATACAATGTCCGATCTGTCCCAAACTTTACATGTTTGATAAGAGTCCTGTCCTGAAAACATGACTATGCTCATGTTTGATTATAGCAATAGCGCCACCTGCTGGTAGCAGGAAGTGTGCAAATACAAATCATTTGACATAGTCCTCTTATATTTATTATCATTACATAATGTTTCCTAAAACCGCCGGGTGGTGGCGGCACGGGTGCGAGGGCCCTTTTCATTGCTGCTTGCAGCTTTAATTGTAATGTATTCATCGACTAATTCAAGCCATTACAACTGCATCATATGTATGAGTGAAACAGGTCTGTTCAAATATTTAACCGGATAAGCATCTCATGTTTCTGTAGTCTGGTATAACCTTGCCAATAGTCATGTTATTGAAGAAGCTTTTTTGCATGTGTAATGATTTATGAAGCCACAATATATAACATGCTGTGGCAGGAAGCTGATGCCAGCGCTAGAGCTTACTGCAGAAGCTGTATGTGAACCTGAACGCCTCTCTACTGTACATCAGTGTTGGTCTCAAGGATCATTTGCTTCATGGACTGGATTTAAACTGAATTTATATTTATTTTTTCCATTTATTTTTAATCATTATTTTTACACCTTGTTATTTTTCATCACATAGAGTGCATTTCACTATATTCTGTCCGGTTTGCTTCAAGCTTTAATATTTGAGATTTTCTGGCCAGCTCTGTTTGGTTTTGACATCCATTAGTGCTTAATCTACTTTGCCCATGAATGTCAAGTTGAGCTGTAGTTACAAATATACAAAATGTCACTGACAGCTGTCTGCTCAGTGTTTTCTCAGGGAGATGAGCAGAATTTATTGGATTCATTCACTCTGCAATTCGATGGTGTGGTTTTCCTTGAATTAACCAAACCAGAGAACCAGTTACTGGAAAGTACTGGCATACACTGACATATTGGTTTAACAGTAAAAGCTATATGTTCCAGACATATGGAGATCTTAGTGCTTTCACAAGATCCATTAGCTCCATATCAGGCAGTTGCAGTGTTCCTAAATACATAATAGTAGTTGTTGTTTGTATTCATCTGCTGAAGTCATTGAGGCAGAAAAATGTGTCTTCTAAACAATTCATTAAAATAGAGTATGTCCTTTTTTTAAGGATGTAAACACTGCCTGCCCAATGGTCATGTTTGGTTTTGGACACCTCATCCACCCTGCAGAGCAAGCGGAAAAGCATTCAGCTGACTCTGCTGGTCTGTTGCTGGACCTTGCCATGAGGCATTCACATTGCCACAGTGATAAGCCTGGTAAATCTTATGTGCAAATGCATCGGGTTCAAATTAGGGTTTCTTTTCATAGATACATGGTAATTAAGACATTTTGCTCCTTGTTTGGGAGGCAAACTTTGGCTTCTTCTGTTTCACTACCACCCAGACATTTTATGTGGTATGGAGGTCCAAACCTGCAGAAATGTTGTTAATGTTATTACCATTACGAGTCGTATCTGACCCATGGTGATTCTGATAGCCTTCTCTTTCCATATGCTAGATACTCCATATGTTTTTGTTCTTGAGGTAGGTTGAAAAACTCTTTAACTAAAACACATACAATTCACCTATACTACATGTTTTTAGATTGTGGGGGGAAACCAGAGCACCGACATGGGGAAAACATGCTAAAAAGGACTTCTAGCTCAGCTGACAGTGATACCCACTGATTTATGATATATACTGTATCATATTTATTTTATATATATATATATGTATATATATATATATATATATATATATATATATATATATATATATATGGTGAGATTTTTCTAGGCCTGATATTTTGGCCATTCCTATAATAGGAATAACCAAAGGTGATGTCCAGACTTGGGAAATTTATCGTATTCACACTACATAACTACATAAATGTGTTATGCATTCATTTTTTAACCATGGTGGTCATTTGTGCTTGAATCAATGATTTTATTGGTGTTAATGCAATGAAACATGCCATATTGTGCGGACATAATTTTTGGCCGGGCTCTCCAGCCCGTTCTCATCCCAAAGCGCCATATACAACGCTTTTGCAAAAGCGTAAATATCCAACGCACATAGCACCCTTTAGCGCCAAATGAGACGTAAAATAAATCGGGCAGAAGGCGCCTCCTCCAGTGGTTTAACCCTAACCCTACCCCATACCTAAACTTAACCATAACCGAAGCGTCTCATTTGGCGCTGAAAGGGTGCCATGTGCGCTGGATATTTTACGCTTTTGCGAAGTGTCATAGATGGCGCCTTGGGATGAGAAATGCATTGGGCTCCTCAGACAAAAAAAATATGGAAACACATGCAAAAACAAGAGAGAATCAACTAACATTAACAACTGACCATGCTAAAGGAATAGTTCGAGGTCAGGCCTTCGAATTATTAGAAAAATAATGCACACCTGAGGTGGTAATCTATTTCAATAACCTGGACGACCCTGGAGTAAATTATTTCGCTTATACCAAGGGATGACCACACCTCAAAAACATTCTTCAGATCATGTAGTTTAAGACCTTTGTCATTTTTTTCTTAAATGGTCTTGTGTGTAGGACTAATTGCTGACGCATATCCCATTGTTGCTAATTCCAAAACGTCATTTTTAGAGCGAGCCATTGTTAGCAGACTAATG
The DNA here is from genome assembly GCA_030378365.1 of Hybognathus amarus. NCBI lineage: Eukaryota > Metazoa > Chordata > Actinopteri > Cypriniformes > Leuciscidae > Hybognathus > Hybognathus amarus. Next base: position 444,461 of record JAQIUQ010000033.1, on the reverse strand, counting down.
CAGTTATTAAAGCAGCATGTAGTTTCATTAAATAAATAGTTCACTCAAAAGACTTGCCAGAAGCCAGTGATTATAGTTTATGAACTGTGTGTAAATTATAGGATAATTAAAAATGTGGGTGAACTATTCTTTTAAAAGGGTAATTTCTGTTTATTTATTTTTTTTATTAAATGTAACCTATATTTATTATTAGTTTTCAAGATAATCCAATTAAAGAAAACACTTTTGTATTTTACATGCAGATATTATGTGAATTAATTTGCAATTTTTATTTATTTTTTATTTTTTTAAAGAGAAGTACACTGTAATAAATAACTGTGATTTTGCAGGTAAAATACTGTAAAAATGCTACAGGGCAAAACTGTTAATTAGTAAACAAAAAGTTTCCGGTGCTATATACAGTAAATAACTGTGATATAATTTTAGAGTAAATACCGTTAACTGTACAGCTTTGAAAGTGAAAAAAGCAATCATTATTATAATTCACAGTGAAAAAGTTAAATTGACATTCCCACAATTCCCTGTGTGACACTTCACATTTTATGTATTTTTGTTGAATTAACTATGGTTCCTCACAGTTTTATTGTTTTTTTTCTTCTAATAAGTTATGTACATTAGGGTTTTATGTTACATTTAGTGTTGTTAAATTGACGTTTATTGCATTTTTATTTCATGTGTTTACCATGATGGTGCTTAATGTTTGTGTGAATGTACACTGTGCAGCTTCTTTCAATAAGTATTGCTTCGTACAAGTATTCACTTGTGACTGAGCTGCGATTGCTCATGAACTCTCATCACTCCTGTAATGATTGTTGGTTGTCAGTGTATTACAATGGTACTAACCAATGTATTAACAATGTACCAATGGTACAATGGTCTAAAACAGATATTAAGCTGTCAATCAGTTGGTAAATCAACATTTTATCAGAATAAAATATGGTTTATCACTGTAAATTTGAAGTCAAGACTGTAAAACCATTAACATTTCCTACTGGTGTTTTTAACTGCAAAGTTCTGGCAACCACAGCTGCCGTTTTTTCTTTTACTTAGTAAAATTTACAGTTTATTTTTTACAGTGTGTGTACGAACTAAAAAAGAGAATGTCTAATACATTAACCCAAGAACATTATTTCTGAAGTGGACTTGTTACTTATGTCTAGATAGATGTGCCTTTAAAACTATATAGAGTAGTACAGATAGGAAAAAATGTAAATGAGGCTTCAGCCTACAGATGCATTTTTCATATCAAGAAACACTGACTCATCTTTACATATGCAAACATATAATTAGCATATTTCAGCAACGCGCAGCTCCCACAAAACAAACAGGAAGTAAAGGACTGGTCTCGCAAATGATTTATTTTTAGAATTATGTTTCAAATCCTATCTGCTTGTTTGTTTATTTATCCAGCCATCAATTTGCCTAACCAATAATTGCAGGATATCACGTAAGTTACATAACACATTGTATCCTTTCATGCAAATCTCACCTTATCTATAGAGGCACATGGTAGCTCATTAACGTCGCCCTTTTCTTTATGCGCAGCCGTGCATTAGGCTATTTATTTATTTGAATTCAAATCGTAATCTTGTAAGTGAAACGGCCTGTGAGTGAATGCCATGGTCTGAGGAACGATAGCCGAGACTTGAGTAATTTGTAAATTGCGCTAATCAAACAGATTGCAGCCTGCGGGTCCCTCCCGCAGTGCCCACATACTCCCTTGAGTTCATTACAGTAATGAGAGGTGGAGTGACACTGGATATGCTGAGGAACACTGGCTGGTGACATACCACCCACAGGATCCCCCCACATGCCCCGATTCATCATCTGATTCTCATTTACCTCAACAAATCCAACTGAGACCTGTAATGGAGCAGGCTTCAAGCAGTGTGGGGCTTTTTCCACTGATCCAGGAGCAGTGTCTGTTGCCGTAAACCGTTACGGCGCCATTAGAGAGGGAGAAGGTGAGAAGGTCTCGGATCAGAGCGGCTGAATGGGAGTGGTGAAGGTGAGGCGAGGGTGTTCTTGTGGATGCCGGGGCCATATGGAAGCTCACGTCGCCGTCTGTCACCTCCCACCATCCAGGCACTGCCAGGTGAGTAGGGACTACATCTTCATTATCCGAGAATGGTAATTTGCTGGCAAGCATCCCCAATTTGGGTTGAAATGGTAGGAGGGGGTGCAACAAATATGGTTGGTTCTTTAAAAAAAAAAAAAAAAAAAAAAAAAAAAGATGGATCGCTTTGTATTCTGAAAATGCACTAAACACTCATTATAGAATTCTATGCATGTTGTGGCAGTCCCCTTATTTCTCATATTTGGCTTTAATTTCTTTTAGCAGGTCAGAAAATGGCATGGTGTCAAAAGGGGAGCTGAGGAGGCAGTCAGCTGTGATAACTGATGTACTGACACAAGGTTTTACACACACACACACACACATACACACACACACATGCTGACATGTCTTACTGCAGTGTGGGAGAATTATAGCTTTAAAGGTTTGAATGAAATCAAGAAATAAATTATTGTCAGCGTTCCCATTTAAGTGTTTTTAATTTTCTTTTCTTTTTTCTTTTTTTTTCTGTAAGCTAAATATAGTGAAGCACTAAATCCATATGATGCAGTGAATTGAAGCTTTGAGCGGTAGCCAAATTAATCTCAAGGGTATTTTTGTGAGTGTTTGGTGTCACCTTGTGGTCAATAAAAATAACATTAAAACACCCAGGATGCAGATCAAAGAAAGCGTGAGACTAAACCACTGTTTGTTGCTTGAATAAGCTTTCCTGTAGCTCAAACTGTAGAGCGTTGCTTGCAATGCCAAGGTCATGGGTTTGTTTCCCAGTGAAAGCAAGAGCTGGTAAAGAATGTAAATGTGCACCTTGAAGTGCAATGCAAGTCACTTTGGATAAAAGCATCTTTCAATGCGTAAATGTAAATTAATAATTGTAAGTCTTTCTGAAAAACATTAAACACATAAATTTGAGGATTTTGCCTAGTGAGACCATATTGTTGCTCCTTCCACTCTACTGTTAAACAACCATGCTTCTAAGCTAACACGTGATGTGATGAGATTCAAGTTTGTCTGTCCACATTGAAACATAAAAATGGGTCGTGATGTGACAAAAGCAAGAAATCCAATTTCCCTTGAGCTTTTGCCTTCTAAGAGGTCATTGTAAGAATATCCTGTAAGTTTCAGAACTGAAAACGTCCTTGTTAGTCCAATGAAAGCTTTTATTGACACCAGCCTCAGGAATCGACTCCTTTTTCAAAGTGGGGAACAATGACGTCAAAAGAGGATAAAACACCACTCCTGTATGGGAATCATTCTGTTTGCCATTTTACAACATTGGACGTTTTCAAAACAATTTCCCCACGTGCACCAACCAGAACCGACAAGTTGAAACTCATTATAATATGCAAAACTTTTATCCACTCACAGCAGTGGGTGTTTACTTAAGTCTTCAGTGCGAGATGCCCATAAAAACCGAGCGTTTTTGAGCTAGGCTCAAAACTGGGCACAAAATAGCCTATTACTTATTAATTTTGATGTTTTTGAATGCAAAATCCAAGCAAACATCATAAGTTGATCTCAGACAACAATATAATCAAATTTAAAAAGCCAGTTCATGACCCCTTTAACAAAACAGACAGGGGTAATTTATTAAAAAACGTTTGGACTAAACTATTTCAGCCTGATTTTGGCACTGATCTGTTTGACGTATGTTGTCATGGTGGTTCGTAAACGCATCAGAACGCAAGAATCGATCATTTTATCTCTAATAAGCTGCATCCCAATTCAGAGGATGCATCCTTCCAAGGACACAGACTTCAAAGACCATGGATATCGAACTGAGCATTGTTAAAAGAGACAGTCTAGCATATTGAGGATTGTTCTTGTCATTTGTAATAGACTTTTTGAAATTTATATATATATATATATATATATATATATATATATATATATATATATATATATATATATATATATATATATATATGTGTGTGTGTGTCTGAAAACAAAACAAGGTTCATAAACGTATATTAGCAGTACTTTCTAGGTAAGTACATTGAAGTACACGCATTCTCATCCTTTATCGTCATATAGAACACTATGGGCCCTATTTTAACGATCTGAAACGTAAGTGTCAATTAACTTTGTGGGCGGAATCCCGGCGCTGTTGCTATTTTCCCGGCGGGATAAATGCCTCTTGCGCCTGGCGCAAATCTAAAGGGGTTGGTCTGGAGTAGGTTCATTATTCATAGGTGTGGTTTGGGTGTAACGGAAATAAACCAATAAGAGCGTCATATCACATTTCCTTTAAGAGCATGATGAACGAGATGCGCTTGTTCCGTGGCGCAATTCTCATTTTAACGCGCATTTACCAGGCGCGCTTCAGCATCGGTTCACAGCCGAGTAGAACGATGTTCTCGTCAGGGCCGTAAAAGAAAGAGAAGGGACGCTGGGGATGGGACAAACCCACCCAAATCAGCTTCTGGGTTAAACATGCATATAGAATTTGGGTAAATGTGTAAGCTTTATGCCTGTTTTTCCCATCATCATGGACACAACAATGATTTCCCTCATGTTTATATATTTTTCGCATAATAATGTATCATTTGCAAAAAGTAAAATGCATCTGTGTCTGATGAGAGAATCATCTACAGTGTATCCGTGTAGTTCACACTCTGTATTATGGCCAAGCATGCACGCTTGAAATAGCATTCTGAATATACGCGCAATTGCGCCACTGACTTTAGACCAGGTTTTTCTGGTCATTGGCGCAATTGTTTTCTGGAACTGCAAAATAGCACCAGGGATTGTTTGCGCCACACGCCTCCTTTTTGCGCCAATCCGCCCAGGAAGCGTCTGTGGAGGAAAAAGCCGCTTTGCCTGAGTGCAAATAGGAATGATAAATGCGTCAGTGTATAAAGTAATTTGCGCCGGGTGCAAGATAGAGCCCCATGACAAAACGGCGCTTTACTACGCACATGGCATCCGTGATCGCTAATATAACGCGCTGTGATGGTTAGGTTTAGGTGTGGGGTAGGGTAGGGTAGTCTCATATTACGCTAAAGGATTTATTGGATTTATTACGCCTTGCGTTTGCGCGTGTTATATTAACGATAAAGGGTCAAGTCACATTTTATTTATATAGCGCTTTTCACAATACAGATTGTATCAAAGCAGCTTCACAGTGATAACATGACAGTAGTACAACACAGATAAATAATATTGTTAAATGTTAAATAAACCCAACTAAGCAAGCCAAAAGCAAAGGCAAAGCAAGGCGACAGTGGCAAGGAACCAAAACTCCATCAGATTGGATGGAGAAAAAACCTTGGGAGAACCCAGGCTCAGTCCATGTGCGTAGTATAGCGACGTTTTGTCATATAGCGTTCTATATGACGATAAAGGATGAGAACGGGCTCGTAAGTACTGTAGTGAAAAGGAAGCGTTACCCATTTTCCTGCCATTCGAGGCGGTACAATATCAGCAACTATCTCATTTTACAGACAAACTTTGACTATACAAAGTTTGGAAATGTTACAAGTTACAGCAAACATAGCCACTTAAGTTGTATTAACTCACCTTTGACGAAAGTGATCACTGAACGTTACATATACAGGCATTTTCCCATTTGGCTCCTCCTGACCGCATGACAGGTTTGCAACTTGCAAGTCGTTTATTTCAGAGTTTTTCGATCAATTTCTTGCATTTGCCCCCTATGAACAACAAAGTTCACGTATCAGACTTGGCAATGTCTCTTTGTAAAGGAAGAGTACGGTGGCTCTGCACGTATGTGACACATATAGAAAGGATCAGGTTGTTGTTTTTGGTGCAACACATTTAGTAGGAGATTATTGCAAGCAAATCTGCAAATGAAGTTCTTCGAGCAGAGTTTGACAAGACCTCCCCCTAGCGATTTGGATAATTTATGCCTCTGTACCCATCTCAACATGTCTTGCAGATTATTAAAGATATCCTGAAGTTAACAGGAGCCCACAATATACTTTGAGCACTTTCAGGCATTTACTCTGGATGAATTGAAAATAAATCTCTGAAAATAAATATATCTAGCTCTCAAATTCTTAAATGAGGGGGTCTTCCATTTTTATGACTGTTCTTCATTACACTAGTGCCACACATTCACATTATTTTACAGTGCAATCAAGCCAAACACACATGCCTATAGAGACAAATTACATAATGTATAACTTTTGTCCAATATTCATTCTAAGGATGTTTATCTTAATAAACTGTATAATTACTTTGTCTTCAGGGTAAATTTTAGCTTCACAAAGCCAGAAAACTCACTGCAAATTCGCACTGTAAATTCAAATATAATTCCATTTTAAAATGTTTTCTCCAATATAAAGTTCCAGTTTAAGTTTCTTCTAAAAGGCTTCGAAAACATGTATCATTGCATCTTTTGTAAGGAACCTTTAATTTGTCATGATGAAAAAAACCTTATTTTGTGTTGATCTGTAATTCTTGCACACTTGTCCAATGGCTTACCGTTTGAACAGATTTGCGTTTTTGTAGTTTACACGGAGATGATAAAGGGTGTAGTTTGCATTTTAAACCCGTTTTCAAAAGTTTGTGTTTTCAAGCCACTAAAACGCTGTTGTCATGTAACAACGACCGAAACACATAAGTCTATGGTTTGCAGTTGGAAACGTTGTCATGTAAACCGCCTATCTGATACAAAAATCTTGATTTTTTACATTACTCTTTAAATTTCTAAACATATTTAGATATATATCGAAATCGTCTTCCATTGTGATTTCCCGTATATCTAAATATGTTTCGTGAAAGTAAAAATCTCCGTGTAAACAATGTGTGACGTAGACGCGCGAGAGATCACTTCCAGCATAATGTCTGGAGAAGGCTCAGTTTGGTTCAGTTGGACATCTGATTCAGATCAGTGCACGTAGCTGTTAACAAGAGGTAAAAACTATATAAATACTTTTCGTTTCTCACACAAACTGCTCGTTTCGTGTCTTAGGCCATCAATGTGTACTTACATTTATGAGTCATTAAATCATGTTTAATTTTGACTTCTGTGCATGCTCTTCGAGGTGGACCCCTAAAACTCCATTATATGACTGACTGACAACAACGGTTCTAACCGAAAAATGTCAAAATGGAAAATACTGTGGAAACAAAAACACCTACATCTTGGATGCCCTTGAGGTAAGATAAAACATTTCAAAATTTATTTCAAAGGGAACTATCCCTTTATGCTGGGCTTTCAATTAAGGGACTGAAACCTCTTAGGTTTTATTAAAGCTAAACGTTGCACATCACTGCTCTCCTATTGGTTATACTACAATATTTAGTTTGATAAAAATAAATGCATTATTTTTATGATTATTAGGAAATAAAATCAATAAATTCACCATTTTAAGAAGAAATATTCAATAACGTCACAGTGTAATATTATTATTACAGTGTAATGCCATCAAATTAAGTAAGAAAATATAATGCAAAAGCTACCAATATCATTGGTGTAAAGAATAGGCCTAGTTAGCATATCGGTAACACTTTATTTTGATGGTCCCTTTTGAACATTCTGTTGACTATAAGTAACTTTGCAAGTTAGAGCTGGGCCGGTTTGCTCAGTTGGTTACACTCTAAAAAAATGGTGCTAAATAGCACTAAAAGTGGTTCATTGGCTTGTAATCATAGGGAAACCACTTTAAGTGCCATATAGCACTTACCTTTTCAAATGGTGCTATGTAGAACGATAAGAGGTGCCACAGAGCATGTTAACCACCCCAGAGAACCACTGAAGAACCACTGAAGAACCAAACTGGGCTTAGTTTAAAAAAACAAAAACAAATAAATAACAAAGTTTAAGTTTTATAAGCTCAAATGCTCGCCTTGCTCTGTTTTGTGATGCACGTCCGTGATCTCTCTGTTCAAACTCGTTCATCAAAATGAATCGAATTTTTTCAGAGTCAACTTGTTCGTTTTGTTCGTTGAATGAATCAAATGACATGAAAAAAGATTAGTTCATTTTGATGAACGAGTTCAAACAGGAGAGTCACGAACGCTGCATCACAGAAAAGAGCAAGCTGAGCATTTGAGCTCATAAAACTTAAACTTTGTTATTTATTTGTTTTTGTTTTTTAAATGAGCGATTGTTTCGCTTGATAAGACCCTTATTCATCGTCTGGAATCGTTTAAAGCCCTTTGAACAGTTTGCAGTTTGCACTAAAATTGTCTTTTGGACCTTGAACCGGTTGGTTTCCAGTGAAGTCCATTATATGGAGAAAAATGCTGGAATGTTTTCATCAAAAACCTTAATTTCTTTTCGACTGAAGAAAGAATGACATGGATATCTTGGATTACATGGGTGATAGTAAATTATCAGCATTTTTTTTTTAAGTGAACTACTCCTTTAAACTTCCTTTTGTGTTTCATGGAGAGAAAAAAATAGTAGCTTATGAGGGTGAACTATTCCTTTAACCTATGCCAAAAATCTTGCTCAGCTCACTTGAAGTTTGTTTTAGCGGACAACTAGGACGTTGTCTCAGGAACAAGTCCTACTTGGCAAAATCACAGTCCCCAATATAGAACATTTATATGTGCTACTAACATCTCTAAATTACATACTGTATTTTGAAATTCTGCTAGTCTCTATTTCTTATTCATAAACCCTCTTCTTCACTGATTTCCCTAGAAGTCCTCTCTCACCCGCTGTCCAATTTGCGTGTGTCATTCAGGATCCGCCAACAAGAGTTCGCAGAACTCACATGCCAGCTCACGGGACCTCAGCCCTCGGCTTCCCTCATTTCACTCATTCTGCTCTCGTCCAATACTTAAGGCCATGACAGAATGAGCCCATTGTAGATTATTACACATGTCACTCCACCCCATACAAGACAGAATGCCTTTTATATTCCTTTATAAGTGAGGCCAGTAATAACAGTAATGCAGCATTGTACAGTAAGTGGATGAAAAACACAATAGACTGCCAAAAAGAAACGATCGATGGAGATAACAAGGCCTTCAAACCCTAACAGCAAGCTTTTTAAGTTAAATGCTTTCAGATGGACCTGCAATAGATGCGGTCATAAATTCAGAACTTGATAAATAGAAACATCAATTTCAGCCACTATTAATCTTAAAGCGCCTATATGTAGTTTTAGATGTAAGACTGCTTGCTTAAAAAAGAAAAAGGAATCTCTCCTTTTTTTATGATTTTTTTTTTTTTTGCGCTGGCAATTGTTTGGGTCTTTGTTTTAGTCTTCGTCTCACATTTATATTGATAAGTCGCAGTAAGTGAATTACTGTGTATAAGAACAAATCTATGTTTATAATGAGCACTGGGAGTAAATCACTCTCTATTGTTTTTCCCTTTCCTTTCTTTCCTTCTTTTTTTTATGTTGGATGTTCTGCTCTTTTATGGCAGCACAAGAGAGCAGATTTGGGCTTTCATCGCTGGGCCTGACAGTTTTGAGGAAACTGTAATCCCAGAAGACAACACCCAAAAAAAAAAAAAAAAACACATTATGTCGCTGGTGTATCAGGAGATGGCAGGGGACTGAGTCCTCATGCTTAAATCGCCTCTGGTGCTTCCTGAACAAGGAAAACAATTTGGCCGCAAAATTTGCATGCTTTCATCAATTAGCAAAAACACATTTTGAAGGCACAAAGACAGAAAAAGGATTAGCCTCAGCACAGTTTAGATGAACAGATGAATATGGCTCAAAGCATCTACCGTATAATTGAGGACAAATTATATCAAGGCAAGAAGACAAGCACTTGAATGGCTTTGACTAATGAGGATTCATCAGTGACCTGAGATGCGGCATGAACGGCTCTTAATTTATATTATTATGCCGCTCTCTGAATGCTTAATATTGATTGTTCAATCACAGTCAACTATTTCCTTTGGTCTCAGCAGAAGCATGCTTGCATGTTTTCTAGAGGTGTTAAGATATACGCCTTATTCAAGGCAGCACCATCTTTGATTTTTAATGAGAATGAAAGCGAGGCTGTGAGGGATAGACATGCATCTCTTCAATAGGCTGTACTGTTATTTTATGTGTTTTCGGATTGTTCTGCTCATGAAACACTGGAAAAATATATTTCTAAGAAATGTCAGTTCACAAAAAACTCCCGACAATGTAAGCTGTGGAAAATTGTAAGTAATCTAGGAGTTTTATTCAGCTTTTTACAGCGGATGCCATTGGAAACACGGTAAGTCTATCCCTCACAGCCTCACTTTCATACCTGTCATGGCGCTGCTCTGAATAAGGTCTCATTCGAACCGAACCGAAAAACCACAATACAGAACTCACTGATTCAAATACTCTCATAGATACAGTCGGCAACGCGTCATAGTTGGGGGGTGTGGTCAGCGTGGGGGAAAGCAGCGCGACCATCGATATGTATTTGAATGACAAAAATGTCATATTACGAGTCATTAGGTGCGTTTCCATTACAGTATTTGCGCAAAACTTTTGCGATATTTTCCAAATGTCGATAAAAAACTATTGCGAAATGATGGTGTTTCCATTAACTGATGTTTTGCGACTAAAACGTCTTTTTTCCTCTCCTCGCGATAAGTCATTCCAAAAATCATCTTTGGATTTATAACCTATTTCACAGCCATGCACCGCACTAGACATTATTATTAGGCTATTAATGGAAGGATATGTGCATTATCCAAGCATTAATGGCGGAGATTCCTGGTGTTTCTCCCTTATTTCTGCTTCGATGTCTTGATGGCATTTCTTTGAGGTTTAGAGAGGCTAATCCTGTAATTATTGTTTCTTTTTTTTAAATGAATTTAATAAAGAACTCTACCTTCTTGTATTATGTCCAAAAGGTCGTTGCAAAACGAAAAAATTAACGATTGTTGTATTTTTAAAACGCAAAGTTGAACACCAACATTTTAGTTTGACCACACCAATGCTGCGCTATATACATCTCAATGAATTTTCAGATATTTTTTATGACTTTTTTATATTTTTTAGGACCTAAAACAAACTCCGTCTTCTAAGTCAGGTGACTGTAAATGCGCAAAATCCGTTTCCTTTGCAGTTTTGCGAAAAAATCCTTTTTTCGAATTGCTTGAAAAACCTCCTCATGCGAGCGTAAAAACTTTTTTGCAATAAACGGGAGTTTTTCTGAAATTGACGTGTTTCCATTGAGCGTATTTTATTTTCAACTGTAATAGGTTATGATTGCCCTTATTTAATTAAAATCTGGGTCAATGACCCAACTAAATGGCCGGAGGTGTCGTTTCCAGACTATTGTTATCTGGTTGAATCTCCAGATAAGACATAGCGGTAGCTATGGTAACATATCTCAATCAACTTGCGTATAAGTTACTATAAGTCCATATAACCTTGTCACTGACCAATTGTGCATATGCTTCACTCCAAACTATTAATGCTTTTGTAAAACGGTGATCAGTAGTAGTAGCTACGAAGTTGCAGAGGGACTTTGCTGACAAATAATCCGAATTCTCACAGACTGCAGTCTGTATTGAGCTGATAACCTTCAGCTGATAACGCTAATGTGAACGAGACATCCCTTATGAAAAACAACTATAGGAATCTTGTAGTATTTTAGGACAAAATATTATAGTAACGTTAATCCTATAGAAAAACTATAGTATTTTGGGACATAGCCCTAAAAGTACAGAGGTATTACAGAACATCACAGAAGTATTATGCATTATTATAGAATACTTATAGCCATATGATTACTATAGTTCTTTTTCGTAAGGGATGTAACGTCAGACAAATCTGGCCCACTGCCTAATACGAGTTAAACATTCACTACTATATCACACAGGGATCTCCTCACACAGTAATCATTATATATAAGTTAAGATTAATTTTGCCATTTTGTTCTCCTATCCGGTTTTGTGTTTATTAGAAAGGATGTAGAACTTCAATTTATAATTTGTTAGTTTATTGGTGGTACAGAAAACGACACAGCAACTCTTCGGCATGATTGTCCCATGTATTTCAATGAGCGCCTAGCCAATGTTTTCCCCACGGGCTAAATTCACATCACGTGACGGTGCGTTCCTGGGGTGTTCCCAGACCAACTGATTGTATCTATTGCGGACCGAACACGCCCCACCCTGCTATCCCGGCTCCACCCAGCCCAGCTCAATGGACCTTATGTCTTATGTGTACAATACACAACGAATTCAATTTGTAGCCTAACCACCATAAACACCAAATAACAAGCTCTGTATTTAGTTACTTTCGATAAGCAAGGTGTAGTCTTTCAAATTCTGTCCATTTGATCTCGAAATTCAAAAAATAATTGGCGTTTTGGCGCTCTTTGATGTGACGTGACAGATCGTTGTAGGCTTAGCCTATTGAGAATGAGGAGGTGACGTGCACGCGTTTAACTCCGCGGTGCATTGTGGGAGGGATCCGCCATTTTGGGAGGACACGCTATCCGTTGTCATGGTTACTTCGACCGTGAGACTGAGAGAAATAGCGACAGAGAAGGAGTGCAGCTTGATATACACTCACCGGCCACTTTATTAGGTACCCCATGCTTGTAACGGGTTGGACCCCCTTTTGCCTTCAGAACTGCCTCAATTCTTCGTGGCATAGATTCAACAAGGTGCTGGAAGCATTCCTCAGGGAGTTTGGTCCATATTGACATGATGGCATCACACAGTTGCCGCAGATTTGTCTGCTGCACATCCATGATGCGAATCTCCCGTTCCACCACATCCCAAAGATGCTCTATTGGATTGAGATCTGGTGACTGTGGAGGCCATTTGAGTACAGCGAACTCATTGTCATGTTCAAGAAACCAGTCTGAGATGATTCCAGCTTTATGACATGGCGCATTATCCTGCTGAAAGTAGCCATCAGAAGTTGGGTACATTGTGGTCATAAAGGGATGGACATGGTCAGCAACAATACTCAGGTAGGCTGTGGCGTTGCAACGATGCTCAATTGGTACCAAGGGGCCCAAAGAGTGCCAAGAAAATATTCCCCACACCATGACACCACCACCACCAGCCTGAACCGTTGATACAAGGCAGGATGGATCCATGCTTTCATGTTGTAGACGCCAAATTCTGACTCATCAGACCAGGCAACGTTTTTCCAATCTTCTATTGTCCAATTTCGATGAGCTTGTGCAAATTGTAGCCTCAGTTTCCTGTTCTTAGCTGAAAGGAGTGGCACCGGTGGGGTCTTCTGCTGCTGTAGCCCATCTGCCTCAAAGTTCGACGTACTGTGCGTTCAGAGATGCTCTTCTGCCCACCTTGGTTGTAATGGGTGGTTATTTGAGTCACTGTTGCCCTTCTATCAGCTCAAACCAGTCTGGCCATTCTCCTCTGACCTCTGGCATCAACATCGCATTTCCGCCCACAGAACTGCCGCTCACTGGATGTTTTTTCTTTTTCGGACCATTCTCTGTAAACCCTAGATATGGTTGTGCGTGAAAATCCCAGTAGATTAGCAGTTTCTGAAATACTCAGACCAGCCCTTCTGGCAGCAACAATCATGCCACGTTCAAAGTCACTCAAATCACCTTTCTTCCCCATACTGATGCTCGGTTTGAACTGCAGGAGATTGTCTTGACCATGTCTACATGCCTAAATGCACTGAGTTTCCGCCATGTGATTGGCTGCTTAAAAAATTAAGTGTTAACGAGCAGTTGGACAGGTGTACCTAATAAAGTGGCCAGTGAGTGTATATTTGCATTTTTGCGATAAAGGCACACTTTCTTGGGAATAAATGAAGCAAAAGGAAAGGGTCTCTGTCGGGAGAGACTACATAACACTAAGCAGCGTTATTTAGAGAAACTACTTGACATCAACATACAGTATGGACTCGTACGACCTGCTACAGTGGACGAAAGACCCGAAGCACTAGCACCTTTCACACACCCTGACATAGTCAAGCACCTGGTTTATGGTAAGTACTTAACGTTACTGCTACACAATGCAAGAGTTCAGACGCCTTAAGTCACTAGAAGCTTATGAACAATTCTGCTGTGGCTGGGTGCAAGAGAAACCCCCAAACCTGTAACGTTAAACTGCGAGAATTCAGTCAAACTCGATATTTCAGGCTTCATTCATATGTGAAAATAAATTTGATTTGAATCAGATACGTGCATTTGCACCTGCCATGCAACGTCAAGCGGACAGATAGGACATTACCCTGTCAATGCGAATCGTACGTCCTTAAAAATGTGTCTTTTTAAAACATTTTGCGGTACAGATAACAAATTAAACAACTCTAGTTGAATAAAAGAGTATTCATTTCATTTGTTTGTGTTAAATAAAAGGCGAACTGTGCTGAAATGTATTGCTTTTAAAATCATGCTTTGCTCACTGTTGCTGCTGTCAGTTTATCCACAAGCAGTTTCTCTAAATAAAGCTGGCTAGCATTGTTATAAACCCGATAGAACCACTTTCCTTTATCTTCCTTGTCCGTATCTTCCAAAGACACTGCCGTGTATCGCTGAAATGTAAACAAATACTGCGCTGTGCTGTCTCTCTCTCGCTATTTCTGGCATTTTTAGTCGCGCCTCTGTGAAGTTCTGAAGGCATTGCCCCTGGCAACCGACAGCGTGTCCTCCCAAAATGGCCGACTCGGCTCAGACCCCGCCCAAATCGGCACGTGACTCCTCACTCTCAATAGGCTCCTCATTTCAAGCGGCAGCGCGGTGCGCGAGTAAACGCGATCATCTCTTCCTCAGTTACAGAATGGACACCTGAAGGTGTTGAAAGACATACAGTAGTATACTTGCTGAAAGGCATCATAACTCGTGTAATCGCTCAATCAGTGTTTCAGCAGCGGAAAGACGTCAATAAAACAGCAAAGCTTTAGCTTGTCACTAGCATTATATTTACCTCAACAGGCAAGTGATTCCGTGTCCACAACTTTGGTTCCTATAAATGAACTCTTGCACTAAATAAATGCCCTATGTTAGCCTATATATTATATTTTTACTTAACCTGTTAATGATATTTTGATTATTTAATGTATGTTTAAAATATATTTCATGAAAATGACAACTGTGTAAATTATTATATTTCAATAACGAATTAGAGTAAAAACACAAGTTAATGCAAAAACTGCCTTATGTTCAGTTTACATGTTTCCATACAATGTGTTGTGTGTTGATTATTATATCTAAAAAATTAATAGCATCTGAATTTAGGTTAAAAGTCTAGGCTACAACCTTTAATGTTATAGTAATGTGCGGCTCCCTATAGTTTACAGCATTAGCAGGTTTTTTTTTTAATCCTTGTGAAATGTTTAATTGTAATTGAATTAATTTAAAGACAAAGACTTTTTTTTCATTAAACCATGTTAAAAAAATCTCTAAAAAAACGCGAAAAAAAAACGGAAAAAAAATTATAGTATTTTGAAACCAAACCGAACCGAGCGTCAAAATCGTGGGAAAGCCTAACCATCAGTTTTGTGTATCGTTACACCCCTAATGTTTTCAGGGGGAGTGTAAGATTGCTTACATGACTATATTGATATTAAAGTCTCCCTGTTGTCAATAATTGTATCCCTTTAAACCTTGATCAGCAAAATGACATATTTTAACTTTTTTCCTTGGGAAAAAAAACTGCCTTAAAATAGCTTGAATTCATTTAGTGTTCACGGTTCTATGCAAATGATATATGCAAATTACCTCCGCCTCCACTCACTCAATCCAGCTCATACTTCAGAAACTTTAGAAACACCAGCGATTTCAAACCGCATTTTTGAGACTGTCATTGGTTCACTGAAGCTTTAAAGTGAAAATACTCAGCAATGGTGTTGCCTTATGAATTTGGGTTGTCTCAAAGCATATTAAAAACACCACATAGGCAAATAAACTAAATTAACACCTTGATTTCAGCACAGGGGGACTTTAAGTAACACTATAAAGAGCTCCATTTATATTCCACAGCTGTCCATGGCAACAAACTTACGTTTATCTCTCATATCACGTCAGGAAAACAAACTGATACAAAGAGCCAGATAAGAGAGAACATAAAATAGATTCAATAAAGTCATATTACATTGGAAGACAGAAGAAAAGATACGATATTTAAGGTATAAATTACTATTCTACACTCATATGGACTAAATTTCTTAGTGAAAAATTGTACAAATAAGTCAAAATAATTTAAAAATGATTATAGTTTAGACTTATTTTATAAGTAGCCATATAAAATGTAATCTACTGTGCAGTCAGCCAGGTTCAGGTCATTATCACAATTATAGTAATAATAGAAAATAAAATTTGCTCACTGTTCTAGAGATCGATTCATAAATGGCCCTTTCACTTGTCTCTCCTTCCATGAAGAATGGCATGGATATAACCTCAATTATGACTTATATGTTCTGTTGATGGTTAAACATGCATTAAGCAAACATGACAGCTTATGAAGCATTTATGCAACATTATGGATGGATTTGCATGACATCACAGCAGACTTTATGATTCTTGACATCATTGCCATGGTGCATGATCCACTCTTGGCTACATCATAACTCCACCTGACTCTCTCAGATTAATGAGAGTGTCCACAAAATAAGATTTGGTTTTAGCATGGAATCATATTTTTGTACCGTTAATATTTATAGATTTTGGGCTGACAATAAACTCCTCCTCAATTTCCTCCTCAATTTAATTATTTTTTTCCACAATCAATGTATAGATGCATAAAAAAGGGTTAAAAACAACCCAAGGACTGGGTAAATATATGACAGAACATGTTGGGTTAATTTTACCCAGCATAATGGGTTGATTTAAACCATCATAAGGTTAATTCTTAGTACTAGCTTTGTTTTATTATTATTTTACTTCATGAATAAATGTTTACTGATGAACTTAAATCCTTGAAACTTTTATAATAGCTAACCACAGGTTTGCATTATAATTCATTTATATTTGATCATATTCTACAGTATAGAATATTTCATATAGTTCTGTAATACATATTTCATACATTTAAGCTATTTTTGAATAAATCATACAATTTTATGCAAGGCATCAGGCTTTTCCATTATACAGAAAAGACTCGTTTAGGTGACTTACATCGCGCCCCTGTATTCTGCTTTGCATAATATTAAAGGGCACATATCATGCAAAATCCACTTTTTTAGCCCTTAAATGCATTGTATTGTGTATATGAAATGACTTGCTCACAGAAGCACATCAGAAAAGGGGTAGAAAAGGGGCCTGTGGAGCTATAATAATGAGAAATTCAGACCCAAGCATTGCAGTTATTCTTTATAGACAACAAATGTATGATTTACAAGTAAAAATGAATGATTTAAAAGCATGATATGTACCCTTTAAACGATATACAGAACAATAACGACTTTATCGATGAAAAAAAAATTACTCAAGCTTGTATTTTACTGAAAACAGAACCCAATTTGACTGACCTGCACTGGTCTCTCCTGAAAGCTAACAATACATGGGTTGTTATATATGACCCAGGACCTGGGTAACACGAAAACTACCCAAAAAGTGAAGAAATAACCCCAAAATATTTACCAAAGTGGCTCAACCCAGGATCTGACTGTAAAAAAAAAAAATAAATAAAAATCTTTTCATGATTAGTAATCACTACACTTTTTCTTTTGTCAAATCTACTTAAAAGATTTTTTAGTTCAGATAACATAGAATTTTGAGTTTCTGATGATTAAATTATTGTCCTTTATTGTATTAACTCACTTTTTCCATTTCAATGAACTTAAAATTTTAAGGCAACCAGGTTACTTACTATTTGAAGTTAAAGGTAGTGAAGGTCAGAATTTTATAAAAAACTTTTTACCAAATTTGTTTAAACTTTCTATATATATCAATGCATAATTAAAATCTAAGTACTCTGAAAAAAAAAGTATAAAAATCGAGTGACTCTAGACCATTTAATCTGCACTAAACGCAGCTCATTATTTGGAACCGGGACGAAACAATGGATTGGCATAGGCGACTGTCACTCTCTCGCAACCATGGCAACCACCCTTTTGCCACACAGGACCTGCCCACTTGCGCGTATCCAGATCGTGCCTGTTCGCATGCTTGTTTGAGCTTGAAGATGCAAAACTCGACGCAGCAGGTCCTCTTGTCTAAAAAGTGCTCCTTGCCCTGCACTTTGACCACCCCGTCCTCTGCCTCTACTTCCTCGGACCCTAATAGCAAAATCCTCTGCTTCGCCCTCGACCACGGATCTGTCCTCGAGCTGACGATGCGGTACTTGCTGTCTTATACTGTCTATGGGTAACTTACTTGTCTCGGGTGTGTAGTCCTCATCAGAATCAACAGTGCTTTCATCGAGCAAACTCTTACATGCAGAACACCATATATATGTAATGAATCTTACACGAAATTCCTCTTCATCAGAGTATAAATGATGGCAATGGAAAAACGTGTATCATGCAACCTGTTTTTAGCTTTGCCTTATAGATAACTAACTAGCTCGTTAGCGAATCAAGATTGTAAGCTTTACAAATATCAATATGCTAGCTTGATAGAGAGTAATAAAATACTAATTATTATTCTTCATAATGATAGTTAGATTTTTTTTATTTACATGTGTTTTTTATGATGTTGTTACATGATGTCACTACATGCACTTTTTCCTCCCCTCTCCGCTCGTCTGAGGTAAATAATGCGTCTTCAGCTAGCATACTTCGAGCGTTCATGTGTTTTGGGGGTGTGGCTTTGGAAGGAGCCAAGAAGGGAGGGGGTGAAGTGAATGGAAATAATGAGCTGTCTTTAAAACAGTCGTGAGAGGTCTATAGACACTCGATTTTTATACTTTCTTTTTCAGAGTACTTAGATTTTAATTATGCATTGATATATACAGAAAGTTTAAAGAAATTTGGAAAAAAAGTTTTTTTTTTCAATTCTGACCTACACAACCTTTAAACCAACAATATTTTTTTTACAGTGGTAAAAATAAAAAATCCCCAAGAATTACTGTGCGTTCACACCGGACGCCAATAGCACGTCAAATTTGTGTCTACCGCATCTAGTTTGACGCTCTGACCACTTTGTGTTAATTTGAGCGTCAAGAGTGAAACTGACGCGCTTAAAAACAAAAGTTTGAATCGAAATCTGTTGGCGGCCATTTTTTTATGTCGACCGAGCATTCATCGAGAGAGTCACCGCTCTGTATTTGCAGAACAGCGGGGTGGGGATCATTGTCGCCATATTTGTGTCCACCGGACCCTTCGGAGGCGAACCGTTTGGCGAGTTTCACCATTTACTCGCTCCAGGAGCTGCGTCGAGTTTGATGACCTGTTGCCCGCATCGGAGCGAGGTTCACCCTCGCCCTCATCCATCTAATCTGTCATTTATTTTTGTTTTGATAAATAGAGCCAGCCTCCAAAAGTTAATAACTTGTCCTGTAATTTTTTCTGTTGCAGCACGATTTTTTAACTCGGGCGGCAGGCGCGAATTCGCGTCAAACGGGTGAATGCACAAATAGCACTAACTAAATCATTTGCTCAATTCGCGCGAACTTGACGCGCAAATGAGACGTACTTGAGTTTACCGCGCCACGCTCTATGCCTCATTCGTGTTTTTTTTTTATTTTTTTATTAACGCGCCTTTGCATTGACTTAACATTGAAATCATTTGCGCCTGACGTGCTACTCGCATCCGGTGTGAACGCACTAGAATGCAAGTCAATCAATCATTAGAATGCAAGTCAATCAATCACTTATTAGCATAATTTCACACAATAAATACAACCATTATGCATACTCACATTTGTATTTTAAGTTTTAAATTGGGCGTCGTCAAAATTTTTCAGGCCAAAGAGACCATTTTTTAAAGAAAACCAACTCATAACACATGAACTCAGTAGCAGGGATATGCAACGACCAAACTGGTTTCTTCCAACCTGTGGTATGCTAAAAGCTTCCAAAAATAGACATCATCCAATTATTTATGTTACAATAGACTTATGGTACAATACAATTCATTAAGTGCCTGAGCTTCATTATCTGTGTTAATGCAGGAGCACTGTGATTCATGGGTCCAGAGTTCTTAATTGACATCAGGGGCTGCAGTTTGGGTCACTGAGTTCACAGTGTGTCATTAAACTTCTACTTGTACATAAACACTCTGAACAAAAAGATTGGAGAAAAACAGTTCATATCTTCCCTCCATCAAGGCCAAGGGGGGTCATCAGACTCAATGAGATAAAGATGCCAGCGGCCGTTATAGACATTTAGACACAACAGAGGAATAGGCCACGAGGGAGAGCACATACATATAGCATCAGCATAAGAATCTAATTATATATTTAAAGAGCTTTTCACTTTGACATGGGGCTACCATACTGTATCACACTAAATAAGTTAAGACAGGTGTCATGAGAATAAGTGCTTTCTTTAAGCTTACACATCTTGATATTAATAGGAAAAATCACAGTCAGGCTTTGGGTACCTTGTCTTTACATTGAAGCCAGTATCCCCCATTGACACCAAAGGAGCCATACAATTTTAAAGAGCAGTTTGTTTGTTTTAGCCTAGTTTCCTATGATGTCTCTGGGCCCTATCATACACCCAGCACCAAGCTTAAGTGTTAAGTGTTTTTTACTAGTTTCATCCTGACGCAGTTATCATTTTCACGTTCTTCACCACATAGTTTAACCTCTTCGTTTCTGAGTCACACTTGTTATCTTCCCGGTCAAGTGACCGGACACCTGAAAATGAAACTTTCTCCATCCCAGTAAAACCAATGCAATTTATTTTTGTTCTATAATATTTATTCTTTTTAATTTAGTATTTTGAGACAATTTAATTGAATTTATTAATATTTATGCAATATTTATGGTTTATTTTCGCCATAGAAAAAATATATATTTTTTTCAAAAAAAAAATATTAATGCAGTATTTTAGTTTAATATAGAGTCTAGGCATGTGATTTCCCCAGCTGTTTATGAAAAAAAAATGTATGTTGGTGGATTTGAATTTAGAGTTGAAACAATCTCAAGACTATTTTTTATTTAAAAAAAAATGACAAAAATTCACATTTTTTATTTATTTATTTTTTCATTTTTTTACAATTTCCCATTCATTTCCTATGGGGGTCATTTTTGACCAAAGACCACAAGTGTGACTATTTTTTAAGACCACTTAGCATGCTCAGATCATGACCTCATTTTTTTGTGTGTATTCACATACATAATCCCATAAAAGTCACCAAGTTTCGTAATTTTCTGAAGAAGCTGTGATTTTTAAATATTCAAAACAGATTTCTTTAATCACAATTTATTGGTGTTTTTGTGTATAAAAGTGTGTGTCCGCGTGTGTGTAGGGCTGGGTATGTCTGTTTTGCACTCTTGATGTTTTAGAGTGTCACCCCTTCAATGCTGAGCACTTTTTTTCTGCATCGTGGCCGATTTGTAGATCGTACACACAAAAATTCTCAAAGTTTTTGTGTTTTTGTCAATTTCCCATTCATTTCCTATGGTCGGTCATTTTTGACCGAAGAGCACAAGTGTGACTATTTTTTTTATGACCACTTAGCGTGCTCGGATCATGACCTCAATTTTTTTGTGTGTATTCACATACCCAATGCCATAAAGTCACCAAGTTTCGTAACATTCCGATGAAGCTGTGATTTTTTAAATTTCAAAACAGAAAAATTTCTCTGTCAGAAATGACAGAAGAGCACCTGAGAGTTAAACAGCAAATGCATTTGTGTCTATCTGTGCGCCCATGGGCGTGCTAGTCTGAAAACGAAGATGTGTTCAGGCGCATTGTTGGTGCGTTGCTATATTTTGAGGCAAATGAAATAGACTGTGACATTGTCTGACTGTAAAAAAAAACTGTATTTTTTTTTGTTATTTTAAGGGAGCATTAGTAATATGTGCCTATAGGTGGGTGCACAATGAGCGTAAACTGCTTATTACAAACACAGGGACGCGCAGCAGCACAAAAACATGCCAAATATAACAAGTAAAAGGATTACAATGTAAAATATTATTTTTGTCTACATAAAGAAATGGTGGAATCCGGATTGTCCCGTAGATGGTCTGCTTGTGCTTTAACCTCGCACACGTGCAGATCCGTTTCCTCGCTAGAGAAAAGCATTCAGTCTTTCCGCTTGCAAATTTACCTGTGTAAATAGCGAATCTGCCACGGCGTGAGCGCAACTAGCTTTTGGAATGGGATGTGGGATGTGAGACTCTGATTTGGAAAGGGAATGGGATGTGAGACTCTGATTGGTTTATTGCACGTACTGCACAAAACACACCCATTATTAATTTAGAGAATATGGACAACCCTTTTAGACCATGCGTAGGGTACACTGACCGTTTTTCCCGTCGTTAGTCTCATTAAACAGTTCAGTTCTATCAAAGCTGAACTGAACGAATCACTTTTCATACAATGAACGCGAACGAGAGCGGTGCTCACTCTGTCAGGAATGAACGAGCAGCACGCGCAGTTCACGGTTACGGTCATTTGAAAAGTCAGGGTTTACCTCCAACCCCTGTTTTGAGTCGCCGAATCCGCCCTCCGACAGTATTGTGGTGGAGACTTTGTCTATTATCGCTGGGTATGTTAGACGAGCTCGAAGTATTCATAGTATGGATATGGGGTAACGTGAAGGCAGGGTGGGAGTCGCAATAGTGTGCATACTTTGCGCGCGCGAGGCAGATCTGCCCGCACTCACGCGCTGCTCGTATCATCACTTATGATCTGCGCTTTATCATAACGAGTTATCTTTTGAATTAAACAGGTCTTATCTACTTGTGTTTGTGTGTCATATGAATAATAAATGCCCCATACATGGAATCAGAGTGCCTACTGTATGTAGTAAGTTAAGTTGTTCAGCTGCTAGCTGTTCATATTCTTTAAACAAATATAATCAGGAAGATTGTTTTATTATAAATGAATGTAAATGGCATTTTCATTGTTTACTCACTGTTTACTTCCTTTTGAAGGTGTGAAAATGTGTTGGTTGAGTAGTGCACATTGAGCAGGGTAAGCCCAAGCTAATTTGACATTACAGTACATGACTACTTCTGGTCTGGTCCAGTAGACTGATCTTTTCCCTATAAACCTGAATATACCTTTTAAAGTCCTGGGTAATTTGGTTCATGCTGGCTAAATAAAAGTTTCACTGAACATACAGTATACCTTGATTGCACCTTATATTTTCCCATTTCTACATCATGAAATCATGATTACACATTATTTAAGGGGTAAATATATTCTCTATCTCAACATTATTTTTCTCCTGGCTATAATAATTGTATCTTGCTTATTGGTACACTAATTTTGATTAGTTTTGGAGTGGCAGTGATTTGCAGCTGGTAATGGATGGTAAAGAGGTTCTATTGAGTAAGATAGTGGCCTATCTTAAAAAGAATTTATCAAATGAACGTGAATTAGTTCATTTTTAGATATGTGAACTTAGTTAATTTTTTTTTAAATGAACTATGAACGTGAACTAGTTCATTATCATCTGTGAGAACTGAACTTTGAGCTAGTTCTTTTTAAGTATGAACTGGCACAACACTGCCTATACGTCTAACCCTGAAACAAACACTAATTTCAAACTCAGACAATTTGCCTGTCGAGGGATTGAGGGAGAGACGGACGGACGGATGGACGGAAGGAAGGAAGGCTGCATATTCAGGTAAAGTGTTCTTTCTACTTAAAAATGAACGTGAACTAGTTCATTATCATCTGTGAGAACTGAACTTTGAGCTAGTTCTTTTTAAGTATGAACTGGCACAACACTGCCTATAAGTCTAAGCCCTGAAAGTCGTAAGCCTGTCGCGAGCGACCGATTGAGCATTGAGCGTCTTGACGAATGACATTCAGGAAGTCTAGACGTAAGGACAGGAAGAAAGGAAGTAAGCAAGTGATAGTGTTAAGGCAAGGAACGGCTACGGAACGTGATAGTGCTGTTCACTGTTAAGGTAATGGTGTTGCTGAATGTTGACCATCAACCATATACAAGGCGTCAACGTGGATCATTATCATCTCGCGAGAACTGTCAACATCAGTCTAGTTCATTATTAAGGCCCACGTATGTCACGACTTTCTCTCATAGTACACAAAAGTGCTCAGTTCTTTATCCACTCCGAAGACGAATATTTCTAGATACGTCAGGGTGCGAGCTGGAGAGTCGTCGACAACGCCAGGATTATAGCATGCTTGTAGTGCAGACTGGGCTAGAGTGAACGGCGTTTTATGTTGTTACTCTTCTTGTTCTGTTAAGATTAGCACAGGATACATACAAACATGTTAATACGAGCATATGCATGGGCTAAAGTATCTTTCAAAGCACGGCGGCTGCACTGGCTACAGGAACTCAGGTTCGGCTATAGATACCATGATCGACATGCTCCATGACGTTACCTGTACTTGGATGCGGAATGGTCAAAACGATGCCATTTTCAACAATACGGACAGGGGAAAGTTGCCATTCCAAAGCTATGTTTAAAATACGCACTCAGCCTGTGTCGGAAGCTGCTTGGCAGAATCTGGAAGTAAAGTGGAAGCTGGCACGAACACTTGCCTATAAGTCTAACCACTGAAACAAACACTAATTTCAAACCAGACAATTTACCTGTCGAGGGATGGTGGGAGAGATGGACGGAAGGAAGGAAGGAAGGAAGGAAGGAAGGAAGGAAGGAAGGAAGGAAGGAAGGAAGGAAGGAAGGAAGGAAGGAAGGAAGGAAGGAAGGAAGGCTGCATATTCAGGTAGTGTTCTTTCTACTGCTCATGTTGTGCAATTTATGTAATTACAACAGGGTGATATTGAAATAGTTCTCTCTGAAAAAGTTCCTTTAAGCAAGAGCTTATTGTGTCTCACAGTGTGTGATGGGTGTTCATGTAACTGTACTTGATGGTGTGCCATCTGAAGGCAAAGCCTGAAGTCAATTTCATATATTTTCGAAAGAGGTCTAAGATTTGCAACGATGAGTTTATAGTTTTCAGAAAATGTATATTTGAGCTGTTGAAAAAAGGGCAATTCTCTCTTTAAACATACTGTAAAAACTTGTGGTGTTTTGAGCAATAAATTATATATATATATATATATATATATATATTATATATATATATATATATATATATTATATTATATATATATATATATATATAAAAAAATATATATATATATTATCCTAAAAAAACAATTAAAACAAATAATAAATGAGTAAAACATTTTAACAAAATACAGAGACTAAACTGGCTCCCCTACTAGCCAAAAACAAGAGAAAATATGTTCACAATCAAGAACAAATGGAACCCCAACCCCTACAGCTTCCAGTGCTGAAGCGCAGTGACATTTACAATAATTATAATAACAAACAAAAACACTCAAGCACATTGAGTGTTTAAAAGAAAACCGTGTACAGAAAACTTTACAAAAGAAATGGGGAAAAAAATCAAGGGGAATGAGGTAAGAGAAAAATAACACAGTATTTATACATGAAGGTAATTCTCTTTCCAACCATAACAACAGTTTCAACGATAGTGCAATGAAATAAAAGTCAACACGGATTCCCACAGCATCAACAGTTTCAAAGACACTAAAAATAAACAACATTTCAATCTCTCTCTGCCAGATCCACGTTCCTCCCTTTTTAAGGGAAGCGCAGTCTCTATCTCGGACCAACCATGGGGCACATTACCGACACATTCAATTGGGGTGGTGCAACCTGCAGGAGTGACAGAGTAGAGAGAGATAGACACACACACTAGCACCTAACATGTCTCATGAAAACACCCCCACCCATAAGTCAAAATCTCATTTTGACAAAAAACATCAACAGAACTTCTCACACCCTAGAAAGTGCATGCGATAACATTTTCTGTACCCGTCTTGTAGTGTTAAAACCCTGGACCACCAAAGACCATTGATTAGCCTTTGATTGGAGTTGGCCATGCGCAGGAGGAAAACTAAGGGGTTGTGGTCGGTGTAAACAGTTATAGGTAAACTACCATCGACATAAACCTTAAACTACAAAACTACATTGGTGTTCACGGAATGAAGATAACGTCAGCAGACTATGGAGTGCCGCAAGGATCGGCATTAGGCCCTCTCTTATTCTCAGTATATATGATGCCACTTGATAATATTATGAGAAAACATGGAATTAATTTCCACTGTTATGCTGATGACACTCAATTATATATTTCATACGACCAGATAAAAACACTAACTCATCTATATTGACAGAGTGTCTTAAAGATATAAATTGCTGGATGACGTGTAATTTACTGCTATTAAATTCAGATAAAACTGAGGTATTACTTATTTGTCCTAAAAACTACCCCTACAAAACCTCTTACAATACAACTTTAATGTAGAAGGATGTCCTGTTACTTTATTCACTACAGTAAAAGACCTGGAATTAATACGTAGACCGCAACTTGACTTTTGAAAATCGTTACAAGAAGTCTTTTTTCACCTTACAAACATTGCTAAGCTAACATGCTATCTGTTTCTTACTAGTTCAAGAAAATATGATCATATAACACCAATTTTATCATCTCTACACTGGTTACCTACTACGTTCCGTATGAAATACAAAGTATTAGTACTTACCTATAAAGCCTAAATGGTTTAGCTCCTGTGTATTTAATGGACCTTATTTCGCCCTACAATCCATCGCGTTCCTTTAAGATCACTAAATTCCAGCCTTCTGGTCATTCCTAGGATATCTAAGTCCACTAAAGGAGTTCACATTCTCACATTTAGCTCCTAAACTCTGGAATAGCCTTCCTGATATTGTTCGAGGCTCAAACTCACTGTCCCAGTTTAAAACTAGATTAAAGATGCATCTCTCATTCACATAATGCTTACCTTTTATACTACTGCTGAATCGGATTGAATGCTTTAATATTATGAACAGCAGCTATGCTAAATTTTTCCCATCTGCTTTTCTGTTGTTATCTCGGGACACTAGTCCCAAGGCAAATAGCGTTCGCCAGCTCCAGTTCAGCTCCAAAACTCCAAAAACATTACTATACTAGGGGTAACACTTTACAATAAGGTTCATTTATTAAACATTAGTTCATGCATTAACTAACATGAACTAACCATTTGTTACTGTATTTGTTATTCTTTGTTAACGTTAGTTAATACAAATCTAGCTGTTCATTGTTGTTCATGTTAGTGCACAGTGCATTAACTAATGTTAACAAGATTTTAATAAAGTATTAGTAAATGTTTAAATTAACATTACCAAAGATTAACAAATGCTGAAGAAGTATTGTTCATTCTTTGTTAATGTTAACTAATGTAGTAACTAATGAACCTTATTGTAAAGTGTTACCACTGTAGGTATATATACAATTCACTGAAATGAACATTAAATGCAGTAAAACACCAACAAGTGCCACTCACCGGACATTTCATTTCTGAACTGAAGTGACATCATCTTCAATGCTGTATTGATGTGCTTTTGAAAAAGAAAAAAAAAGAATAGAAACAAAAGAAAACCATTTTATGTTCTCAACAAACAATCTATTTATCTTTATGTCCATGCATTTGGAGAATATGTTAGGCTCGGCTCAGCTGGTAGTCCAGAATGGCTCTACATCAATAATGTTAATGCATTTCATATTGGGAAGTGTTGCTGAGATATTAACAATAAATCGATGGAAGGAATGCAGATGAAATACACCTAACAGCTCATGACACACTGAGCGCTGCATTCCCTCCTGCTTACTCCCTCTCTCGGTTCCTTCAGTGCATCTACAGTAGTGTCTAAACATGTCTGTTTTAATTATTTAAAAATATGTATTAATTATTTAACTGTTTGCAAGGCAGCACTGTATTGATATTCCTTAAACATTCAGGTTTAGGTTTGTTTTCAACCCTTAATAACAAAATGCAATTCAGATGCTGAAGGACAAAACTCTGTAGCTGCATATCATTTACACAGAATATCATTTCTAAATATGAAAATCTTCAGGTGGTGGAAGCTTATATAAGCTTATATAGGGGGTGGTGATGGCGCAGTGGATAAGACATACCTTTGGTGTGAGAGACCTTCTTCAAATCCACTGTGAGACACCAATGTGTCCATGAGCAAGACACTTAACCCCTAGTTGCTCCAGAGGCGTGTGACCTCTGACATAGCAATTGTAAGTCGGTTTTGATAAAAGCATCAGCTAAATGAATAAATGTTACCTTACAACTGTTTTGGTCTCTTGCAAGCACTGGTATTTCCTTCTGGAAATTAAAATGACTTTTTCTTGTAAGATCAACTGTTACAGGGCTTTAGATTGGGGTAGATTGAGATTTGGTAGATTCAGTGCTTTCAGGTATCTGTAAATGCTAAAATGACAGATAGAAAAATCTTTATTAGGAATATAAATGGACTGGAAATGGTGAAAAGATCAATAGTGGGGAAAAAAACCAACAACATTTTGGTTTGTGTTGTAAATGTAATTTGTAAATGTAATTTGTTGCCTATATAGTATACCAACTTTTAAAGGATTAGTTCACCCAAAAATGAAAATGATGTCATTAATGACTCACCCTCATGTCCAAGCCCGTAAGACCTTTGTTCATTTTCGAACACAGTTTAAGATATTTTAGATTTAGTCAGAGAGATTTCTGTCCCTCCATTGAAAATGTATAAACGGTATACTGTCCTTGCCCAGAAAGGAAACAGAGACATCATCAAAGTAGTCCATGTGACACCAGTGGGATAGTTAGAATTTTTTAAAGCATCGAAAATACATTTTGGTCCAAAAATAACAAAACCTCCGAACTTTATTCAGCATTGTATTCTCTTCCGGTTTTATCGTCAAGCCACATCCATGAGTCCAAGTCTCCCTCAGACTGTAAACGAAGCTCGGGTGCACTGATAACACGTCAGCAGCGTCTTAGGTCACGACAATCACTGAACGCGGCTTGACAACAGAACCGAAAGAAAATACAATGCTGAATAAAGTCGTAATTTTTTTTGGACCAGAATGTATATTTCAATGCTTCAAAACTTTCTAACTAACCCACTGATGTCACATGGACTACTTTGATGATGTCTTAATTTCCTTTCTAGACAAGGACAAGATACCATGTATACATTTTAAATGGAGGGACAGAAAGACTCTCAGACTAACTCTAAATTATCTTAAACTGTGTTCCAAAGGTGAACTAACCCTTTAATGGACAGACAGAGATAACTATATGCATTTGTGCTTGCTTACTTTACATTGTTCTACCTCGAAGCAATCTCGACTAAGAGCCATTTCGAGCCATTACAAGCAAAGAGAGCGAGATGAAGGGAGAACGCTTTATGCAGACGCGTTTATTGACTGTTAGATTTCCCGGGCTTCAAATCATGACCTTTAGTTTAGTGGGGGGACCGTTCTGGCTCAGTAGAGCAACATGACGTTATGTCCCAAAACTTAGCCATCAATCACTCCATCCCTCTGTTTTTCACCTCCTACCACTTCACTCCTGAGGCAATGCCTGTCCTGAGCTCATGCATATTCATAACATGGGTCATGTGCTCAGGAGGGGCCATCAGTCACTATTAGCACATGAAGAACTCAGAGAAAGTTTTAAAAGTTTCAGCCATAGTGAACAAATTAAACAAGTACTTCCAAAACTATTTCATAAACCAGTTTCACACTGTGCGATTATGGCCACAATTTGGCCATCTGAGAGCAAACTTTGAAAATCCTAAAAGATTCCTTTTATATCCTGGCTCAAAATCTAAAGTCTTTAATCGCTAGTTTTACTGGTTCGTCAACAGCAGATTAATGGCCATTGTGATCCAACTTCTCCTATGGAAACCATTAAATCAGAAACCAATAGAGAGAGAATTCAGTGGACTGTCATGCTAAATATTTGCTGCTGACACCAACAGACATTCTACTTACTTGTAACTTTGCAAGCAACTAGATGCCAACTTATTCTTCTAACCCATACCCTAACATAAGCAACAACACAACTGAAACAAGCCACAACACAGTGAAAATAAGCCTCAACACAATGGAAACAAGCCACAATGGATACATTATCTTCGTCAGGACCGGAAACTCTATAGGACAGTGGCAAAGAAAACTTGTGGCTTGTCGCTTGATTTTTTTTTTTTTTGTGTGTGTGTGTTGAGGCTTGATTTCATTGTTTTGTGGCTTGTTTTCATTGTGTTGTGGCTTGTTTCCATTCTGTTGTGGCTCGATTTCATTGTATTGTGGCTTGTTTGCATTGTGTTGTTGCTTGATTTTATTTTGTTGTGGCTTGTTTTCGTTGTGTTGTGGCTTGATTTTATTGTGTTGTGGCTTGTTTCTGTTGTGTTGTGGCTTGATTTCGTTGTGTCGTGGCTTGATTTCAGTTGTGTCGTGGCTTGATTTCATTGTGTTGTGGCTTGTTCCGTTGTGTCGTGGCTTGTTTCCGTTCTGTTGTGGCTTGATTTCATTGTGTTGTGGCTTGTTTGCATTGTGTTGCTTGATTTTATTTTGTTGTGGCTTGTTTTCGTTGTGTCGTGGCTTGTTTCCTTTGTGTTGTGGCTTGATTTAATTGTGTTGTGGCTTGTTTCTGTTGTGTTGTGGCTTGTTTGCATTGTGTTGTTGCTTGATTTTATTTTGTTGTGGCTTGTTTTCATTGTGTTGTGGCTTGATTTAATTGTGTTGTGGCTTGTTTCTGTTGTGTTGTGGCTTGTTTCTGTTGTGTTGTGGCTTGATTTCGTTGTGTCGTGGCTTGTTTCCGTTCTGTTGTGGCTTGATTTCATTGTGTTGTGGCTTGTTTGCATTGTGTTGCTTGATTTTATTTTGTTGTGGCTTGTTTTCGTTGTTGTGGCTTGTTTCCTTTGTGTTGTGGCTTGATTTCATTGTGTTGTGGCTTGTTTGCATTGTGTTGTGGCTTGTTTCCATTCTGTTGTGGCTTGATTTCATTGTATTGTGGCTTGTTTGCATTGTGTTGTTGCTTGATTTTATTTTGTTGTGGCTTGTTTTCGTTGTGTTGTGGCTTGATTTAATTGTGTTGTGGCTTGTTTCTGTTGTGTTGTGGCTTGATTTCGTTGTGTTGTGGCTTGATTTCGTTGTGTTGTGGCTTGATTTCAGTTGTGTCGTGGCTTGATTTCGTTGTGTCGTGGCTTGTTTCCGTTGTGTCGTGGCTTGTTTCCGTTCTGTTGTGGCTTGATTTTATTTTGTTGTGGCTTGTTTTCGTTGTTGTGGCTTGTTTCCTTTGTGTTGTGGCTTGATTTAGTTGTGTTGTGGCTTGTTTCTGTTGTGTTGTGGCTTGATTACATTGTGTTGTGGCTTGTTTCCATTCTGTTGTGGCTTGATTTCATTGTATTGTGGCTTGTTTGCATTGTGTTGTTGCTTGATTTTATTTTGTTGTGGCGTGTTTTTGTTGTGTTGTGGCTTGATTTAATTGTGTTGTGGCTTGTTTGCATTGTGTTGTTGCTTGATTTTATTTTGTTGTGGCTTGTTTTCGTTGTGTTGTGGCTTGATTTCATTGTATTGTGGCTTGTTTCTGTTGTGTTGTGGCTTGTTTCTGTTGTGTTGTGGCTTGATTAAGTTGTATTGTGGCTTGTTTCTGTTGTGTTGTGGCTTGTTTCTGTTGTGTTGTGGCTTGTTTTCATTGTCTTGTGGCTTGATTTAATTGTGTTGTGGCTTGTTTCTGTTGTGTTGTGGCTTGTTTCTGTTGTGTTGTGGCTTGATTTCATTGTGTTGTGGCTTGTTTGCATTGTGTTGCTTGATTTTATTTTGTTGTGGCTTGTTTTCATTGTGTCGTGGCTTGTTTCCTTTGTGTTGTGGCTTTATTTAATTGTGTTGTGGCTTGTTTCTGTTGTGTTGTGGCTTGTTTCTGTTGTGTTGTGGCTTGATTTCATTGTGTTGTGGCTTGTTTGCATTGTGTTGCTTGATTTTATTTTGTTGTGGCTTGTTTTCAGTTGTGTTGTGGCTTGTTTCCTTTGTGTTGTGGCTTGATTTCATTGTGTTGTGGCTTGTTTGCATTGTGTTGTGGCTTGTTTCCATTCTGTTGTGGCTTGATTTCATTGTATTGTGGCTTGTTTGCATTGTGTTGTTGCTTGATTTTATTTTGTTGTGGCTTGTTTTCGTTGTGTTGTGGCTTGATTTAATTGTGTTGTGGCTTGTTTCTGTTGTGTTGTGGCTTGATTTCGTTGTGTTGTGGCTTGATTTCGTTGTGTCGTGGCTTGATTTCGTTGTGTCGTGGCTTGATTTTGTTGTGTCGTGGCTTGTTTCCGTTGTGTCGTGGCTTGTTTCCGTTCTGTTGTGGCTTGATTTCATTGTGTTGTGGCTTGTTTGCATTGTGTTGCTTGATTTTATTTTGTTGTGGCTTGTTTTCGTTGTTGTGGCTTGTTTCCTTTGTGTTGTGGCTTGATTAAGTTGTGTTGTGGCTTGTTTCCATTCTGTTGTGGCTTGATTTCATTGTATTGTGGCTTGTTTGCATTGTGTTGTTGCTTGATTTTATTTTGTTGTGGCGTGTTTTTGTTGTGTTGTGGCTTGATTTAATTGTGTTGTGGCTTGTTTCTGTTGTGTTGTGGCTTGATTTCGTTGTGTAGTGGCTTGTTTCCATTCTGTTGTGGCTTGATTTCATTGTGTTGTGGCTTGTTTGCATTGTGTTGCTTGATTTTATTTTGTTGTGGCTTGTTTTCGTTGTGTCGTGGCTTGTTTCCTTTGTGTTGTGGCTTGATTTAAATGTGTTGTGGCTTGTTTGCATTGTGTTGTTGCTTGATTTTATTTTGTTGTGGCTTGTTTTCGTTGTGTTGTGGCTTGATTTCATTGTATTGTGGCTTGTTTGCATTGTGTTGTTGCTTGATTTTATTTTGTTGTGGCTTGTTTTCGTTGTGTTGTGGCTTGATTTAATTGTGTTGTGGCTTGTTTCTGTTGTGTTGTGGCTTGTTTCTGTTGTGTTGTGGCTTGTTTCTGTTGTGTTGTGGCTTGATTTCGTTGTGTCGTGGCTTGTTTCCGTTCTGTTGTAGCTTGATTTCATTGTGTTGTGGCTTGTTTGCAAATGTGTTGCTTGATTTTATTTTGTTGTGGCTTGTTTTCATTGTGTTGTGGCTTGTTTCCTTTGTGTTGTGGCTTGATTTAATTGTGTTGTGGCTTGTTTCTGTTGTGTTGTGGCTTGATTTCATTGTGTTGTGGCTTGTTTCCAGTGTGTTGTGAACTTATGTTTGCTTTTAAAATTATGAGCACAACTGGGTCACCATACTAACACCTCTAAAAGTCTACTTTACAGTCTACTGCAGTCTACCAGTACTCTAATGAGAGTTAGCTGACATGTAGCTGCAATGTTTCTTATAATTAGTAGAATGTTTGAAGGGTCACTCCACCTCTGGAAAGATGAATGTGTATTTAAAATGAGTAATTATGTAGAAGAAATGTGAAATTATTTTTGAATTTGGAGCTTTCTAGACTGAGAAAAGACAGAAAATTTGTAAGTTACCGGTTTCGTATCTCTCACTGAGGAGCGGGAATTTTCTTAGCAATGTTAAAATGCACATCAACCGAACACTTGTTTAGCGTACATGTAAAGACTATATTCAGATTCACCAATCAGAATGAATTCAGTTAGATTGATACAAAAGCTGTGCATGTAAACAATGAATGGCGACTGCAGAAAGCAAAAGCTGAATCCCGGACATTGACTGCGATTTCACTTTTTCCATTTTAAATAGTGTGTAATGTTGCTGTTGGTGCATGAACAGTATCTGCAAAGTTGAAGCGCTGAAAGTTTAGTGTAAGCAGAGATATCGTCTTTTAAAAATCAGGAAGTAAAATTGCCTACAAAAACGACTCGAATTGGGACTACAGCTGGGTTTTAGACGTCACTAACCAATACATTTGCATCAACCCTCCCTCCGGAAAAAAGGGCATGGCCATATTTCTATAGCTCATCGAGTGTGTTGTGCTCACGCAGCTGTCAGGTCTTCTGTGTTTCGGGCTTCCCGTGAACGTTGTATAGTTCGTCAACAATGGATAAAATTTATGTTTGATTATGTTCCTGAAAATGACGATCGTAATTTAGCTCTCTGTGCTGCGCATTTTACGGAAGACAGCTTCCAGAATCTCCACGAATTCAACACCGGATTCAACAAGAAACTGTTACTAAAACATGAAGCAGTTCCAACTTTAAAACCAGAGTCAGCAGTTATTGGGTCACAACCTGTAATAGGCTAAGACTTAATCATTTTAAATCTATTTGCATGTATAATTTCAGACCTAATGTTTTAGTTTTATCAAATGCCAGCGCTGGCTTTATAGCCACTTAGTTAGGCTATTTTGTGTACATGACAAACGAGTACAAACATTTTGGACCTGAATTTGTATATGTATTTTATAAATGTATTTCCCATGTTTATATACTTTGACGTTATTTTTTTATTTGATCAAGAACGTAAACCAATGCTAAGGCTGTTTATGTAGCTATAGGAGCCGATGCTATTGTGTAAAACAAACGTGTATAAAGTTAAAAAAATATATAGCAAATTACCTTTCAGAAACGTTTTGTAAGAGTCGTGTGTGGTTCTGCTTGCCTCTCGTTAATGCCGTTATCTGGGTTTGATTCTGTTTAATCGACTCCATTATTTTCATCTGAAAGGAACACACCAGGAACACACATGCAACTTCGCCCTTAAAGGTAATGGGCGTTAGTACCCGGACAACGCGCACTACTCAGTTTAGCCAATCACCACACACCAGCCCAAAGTAACCAATCTGAGCCCATTGCCTGTTTCTGAGGGAGTGGTTTCATAGAATCAGGAAGTCAACCGCTCGTTCATATGACAGAGGAGAACGCGGCTTACAATAAAGGTGAAATTTATTAAAAATAACGCTAAAAAAAAGAAAAACCACGAAATACATGTTGCACCCCATACACACAATCATGCAAAGAAAAAAGTAGTAAACCACCCCTTTAAGTTTTGCTTAGTTCAACTCTACGTCATAATTTGTATTATCAGCCAGGGTGCAATTAGTCAGGGCAGATGAGGGGATTTTCCTCCCTCTTCTTTGATATCCCCCTTTAATTTTTGAAGAGATGACTCAACGGCTGTGAAGAGACGACTCACTGCCTGTGAAGAGACGACTCAACGCCGGCGATATGTTATGCCCTAAATATTACATGATTAACCAAATGTATTTTTCCATGTACTTTTCTGTAATGGACTTTCTGTAAAGCTGCTTTGAAACAATATAAGCGCTATACAAATAAACTTGAATTGAATTGAATTAATTTTTACATTAGGAATACGTTTTATCCCTACTTCTGGGATGCATTTCCGATTTCCGACTGTAGATGATGATGAACAGCAGATTGCTTTATGCTAACTTTTCCAGCATAAAGCATGTGACCCGATTCGTCCGAGTGGAACGAAAAGTAATTGGATTAATATTATGTAATATTTTTAGGCACAATATTTATAAATAAGGGTTAAAAATTTGTACTGGTCATCGATATGAGGCGAGATTATCTTTCCACCTTATTTTCCAATGCAGAAGGTATTTTCTTTGAATGTCCTAGACTAAAGATACATTATTTGCTAAAACTAGAAGAATAACAAAGTTTATAAATGGTAAAACTTTTTGCGCTTCAAAACAGGTTTATTATAATAAATTTAAATAATACCAGTTTGCAATATCTACATTGTTCCACATTTAAGTATTCACATATTCAACGGTTGTCTAGAAAAGTCTTTACTTCCCTATTGGACGTATTTCCAAGTTAAACGTTTTCTTGGACAAGAAAGAAATGCAGAGCAGAACTTGCTTTTGTAGCCACGCCCTCAAACGCGGTGAGCCAATCACAGTGCGCAGCTAACCCAATACACTCGGACATTCTCTGCTTCCACTTCCATTAAAATGCATTGGAGTTAGTCAGTTTTCATTCGTTTTTTCTTGTTATTTTATGTTTAAAATGGGCGACGGTGTGTATTTTTTACCCTTTCCCAAGCCACATCTCAACAGAGATAAGTGTCTGCTCTGGATAAAGTTATGCGGTAAAGTTAGCTAGACCACAACACCAACTAAACGCGGATAAATTAAACAAGGATGTCTACATCTGATCTAAGTTAAGTCAACAACGTATTTTAACGTTATCTTTAAAATCTCTAACGTAACGTTAGTCTAATGTTAGACGTACATTTGAAAACATTAACGTTAGCTTCTAACTTAGCTGCGATGTACATCATGTCAATTAGCTTCATTAACGTATATCTGTAAATAACCGAGATAACAAATGTTAACAATGTTGTGCTGAATGATTCATGTAAATACTGTGCTCACCAAACAGTGATGGCAACGATATGCAGGTTATCATGTTTACACTGTGACC
Organism: Hybognathus amarus; assembly: GCA_030378365.1. Classification (NCBI taxonomy): domain Eukaryota; kingdom Metazoa; phylum Chordata; class Actinopteri; order Cypriniformes; family Leuciscidae; genus Hybognathus; species Hybognathus amarus. The sequence goes on along the minus strand of JAQIUQ010000033.1, from coordinate 408,202 downwards.
TGTACATCTCTGCCTGGAGCTGAAGCTTTTCATCGACCTTCTCAACAATAAAATTATTAATATAACCCTCCAATGCATAGTTAATGCCCTTTAGGTGACTTCAAGATGATGTATAATTTTTCTGTCTCCAAAAATCACCAATTGCCTCCTGTGAAATGTCTCCTCCTGTGACAGCTGCCATTGCGCCCATGCCGTTTGTACGAGTGAGTGGAGGGGGCGTGGCTTAGCCATAGGTCAATTGGATGGTGGTGTTTTACTATTGATGGATTGATTGGATGGTTGTGGTTTGCCATTGGTGGATCTCTTTAAGTGACAAGTTGTCTCTCCCACGACAGTAAACATAATCAGAGAAAAGAAGAGACGTCGTTGCAAGAGGGATGGAAAGAATTGTCCAATGTGATTTCATGGTAACTTTATGATTTCAACACAGCAAAACATTACACAAATTATTTTTTTCCATGAAAAAACAAGTGTTCATTTCAGGAGTAATTGCTCAGTATCGCAAGAATTGCTGTTAGGTACTTAAGTCATGTCAGACGAGGCTGTGGTTTTATAGAATCTTCAGACTAGCAAACAGAGTTTCATTGGTAATTCAAGCTTGTGGAAAGAGCAGACCGGGTCAGTACTTTGGCTTTCACCCTCTAGGTACAGAACTTTTTTTTTTTTTAAATTTAGTCATGTGATCCATTTGAGTAATTTAGTGCTTCAGTGATGAAGTTAGGAATTTATAAGGAGGAATGATCTTAGTGGGTGTAAAGACAGCCAGATCTATGTGTAGAGAATGAGAAATACTTCCAGGCACAAGCCTTTAGAGAACTGCAAGCAGGGGCTGAAATCAGCAGCAAGATGCAGGTGCTGTCTGCACAATGGCAGTTAAATATGGGGGAATTCAGGTTGATTGGGACACTTTCCCCCAGTCATTTCAATGGCAAAAAGTGCCCCAATCAATTTAATGTTCTGACTTATAAGACATATCATGAAGTCGGACACTTTCTGCTTCCCGTAATGATGCTTTGCATAGGGGAGCGCGGGGCACAACCTAACACGGGGTTAAATGTAACACGGACATTTTCAGTCAGGATCAAGCAGGCTGTCTTTCCGCTCTTTTTCTCTCGCTGCCAGAAGACGGTCTCCCGCAATTTGCGGAAAGTTTTGATTATATTTCGTGAAGAGACTGGACAAAGAGTGTTTTGACACCATGAAAGTAATTTTTTCATCATAGATTTTTTTTGGTTTCTGAGTTGGGTGTATACGTTTCCAAATCTACCTTTATATTGCCTTAATCACTGTCTTGTTGGCTCAAACATAGCACCATTTTGAAACATGTCAGCAATTCCTAGCGACTGTTAGCTAGGGTTAAAATATGTAATACACAGCGGGGTTAGTAGTAACACAGTGTTACAACTAAGCCGACACGTGTACAATGATAATCAAATGAAAACGGAGCCACGCAACTTTTCAGGTTTGAGTATATATTTATACATTTAACTTTGTTGGACGTTCACAAACAATGTTGGAATTTAAAATGTTTAAAATTTAGTGTGCTATGAATGGTAACTTTTTTATTTATTAAAAATATGGCCTGTTTTTAATGCAATAAACCCTTTAAATATTATTTTAAGCTCATTTGTATTATTATGACTGTTATTATTATTATTAATAACAATTGTACATGCAGCTGCCACTCACAAATCTAATTCAATTGCAATTACAATATTTTATAATTTTATTTATTATTATTTATTGCAAACTGTGCTGCCCTTTTCTATGTCTCTATCCATGATATTGATTCATAATGGAAGGATGATTGGATGAGGGATGTATGTATGGATATCTGTCTATACAGATGCACAAACAACATAAAACTATACAAATAAAATAGTACTGAATTATGTGTGTTACACACGAGTGTTACAACTAACCCCTCTGTCTGTTGCCGATTAACCCCGTATATGGGCTAAGTTGTAACATTTGCACTTCTGTCACTTTCAGTGCAACTGTACAAAAATGGTAGGTCCAAGAAATAAACTTGAAGTGTTTATTTGTTGCAGAGATGTGTATGTTGCTTGTGTAAAAATATATTAATCTAACCCAATTATTTTTTAATTAATTGAGCCAAAACCAAAATGCGTTAGGTTGTGCCCCGCTCTCCCCTACTTTACCACAGCTGAAGTGAAATGCATGCAATATTTGTCAAAAACACTAATGTGCAAATTTATTTAATACCTTATGTAATGCAGCGTCTGTTTGTACAAGAATAAAGTTGAACATAAACCTATACTATTTAAATACAAATGTAGTGGGGTCTACGTTTTTTAATCAGTTTTATTTGGGTAAATATGAAACAATATATTACCACTAAATGAAAAGCTTTTACTGTTAAAAAAAAACAAAAAACAAAAAAAAAACAATAATAATAATTGAATAATTGTGAGCTAGGTGTCATACGGTGTCACAATTGACAAGAAACACATGTGATCGTTGTCATGCGTTGAATCCGGCCAATCGTGACACAGTGCTCTGGTTGTGTCTTCATCAGAGTTCATGCAGCCGCTCTGGAGAAGCTGCGCTGGCTGATTCCTCCGACTGCTCTCGAATCGCCTCGCGGTGTTTTGATGGCATACGTCACATTTCGTCTCATGCTAGACCTGAACAGTACATGTTGATATCTGTGTTTAAACTAATCTCATTTAAACATGATGCAAAAAAGAAAACACGTGCGTTCTGTGGGAAGATTTATGCACACATCTGAAGCGTGCATGCAAACATTTAGTTTTCATTCAAGTCTTGTGCTTGAACGACAAATTCACACACTAATTGTGACTTTACAGGGACTTTAATAATTATTTATCTTTATGTAACCGGGTGGTAAATGCCTTAAAAGTTTGTTTTTCTCATTTTAATTATTATTTTCCATCTTTAAGAAAATAAAAACAGAGACCACCTGTATTTCTTTGGAGTCATCAGCAGGTGGCGCTTTGTGTGTTGTGCACGACAACGCGTTTGCGCTCTTGCGTCACGACATCTGTAGTATGTTGTTGTTGATGAGATGTGCAGCGGGCAGTGCAAGAGACACGTGCACTATCGAGAGATTGTCGACAATATGAGTCATCCAGGGGTAAATACAATGTTTTGTAAATGTATTGTTGTTTAATACCATTTGTGGATGTATATTTTGTGTTGATTAGGAGAACTGTCATGTTTGGGAAGTTATGTTGGGTGTAATGTCCACGATGATATGACGTCACTCCATGCGGTCTAGGCGTTGTTATTTAGTGTCATGCCAATGTTATATACTTCATCTTTTCCATTTGTTTCAGGTGTTTTTCAAGTAATTATAATTAAATGTGATTATTTACAGTGTGCACCATAATGTTGGAGATTTCAGCTCTTGGTGAAGTGACCGTGTTGTGTGTAAAAGCTGATTGTGAGTGTTATTTTCTCTAATTTCTCTCGAGGGATATGTAAGTGGGCAGTATAAAAATATACTTATGTTGTTTTCTTTTGTTTGAACAGTATTCCCACTGCCATATTGTATTGTACCGAAAAGTTTGATAACTGTCGTTACTCTTATTTTTGATTTATCATTTCCTTATCTTTCTTTGCATTCAAAAAGGGTTGTATTTCTGCATTTCCGTGTTTAAGAGTCTTGTGTTTATCATACACAGGTGGACTGTGATATTTAGCTGGTTTTAATTGTCACCAGCTCTGTGAACCTCATTCATTTAATGTTTTTTTTTCCTGCTCCTTTCTGTTTATTTTGTGAACATTTAAAGAACCGGAACTGTTCCTTATCAATTAAATTGATAAACCACATTTAAGAATCAGTAGTTTTGCTATTTTATATAATTAAAGGAATAAACTTAAGATAGATTGAATCCCCTAATGTGTTCCTGGTGGTAAACCTAAATCCCCGGTCACATTTATTTAATTTATACAGTGGAGATTATATAGCCTGACTTCGTCATACTCATATTCTAATGAGAATATGAGTCTGAGACTGCTCCATTAAGCTTTGATTATGAGGCGTGTCGTAACCGAACCAGGTAAAAACAACAACTCTGCACTCAATTGGATAGTCGGTAGACCTACAACCAATCAGAGCAACGCAGTAAGTCAACTCCTGTGCATAGCGCAGTTTTCAACTACAGAACTTACTTATTTTAGAAGTTAAATAACGAGTGTTGCTTCTTTTACTTACTTCTCCATGAGTGCGACCAAAGGAGAAACCACAACGACCACACGCTTTTCATTACGTCCCATCTTCTTAGTGACCATCGGAGCCAGCTGATAAGTTACATTTTTCCCGAATCATGTGGGAAGGACGGCAAAATATCTTTCCAATCGACAAATGCCTTGATTGCAGTTCTCTGTTTGTCTATTAAAATGAATGCGCTGTCGATTTATTTCACAACAGACGCGACAGCTGCAGTCCTCTCTGAGGGAAACGATAACGTGATGATTACTTGCAGATCAATCTGTCCATCATTGTATAAAGCCCGCCCTGGCAATTTGATTGGCCCGAACGTTTCTTGCCAGATCATTATTACTCCTCAATGGATTGAGTCCAGACCGAACTTCCCGTCCAAAAAATGTTGTGGGCGGAGTTCGGGCTGGCATCCAGGCTAGAGATTATGCAATCAGGGATGGGTAATATTTTAGATACATATATTTAAAATACTATTTGAAATACAAAATTCTGTTTTGTACTATACTATACCAGTATGATTATATAGCCTATATCTGTCGGCTCCAACAGGTCTACAGACTCCACCCACTTATTCACTCTCCCCTGATTACTAATAACCACACCCATACATCGTCACATGTTCGCTATACATTCACTTGCGCAACTCTTCCTCTTTATTGTCTGATCTCGTCTTTCCATGAACACACAGACTCTATCTCATTCCTTACCTGTCACCCTCGTCTTCCGATCCCATTCCACAAACCTGCTAACATTTGTGACTCATCAGCCTTGCTCAGTTCTCTACCTGTGAAGGGCATTATTGTTATTCATCAGCTAAGTTCCATTCTACTCTTTTCATTGTGATCAACTCCCATTTATATCTGCTGGTTTCTATGCTTCTGTTCATAATAAACCTCCGTTACTCACCAGTCTGCTTCATCACTAGCCTTGACTATGACAAAGTGTGAATTGATTGAACTTTTATTGTATCATTTCTATCTTGCATGCAAGCTATAATGTGCAGGAGTTGTTAACACATTAGAGCGATAAAAAACTATGGTCAAATAAGTATTAAAGATTGGAACAAGCTTGATGTTAAAAAAGAGTTATTACCATGCATTGATCCTACAGAATTAGTTAATTACAGGCCAATCTCGAACCTGCCTTTTCTCTCTAAGATATTGGAAAAAGCTGTATCCTCACAACTGTGTACCTTTTTTGAAAGAAATTATATCTGTGAGGACTTTCAATCAGGATTTAGACCACATCATAGTTCTGAGACAGCTCTCATTAGAGTCACAAATTATCTGCTCTTATCATCCGATCGTGGTTGTATCTCTCTATTAGTGTTACTCGATCTTAGTGCTGCATTTTACACTATTGACCACAACATTCTTTTGAATAGACTAGAAAACTATGTTGGGCATTTGTGGAACTGCATTAGCATGGTTCAAATCATACCTTTCTGACCACTATCAGTTTGTAGCAGTAAATGAAGAGATGTCTTATCAATCACAAGTTCAGTATGGCGTGCCACAAGGCTCAGTACTAGGACCACTGCTATTCACTCCGTACATGCTACAATTAGGAGATATCATTAGAAATTAGCAATGCACAAACTAGTAATTCAAAATTTCAGTGTATTTCTAATTTCAGTGAATTAGTAATTCACTGAAATTTAGTATTCACAAACTGACAACTTTCTGTGTGCTGATAAATGGTCAAATACACACCAAAGTAGGTCCCACTTTATATTAAGTGGCTTTAAGTATGTATGTACTTACATTGTGCTTATTTTTCAATGTATTATTGTGCTCATGTTGTATTTTAAAACCCTTTTGCTGCCATTGAGGTGTGATACGGGTGAGGTTAGGGTCAGGTGTGGTGGTATGGGTAGGTTTAAGGGTGGGTTTAAGTATAAGGCATGGGTCAGCTCTGTAATTACAGATGTAATTACATAAATTAGTTACAGAATTACATGCTGGTATTTTTACCAGTACAATGTAAAAACAGGTATGTACACAATAAGTCCATTGTATCAAATTATTCGTTTCAGTGTAAGTACATAGTACACTTAATATAAAGTGGAACCCAAAAGGATGTCAAAACCTGAGTCATTGAGTACATTGTGACACTTATTTGAACTATTATGGTGGAAGGGATTATAGAGATTAAAACTGCTGTTAAATCAGTTGATGTTATTTATGGACACATTGCAATTAAATTGCTACAAAATTATATTTTTCTACATTAAAAGTGTTGTTGTTGTTGTTGTTTTTACATTTCCGTGAACTTGCTTCAACTCCCATTTCTGTAGCAGAACATGTTTGGGTTTTTTTTTTTTTCTGCTGTTCCTCATGATTACGGGATAACAATTCCCATTAGACCTATAGAACACCACTTACCAGCTCTTATCACAATCTAACACTGAAGCATTTCAATCTCAAAGATGAGCACTTAATTACTTACCTGCTATTCTCCACACTCGTTTTCCCAAAGCTAGAAATAATTACTAATTAACAACTTGCGAATTGCAACATACACCCTGCCTCCAACAACAGAAAAATTTCTCATTTTGCGTTCACTATGTTGTAGACCAGAAAGTTTATCTTGTGAGCGCACAAGCAGAGTTAACTTTGAACGTAAATAGTCTTGTCCCTCAGGACGGCATGCGAGGGCCTGTACATAGCCAGATGGAGCTCAGAATCCTGTCTAATCGTGCTGATATTGATTTGTGTTGTGGAAAGCCTTTGAAACATGACTCATTACTGTGCATGTGAGGCTTTCATTCTCAAAGAAAGTCATCCATATTACCCAATTATAGATTGCAATTTGACTCTTTTTAGTTTTGAGCATCCATTGAGTATAGTTAGGCAAGATTGGGTTTGTGTATGGAATATACCAGCCCGGGCTCATTACAAAAACGTACCTGCAAAATGCAAAATATGTTGCTTTGTGCACTTTTCACGAAAGTTTCAAAGTGAAATGTCCAGTAAGTGGTGCTAAATGCGCGTTTAGTAATTTCCTGGAACAGATGAACGTGAATATGGCACTGCTTTATTATAAGGGAACAATATGTTATGTTTTTGGCAATAAAGGGGAAACAAGCAGATATACAAGCAAATTATTTATCATGTAATTATTTTAGAACTAGGTATCTAAGAAAACAGGTATCTATTCTGTTAATATATTCCAGGCAAAAATTGTAAAAGTTATCATCACATTTCTGGCAAAATATGTTCTTGTGCAGGGTAATTATATGTATAATAGTATTTTCTAAGTATAAAATGTATTTAACAGGGTCATTTTGACACCTGTGCACTGTTAAAGGGGGGGGGTTTACTGTTTTTTTTTCTTTGCATGATCGTGTTTATAGGGTGCAATATAAATTATATGTGTTTTTTCTTTTTTTAAAAGTCTTATTTTTCATAAATTTCACCTTTATTGTAAGCCGCGCTGTCCTCTGTCCCCTGAACGAGCGGTTCACTTCCTGATTCTATGAAAACACTCCCTCAGAATGACGTTGTGGGCTTAGCTTGGTTAGTTTGGGCCGGTGTGTTGTGATTGGCTAAACTGTTGCTCACGTTGTCCAGAAGGTTAACGCCCATTACCTTTACCGGCGTAACGGGCATGCCAAAGGTGGATAACATAGACGGTGGATACACGTAAATAATGATGTGGAGACTGCAGTTCAGTTTGAGGCAGAATCAGACCGAGAAAGCCGCGATAAATCGAGTCAAGCAGAACCTCAACACACACGGCTCTTAAAAAAAGGTTTCTGAATGATAATTTGCTAAATGTTTTAACCATATACACGTTTGTTTTACACAATAGCATCTGACTGGCAACGATAGCAACTGACTGGCTATAAAGTCATAAAGCATATATACATGAAAAATACATTTACAACATTATTACTTATACAAAATTAAGGTCCATAATGTTTGTACGTGTTTTTCGTCGACACAAAATAGCATATCCAGTAGCTTATAAAGCCAGTGCTGGCATTTGAAAAATAATAAAACACAAGGCTACGTCTGGAATTATACATGCAAATACATTTAAAATTATTAAGTCTTAGCCTACTTACAGGTTGTGGCCCAAAAACTGCTGCCTCTTGTTTTAAAGTTGGATCTGCTTCATGTTTAGTAACAGTTTCTTGTTGAATTTTGAATTCGTGGAGATTCTGGAAGCTGTCTTCCGTAAAATGCGCAGCACAGAGAGCTAGATTACGATCGTCATTTTCAGGAACATAATCAAACATAAATTGTATCCATTGTTGTCGAAGTACAGCATCCGTGGGAAGTTCGAACACAGAAGACCTGACAGCTGCGTGAACACAACTCACTCGACGTGCTGCAGAAATATGATCATGCCTGTTTCTGCATATTCCGGAGGGAGTGGTTGATGCAAATGTGTGGGTTAGTGATGTAGCATAACCCAGCTGTAGTCCCAATCGAGTCGTTTTTGTAGGCAATTATACTTCCTGATTTTTAAAAGACGATATCTCTGCTTACACTAAACTTTCAGCGCTGCAACTTTGCAGATACTGTTCATGCACCAACAGCAACATTACACACTATTTAAAATCAAAAAAGTGAAATCGCAGTCAACCCCCCCTTTAAACAGAATATGGCTTATCTAATCAAAAAAATTGTGAAGTTCTTAATATTTGACGTCTGTCTGTTAGTGAGATATTTTTGTTAATTTGTTTCTGGTGTAAACTTTACTCATTTTAAATGGTTAACTTTTAAGGAAAAATTTGATAAATTATTACTCAATTCTAATTTGTTAAATTTAATTAATAATATTGCTTGTAATCTGTTGCCACAAGTCTATTTATTAGATAAAGCATATTCATTTTTACAGTGTGGGCTGAAAATTAAACATATATATATATGTGTGTGTGTGTGTGTGTGTGTGTGTGTTTTGAATCAGTTTTTGGCTCATGAACAGACCCCCTCAGGTCATAATTGAAAGTGTGTTGCCCTCCAGTGCCCTCGAGCTGAGCAAATGAGAAAACAGCTTCAAATTAACAAACCATGTTCAATAAATCGAAGCAATATTAACACCTGTTTTGTATTTGAGAGAAACAGTCTGAAACACTGCTGAATACTTGTTAACTACTAGATGCTTTTTCAACCTTTTGTATAAAGCCCTGACAGTATGAAGGAGTGAGAGCACATTGTTACTGACAGTCACAGGGAACACAAGCAGAGACTCAATTTCTCATTGATATTGTGGTGCAATGCACCATGCATCTACTATTAAGATCCACTGTCAACATCTTCGTTTGCTGGGCCTCCATGTACAATAACTTCAGCAACTGGCAAAAATCTTGGACATGTCAGGCTGCAGTGGCTGTGATAGTTGAAGAAGCTGTGCAAAAGGTTCGGAAACTTGCCAAACATCCATTTCTTTGTTTCCCCTACTGTCAGCATGAATCATATGATACTACAAATCCAATGCTCCTAGAAATTGACTGGCTGAGATCCGTGAGCCTATGGGCCTGTGACTGAGCCAAACATCTAAGTAATGATGCCTCAAAACAAAAGTAATGTTAATCAATCAGGAGTTTGTAAGCTGTAGCCAAAGACAGTCACAGTGGGTGTGGCTTCAGAACTCTGAGGGCCCTATTTTAAACGATCTGAAACGCAAGTATCAAAGCACAAAGCGCAAGTAACTTTGTTGGCGGATCCCGGCGCTTTTGCTATTGAGAATGAGGAGTCACGTGCCGATTTGGGCGGGGTCTGAGCCGGTCGGCCATGATGGTAGGAGACGCTATCGGTTACCAGTGGCAACGCCTTTAGAACCCAATGGCAGAGACGCGACTAAACATTCCAGAGCTCTTTAATTTTCGCGCATTTATTATTTTCGCGCTTCGAAATCGGCAGAGATAGACAGGCAATGCAAAAAAAAAAAAAAAAATCTTACAAGTTATTGCTTAGCTTAAACAACACTAGTCTGTTTTTTGGTCTCGGTCTTGGTCTCGAACTTGGTCTCGGTCTTGGTCTCAAGCTTGGTCTTGTCTTGGTCTCGATACCCTCTGGTCTTGGTAGTGTCTTGGTCTCGGTTTAGGCGGTCTTGACTACAAGTCTACAACCATTTAGAAAAGTGCTACAATTGTTCGAGCCGTAATTGTCAAACTTCTTTGCGGCCGTCATCTTGTTCCGGGTCCGACTGGTTGCACAGATGTGTCTTAGAGACTCCTTCTGAGGTTCTTGTTCCAAAATATACTCTCAACTGTTGTCAAGGCAACACTCCACATTGTGTCAAAACCTCAAAGAACAGAGGGGTGGAGTGAGTGAAGTCTCATGATCATTTGTGACCCCGCCTGTGAACCCCGGCTAAAGTCGCAGAATCTAATTATGAATAAAAGAGCGTCAAAGTAGTCATAGCCATAAAAATGACAAAAATAGGTAATGTGTGTTTATTGCTGTAAATGATAGATTATTATAAGGGTTTTGAGATTCAATACTCAAATTTTAATTTATAACATGATAAATACTATAATTAATGATTTTATTGACACTACGTTATACTTTTGCGCAGCAAAAAAAAAACGGACGCGGGCTTTAACATTGATTTCAATCGTATCCGGGTTTATTTTTCGGCGAAACAACACTTGCTGATTCTTATCATTCAGTTCAGGTACTTCTTTTTGACTTATTTTCTATTAGAAAGAGTAAACGGACCTTAAAATCAACGCGCACGAATGCCAATCATGAAAAAAATGCGACTTCAGCTGGCCGGTTCAGATGTCTGATGAGGAGGTGTTTCCGTGTCATCGCCAAACATTTAACTTAAGAACAGCTTATGTGTTTTGTAGCTCTGTATTCTGCCAATAATATTATTATATTATATTTTATTTGTGTCTTATAAGTGTCAATAATATAATTCGTTTGCTGGATTAACTGTTAACTGCGTCGTTTTGACATCTGACATGGCAGCACCAAAGCATGTGCAGTGTAAAGACTCTGGGCGGGTCTGATAGAGGGGAATTTGCATATCATAATTAATAATTCATAATTAATAATTATTCATACAGATTTGGATCAGCCCGGTCTTACATGTTAATAAATCCCTCAATGAGGGCTTTCTGTTAACTTTACTTATATGTATACATGTGTATCTCTGCAATTAACCACAAATTAATTGTAACAGATTGCACAGACCACGTCTTACAAGACAAGTAAAATTAATTAGCTCAATTAATTTATAGAGCAGGGAAAACTTAATTCTCTGGCCAGAAGAATTCAGCATTCCAACTCCATAAAACATACCCTTTTGGTATGTTTAGTTATATAAAGCATGTAGCTTGATCTGCATTTCAGGGAATTGGATATGAACATACCGTGAATCAGTCAGGATGAGTATATTGGTTTAATTAATCCACTATAGCATTCGATAAGGCAACTAAGTAAGCATTTACTACGTTACAATGATACATGTATATACAAACATTAAACACAAACTAAGACGACGCAGGGCGTTAGACGATAAGTGAGTTGGAGAGAGAGAGAGAGAAGAGTGAGGGTGAGAGAGAGGGAGTTACAGTCACCAAACAGTCAGTTAATCTTTCTGAACACCATGAAAACACTTTCTTTATGCTTCTGAGAAGCTCTAAAAGAAGGTAACGTTATACTTGCACAACATGTTTGGTCTGTGTGTGTCACGGACTCGTGGCCAGGCCCGGTTGGGCCGCACGATGAATGGAGAGGCTCTCCTGTGTGCGCGCGTTCCGTGGAGCGCGTGAGCGCGTTCCGTGGAGCGCGGCGCTTTTGCACTGCCTGTCCTGGCGCGTGCATGGTTGGTTGCGTGCGCGTGGCTTCTTTGTTCCGTGGGGAGTCACGTGGCGTTCGTTGGCATTCGGCGCGAATGTTTGAAAGGCTTAAAAGTCTTTGAGGTGACGTTACCCCAGGAAATAGATCGGCAAAGTCCACTTCCTTTCCTGGGAAACGAACTTGGTAGTTCATTTGAGAAGAGGACGAAACTTTGGAACGATCAAAGAAAGGATCCCGGTTGGGGTCGGATCTCCGTGAGGAGATCCTTTACGTGCTTCTTGGCATGAGACGTTTTCGGAAGAGAGAGGGCGGAGCTGGCGCACTGCCTTTATCCTCTTGGGGACATCCATCCCCTTCCTGTTGGCTTGAGCCAATCAGGGAGATGGAGGCTGCACGCGGGAAACATTCTTTTATGGTGCTTTGTTCTCAGACCACGCGCTCCTCGTGGGAGGGGGTGTGTTCACATAAGGGCTACTATTGAAACAGTTCGATCATCCTTGGCAGTAAAACATATTAAAAACACACTTTACTTTACATCTCTGTACATATTCGGGTCGTTCATCTGATACGTATTCTAGAGACACCAAGGAGCATTATGTTACATTAAATGAACATATACTTCTGTTTACAATGCCTAAGGAAGTTATTTCTAATTCCTTTTTTATGCTGCAACCAACAAAGATATTTCACGGTGACCTGGGGAAAAACACACATACATAGAACACATGGAATATATCTGGTTAAATGTCTTTTAACACAGAAAAGTCCATCTCTTGGGTCAGAGACATAAAGCACATTCCACAGTCTTGTAACATGATCTCACTCCAGTGAGTGGAAGAATGTGTGTGGCGGTGTATGTGTGTGTGTTTGTGTGTGTGTGTGTGGGGGGGGGGGGTCCGAGTCCTTGGAGGACGGTTGATTCAGTCTGGCCAAAATCATTACATCTCCCCCTTTTCGTTAGATGAAGTCCTTACGTGGACTTCCATCGAACGACACCCATCGCAATGGATGGAGGGCAGGTGAATCATGAAAGTCAGGTAGCAGGTGGTGGCTAGGCTGAGGTTCGGGCTCAGCTTGATGAGGTTGGACGCAGTCTCCAGTGTGGTACCCTCTTCCTGAGGGTCCAGTGGTGGCTGTGGAGGTTTGCGTTTGTTGAGTCTCTTGTGGAGTGTGAAAGTCAAGTGTCAAGACGTGGTTGATTACCGTAGAGGTACCCAGCGCAGAATCAGCTGCGGTCCAGGATTGGACAACAGGTGATGCTGTGGTGCAGTGCAGTGTAGCAGGTGTTCAGTTGAAACACAGCTAGGAGAGCTATGTTGCTGAGAACAAGTTCAGTTCGGCTGGGCACCCCCGTTTTTCACAGTTCATAATTCCAGTTCTGGAATCAGGGTGAAATCATGGGTTTCGTAAAGGATGGGACTTGACTCAGGCTCAGTCGCAGCAGGGTAGCTCGAGTCTCGGAGCAAAGGCTGCCGGATGCTGAGTTTTGAGCAAAGTCCTTCTGGCAGACAGTAAACAGTTGTCTCGCTGGAGTTCACTTGTCTGGTTCAGTAGAATGCCGTGAGCGTTGTGGATCTGTCACAGCTACTTTCCATTTCTTGATGGTCTGTGAGGAGGCACTCTGTGTTGTGAGTTACCTTGTGGCTGAAGGATTTCAGTTCGTTTTGTTGCTGGACATGTCGGTGTTTGACTGCGTTCTGACAGCAGCGGCGTGGGTGTCCATTTAGCTCTGCTTGCGTGGTGGTCAGACCCTATGCTGTGTGATGTCGGACCTGGTGATGACTGCAGTTGTCCTCTGGTTGGCTGGAGGCACAGGAAGACGACCACAGCAGCAGCATCCTGTAACAGAGACAGGGGAGAGAGAGAGAAAGGGAGGAAAGATTTCAGCGGCTGTTGGCTGGGACAGCCTGATGCCTTTGAGGATGCCGAGATGTCCTGGTGCTGCGGTGTGCAGCTCACATGGTGCGTGACAGGCATACACTGGCTGATATATCCCCCTTTGTACTTGTGGCAGCACAAGCTGTGGCGAAGTGATGTCACGAGGTACATAAATTTCAAGTGTTGGGCCGTTTAGCAGCATGTGCTTGGTGAGCTGCCGTTGTCGTGGTTCGACGGCCGGTTTGGGCGGTTGGAGGGGTTGAGAGGTGGTTGTCTCAAAGTTCATTTGGTTAGTCTCAGTTTTTGGTAAGCTGAAAGGTGCAGGGTAGCAAGTTCACGTTTACATTTGGTGCTGAGGCTGTGCCTTTATGACTGGTTGCAGGAGTTCTTGTGACCTCTGTGACCTGCCAGTTAGGTTCTTTTGACCTGTGTGACTGGAGGGGGAGGGGTACTTGAACTTGAGCTCAGACATTCAGTTGTTTAAAGTCTATTAAAGGCTCATAACGATCTAACAGATCTTGGCCAATCAGACGTGCGTACGTGATCGTTCGTGATCGGTACACTGGGTAAATCCGGCACATAGGGACCAATTGTTGGGTGAATGAGAGCTACCTGTGTTGAGCCAGATGTCGTTTTGGCTGTAGGATTGCACCTTCAGCTTACCTGTTTGGGATTTGAGAGTTCGCTCTGATTGTTTGAGTCTTTTAAAGAGTTGGGCTGGCAGTAGCGTGATGTTTGAGCTAGTGTCTAGCATGGCTTCAGAGGCTCAAATCATTGTCTCTAGGTGGCTAGGCAGAGTTTGTGCCACCCCCTTTTTGATTAGGTTTCCCAGAAGTCCTGGCGTCTGGGCTGATGTTGTGTGGGACACGGTGTTGTCATGCTCAGGCTGTGCAGCTGTCAGTTGTGGTGGCTGCTTGGTGCTGTCACTTTGTGAAGTGGCAGTGAGCTCTGTGGTGTGATGCTGACGAGCAGTGTTCTGGGTGTCTGTTTGGGTCTTGCGCTGAGACATAGCATGTCTGGCTTGTCCTTCTTGTGAGATCTTGTGCAGAAACTCTTTCAGCACCTTCAGGATTTTTGCTGTCAGTGACGTGGCTGCACTGTTATCTGATGTGTGCTCAGATTTGTGCTTACCAGTGGCGTGTTGAGAGGGGTACCGCTCTGGGCTGGTTGGGCTTGAGTCTCTTGGTGATGAGGTGCGGCTCAGAGCTCTTGCTCTGGTGCGGTCGATGAGCACCAGGACTGTTGTGTTGCCCTCTGTTGGCTTTGAACGGTTTACTCTCAGTGAAAGTGTGGGGTGCCTCCTAGAGGCAGCTCTGAGTCGTGCTCAGAGACAGGTTAGTTTGAGGGTGTTTACCCTGTCTTTTCGGACAAAGTCTTTGCGTAATGTGAGCTTGTGGTCTCATAGCTATGGTAGATATGCTACAGGGACAGGCCAGGGTGCTTACGGAATAACTCACTGTGGGATGCAAGCTTCGAAGAAACAAAGTTCTGAGATTGGCATCCTTTCCATACCTGGTGGTTTGTCGGAGTCGGTGGAGTTTCAAGTCGGTCTTGCTTGATGTCCACGGCGGTGAGAACCTCTGGTATGATTCTGGATCAGGGAGCTAAGCGATCAAAGCTTATTGCAACAGCTGATAGTCCATTTTGGCAGTCTCTGTTTGACGAGCTAGGAAGCTGTGCACCTCACGACTGGACGTAATCCATATTCGAGCAGAATCTGTTTCATGCAGTCAGGTTGGTTAGACAGTTTGCAAGTGACAGTCTGGTCTGCATGTCGTGGCTTTTCTGGTTAGCTTGGTCCAATCCTTTTGGAGCCATGCCGTGGTTTGTGGCAGTGGTTCCTTGGGAGGTTGAGGTCAGGTTACGCAGGGGCTCTATGGCATTCTGGCACACTTGTTGTGAGTGATTAATGCGTGGCCCTAAAAGTTCAGAACTACTGCTTAATAGGTTCGTTAAGTATTTAAGCATAAAGCTAAGTGTCTCTTGTGTCCTAATCTTAGCTGTGAATGTTAGGGGGCCAAGTTTTGTGTGGTTCCGAGGGTATTTCCTGGGAAGGACATAGCCGAGATGAAATAAATGACGTAAGGTGGTTCTTATGTGAACGATAATAGGGGAAAGGACAGCTTTCTTATTTAAATTCTGCTTATTGTCGATCCTCAGGACTCTAGTAGTGCCTTTAGTAAATTGTTGAGATTACTTGTGTTAGAGGGTCACAAAACAAGTGCACTGGCTGGAACTAAGCCAAAATAACAAATAAGGGTGTCTGCTTCCTTTCTGGGCCCTATGGGAAATGGAACCACACTCGGACAAGAGAGGCAAAGGAATTAAATCATATAGAGGACCTAATGGACAAGGGAATAGCTGCTTGCTATTATTATCAAGGTCAAAGGAATGAAACAATTAACGAGGAAAAATAAAATCAAAATTAAAGCAAAAGGAAATAAAATGATCAAAACATGGGAATGATCTGAAGTCGAGAATAATCAGTGGCATTAGTGGCTAAACTTTGGATTTGCTTTGATCAACACTCTATAGTGGGTTGTAGCGGTTGCGTGTTCAAGACCACATTGGGTGTGTTCTTCCAAAGGTTTAGTCAACATGCCGACGAAAAATTCCTATGGTTATACAAATTCTTCTGTTGTTAGTTACGCAGTTTACTTGCAGTTAAACTTGAGTTTTATTAACAGGGCATCTGTGAAGTTAGTCTTCAATGGTTAGCAAGGAGTATTCCTAACCCTGTGAGGGTAAACTTTGGCTAATAAGAATTGCAAACACGGAAAGTGAATAATTAGAAACCCTAAGTGGTGTTGAGGAAAGTATTCTAGAATACTTTGCACTGTGGAACACAGCTGTGATTAAGGGTTCAAGAAAATAATGCTAACTGCTAACTGTGGAGGTTATTCGGCTTAGCCTGCATTGGATTGGAGCTATGTTAGGTTAGCTTAGCCCAAGTTAGCTTGATGCTAAGCTAGGTTAGCTTAGCCTAAGTTAGCTTAGTGATGGGTCAGTTTAGCTTAGCCTAAGTTAGCTTGATGCTAGGCTAGGTTAGCTTCAGCCACCCAGGCTGGTTTGTTTACAAAAGTGACATTAAGAGTTAGCACTTACTGTGACAAGTTGTCATGGGAGCCAGAGGGTGTCAGAGCAATTCAACAGTACCTGAAGAATGTCTGTTTATTTTACATGAATCGTGCATGTTTTAACGGGTTAAAAGGGAGGCACCTATATTTTATGATTTTCAAGAACTTGGTTGCATTAAGTAAAACGCAAATGTGTTTTGGCATTTGCTAATTTTCTCATGGAATTCTGCTCTTTACTTCACAGTCCTCTATTTGTTTACAGAGTAAGGAAATAGATTTGCTGCAAGTCAAAGCTTGTCTTGTTCTATTTGCTTACAGAGTAAGGGAATAGATTAGCTTTCCTAAGCATATATAGTTACGATCTCTCATGCATGAATGCTGACTTTTCCGCAAGTTACTTCTTTTGATCTTTTAGTAGCTTTCTGCTTGTAGAAGCAGCTAAAATTTAGGTGAATTGCATCAATCTAACAATAAAATTAAGGCCTTTACTTTGTAGAAGGGGAGCATCGCCCAGATCCACATACATATAACTCTGTCCTGAGCTGTCTTCGTCAGAAACAGGTTTACTTATACCGCGATTTTTGGATTTCTTTTTTTTGTTTATTTCCAAAGCGGAAAAGATATCGGTACAGATTACAAGCTGCTGAGATGATTCTTCTGTTACACAGACTTACGCTTTAATGCTGAAGTTCCTGATACCAGTTGGGAGTCTAAGGCCTAAAAATTTTTTTTTTTTTTTTTTTTAAAGTAGAGATGTCAATTCCCGCTATTTGTTTTATCTGCATTTAGGCAAGCCAGCTATCAAGATGCGTGTTGCACGTAGTGTTTTCAGTTGGACCGCGATGGTCAAGTGCACGCCTGTTGATTAACAGTAATTTAAACTCAGGTGATTTACTACACTCTGTCGTCAAGGCAAAGTATGGAGTGGGTGTTTTCTGTGACTCTTCACTGTCGTGAAATGTTTAACGGTGCCGTTCTAAACAACATCTAAAAACTGTTTGTTTCAAAGAGTCAGTGCATAGTCTGTCGGCCGTTTGAGGCGTACATGTCTATGTAAGATTCCTTTAACTTAGTAAAATTCTAATTCTACAAACGCAGAGTCTTGTGACTCTTTGAACACCCATTTTCATCTACTTTTTTAAAAGTTCTACGTCCGATGTTGATCAAGGACCTTTTAGCAGAGTCTTGCACTGCGTTTCGTGCAGTGTCTTCTGGGTTGCAGTTCAGAATAATTTGGGGTTTTCAGGAATTCTTACTGAGTGGGCCTTCACGCATCGTTGAGTGGGCCTTGCGTGGGGCAGGAGACTATGGTGACTGACGGCATAGGAGGAGAGGTTTCTTGAAACTGGTGTCCTCCTCCGTTATAGGTTCGCTGCAAGTTCCACAGCAACCTCGTTCGGAGCCGGTGGTGGTAGCACAGGCCCTCCTGGGTCTGTTCTGCTGGGTGTCGGTGTTGATGTCAGACACCGGTTGGAGACAGCAGGTGGAAAGTCTGATGTCTTGTAGATTGTCAGAGATGTGGTGGAGGGCGGGCTTCCCACCTTCCCTTTTTCAGCTCTTGTGTTGTTGGCTGAAATGTGCAGACTGGTTAGGGAGACGTGTGGTGTGTGTTTCCCTTTTCCGGTCATGCTGAAGTCTATAAGAGTATTTGCAACTCTGTGGATCAAGTTCATGTTCGAGATCTTGTCTCTGCTGAACGAGCTTGTGGATGGTCACACGGGCCTCTTGAGAAGTTTCTTTCGTAGGCCGTGGCGTTTCAAATCTCTTTGAGTTCAGCCTCTGCTCTTTGCAAAGGGGCTTCACTTTGTCGAGTTCCTCGTTGAATTCCTCTTTGGTTCTTTTCTCTGACTATTCTCTTCAGTCTGTGTAGAAGATTTAGACAGGGCAGTTTGAAGTCTTTTACTTCCTTCTGTAGCTCGGGGTCGTTGTCATCCTCGGCGTTGCAACCTTGTGCTCCAGGGCGATGCGGCTCCTTTTGCGGAGGCGTGCGTGTGCGCTGAGCTGGTAGGCGAGGTTGACGTGTCTGGCCCAGTCTTTGTCGTGGGAGCTTTGGCTTGGTTTGTGTGCCATCAGCTTGTACACGTCTGCGTCCAGTTGCTCTTGGCTCGGGGCTCTGAGTAACCGGTGGCTTTGGGCAGGGATGGAGATGTCATGAATCTCGGCCATGTCTCCAGGTTGTCCCGCGGGTTGTGGGACTGGAACATACTGGCTTTACTGTGGGCGAGATGAACACAACACACACAGAGAGACCAATGCAAGTTCGACTACGTCTAACGAGCTATAATACCGGCTAGGCCGTGTATGAAAATTTTGGTTAACTGATGCAGACAGTTAAACCGTTAGGTGGGACAATTTGGGTAGGTCATCATGGGTCTGAATGAAGATTTGACAGGGCGCTAGCTTAGGGGTCACCTGTTGATGCTAACGACTTGGTTGTCAAACTATTCTTCAGCTTTCCTTGGTGTGTCAGAGAGGTTCTGTCTCTAGGTGAACTGAAAGGAACAGAGCACAACAGAACAGAGCAATGGCAAGCTAGCAAAGTTTGAAGTAACATGCAACCATCAAAGATGGGGAGGTCTGTAATGAAATGGCATTAATAGTACACAAGAAGTGTTAAAAGTGAAAGAGGCAGTTTGTGAGACTAAAGCCTGCAGTTTGTGGCTTGGTAGAGGCGGAGGAAGCCAACCACTTCAAATATCAGGGGAATCTCTAGATTCGAGTGGCCAATATTAAGTGGATGGGTTTTAATACCTTTTTCTAGTTTGCCTGGGGTGAAATGAGGTCATCCCGGTTGGAGTCAGCCTCGTGGCTGGTCCCTCTGTCACCCCAACACCTGACAGCAGTGTCCCGGGCATTTCGTGCATCTGTACCGAGGTGCGCCCTTTCAAGCAACTTGACCTTGAACACAACCGGCGGTGCCAGATTGGTGGTGTCGTGTTGCGGGCCGCATCAGACAGAAAGATACAGGAAAGTACGAGACCTGCGCTCAGTCAGCGATGGTGGCGCAGATCAGACGAACCAGCCAGCCAGACCCCAAGCGAAGGTGACCGTCACATCACCACAGCACTTGAGAGATTTCTACCTACAAACACAAAACAGGATGAAGAACAAGTGTGCCTCAATTTGAATTATAGCTCCTCTATCCACATCAAGTTGAGTGTCTATTTTTGTTGAAAAATCAAAGGCAACGGCTTTACTAAAGTCTATGGTATAAACACAAAGGGAATTGTGACAATGTCAATTATCAGAATAACCCAACCTCCATACAGGAAGCGATAGCATTAAGTGCAGCGGGAGGAGCACAGGAGGAAGCAATCTGTAGTGGCGAGTTTTGGCCACTAAGGGTGTGTGTCCCTTCCTCCTAGTGGTCAATTTGGCTGACAGAGAGCTTGATTTGAAGTGCATTCAAACTGATTTAAATACAATTCAAATTGAGCAAATGCATAGGGGTTAAGTAACCTTTAGATTAGTAAGGATACAGTTGTAATAAAACCAGATCAAAATTATTAAAAATAATTTGAAATGGAAATATAGAAATAAAGCCATAAAGCAATTTCCCAATGGGAAATGAGAGACTTAATTCAAATTAACTTTGAAATTTGTTTGTTTCAAACCAAATTTAAATAAGTGTAGTAAAATTACAGCTTGGTGTTATATTTGATGACAATCACGATTACGAGTGAGGGATCAGTGACTGTAACCAAAACAAAACCGACTGGGAGAGAGAAAGCCATTCAGGACAGTGAGGTTAGGTGATGGCCACAAGGGGGCGCTTTCCTCCCAAGTGGTCATCAGAAACTGTTAAGACTTAATTCTGAATTTCAAGTTCAAATGTGGTTTGAGCCAAATTCAAAACAAGTGCACACAGTCAAGGCAAGGAAAATCATGTTAATGAAACAGGCTGTAGATTGCACATGCATTGAAAATTAGGGAAACTAGTTCGAAATTCAGTATGGAAGCAGGGTGTTCCTGACAGAATTTTGAGGAAAGAAATGACCTAGCTGTTAGTGTCCACACGAGGGCGCTATTGCGTTCGTGAAGGGTTGAGTCGGGGCTGGGGTCATCTGATACTGGAAAACACTCAGGGGTGCACCCTAGTGTTTGGCAGTAGTATTACAGCCAGCCCGCTTTCAAATGTGATTGTTTCAGAGGACGTGTAGCGAATTACACACCTATTTTCTGCATAATCACGAATAGTGCGGAATTTAAATCTCGACGGATTTCTTTTCGGTACTATATTTTACAGACACGTTAGCAGGATTCTTCGCTGCATTGTGCAAAAGGGAAACAGGAATTATCCATCTGTTTCCTGCTCCAATAGACATATATCACAATAGCACTTATGATAATATGCGGTTTTTATGCATATGAGTAGCTAAGTCAAATGTTTTTTCAACCAGGAGCTCATCGTTTTTCTAACGATTATAATATAAGGCCTTTTAAGAATGTTTAGAAGAACATCGTTTTAACATTTCTTGTCTTCGACAATCTCAGGAGAGTTTCGTCCTGAGAGAAGTTAAAATTATTCAAAATGTTGTTTATGCACAGAGGTTTCTCTTCCATCTGTGTCAGAACACATTTAATACTAAGGAAACTGCAGTTTACTTTTAGCAATTTAACAGTGACTAAACGTTTGAACATTTAGCAGCTTGTTAAATATGCTTGGCTGAGGCGGCTTTCGTGCCCAGCTCAGTCATATCGATGAGTTCGCAAAGCGTTCACTCCGATGTGCGCGTGTAATAATAAATATTACATAACAATATTAAATAACAATATACACATTTGGACTGAAACTGATTTGCTCATAAACAAGTTTGAAGTGCCCGCATCCTCCACCATTCTGTAAAGACTCTGGGCGGGTCTAATCGAGGGAATTTGCATATCATAATTAATAATTCATAATTAATAATTATTCATACAGATTTGGATCAGGCCCGGTCTTACATGTTAATAAATCCTCGATGAGGGCTTTCTGTTAACTTTACTTATATGTATACATGTGTATCTCTGCAATTAACCACAAATTAATTGTAACAGATTGCACAGACCACGTCTTACAAGACAAGTAAAATTAATTAGCTCAATTAATTTATAGAGCAGGGAAAACTTAATTCTCTGGCCAGAAGAATTCAGCATTCCAACTCCATAAAACATACCCTTTTGGTATGTTTAGTTATATAAAGCATGTAGCTTGATCTGCATTTCAGGGAATTGGATATGAACATACCGTGAATCAGTCAGGATGAGTATATTGGTTTAATTAATCCACTATAGCATTCGATAAGGCAACTAAGTAAGCATTTACTACGTTACAATGATACATGTATATACAAACATTAAACACAAACTAAGACGACGCAGGGCGTTCAGACGATAAGTGAGTTGAGAGAGAGAGAGAGAGAGAGAGTGAGGGTGAGAGAGAGAGGGAGTTACAGTCACCAAACAGTCAATTAATCTTTCTGAACACCATGAAAACACTTTCTTTATGCTTCTGAGAAGCTCTAAAAGAAGGTAACGTTATACTTGCACAACATGTTTGGTCTGTGTGTGTCACGGACTCGTGGCCAGGCCCGGTTGGGCCGCACGATGAATGGAGAGGCTCTCCTGTGTGCGCGCGTTCCGTGGAGCGCGTGAGCGCGTTCCGTGGAGCGCGGCGCTTTGCACTGCCTGTCCTGGCGCGTGCATGGTTGGTTGCGTGCGCGTGGCTTCTTTGTTCCGTGGGGAGTCACGTGGCGTTCGTTGGCATTCGCGCGAATGTTTGAAAGGCTTAAAAGTCTTTGAGGTGACGTTACCCGAGGAAATCAGATCGGCAAAGTCCACTTCCTTTCCTGGGAAAACGAACTTGGTAGTTGCATTTGAGAAGAGGACGAAACTTTGGACGATCGAGGAGAAGGATCCCGGTTGGGGGTCGGATCTCCGTGAGGAGATCCTTTACGTGCTTCTTGGCATGAGACGTTTTCGGAAGAGAAAGGGCGGAGCTGGCGCACTGCCTTTATCCTCTTGGGGACATCCATTCCCTTCCTGTTGGCTTGAGCCAATCAGGGAGATGGAGGCTGCACACGGGAAACATTCTTTTATGGTGCTTTGTTCTCAGACCACGCGCTCCTCGTGGGAAGGGGTGTGTTCACATAAGGGCTACTATTTGAAACAGTTCGATCATCCTTGGCAGTAAAACATATTAAAAACACACTTTACTTTACATCTCTGTACATATTCGGGTCGTTCATCTGATAGTCTTCTAGAGACACCAATGAGCATTATGTTACATTAAATGAACATATACTTCTGTTTACAATGCCTAAGGAAGTTATTTCTAATTCCTTTTTTATGCTGCAACCAACAAAGATATTTCACGGTGACCTGGGGAAAAACACACATACATAGAACACATGGAATATATCTGGTTAAATGTCTTTTAACACAGAAAAGTCCATCTCTTGGGTCAGAGACATAAAGCACATTCCAGTCTTGTAACATGATCTCACTCCAGTGAGTGGAAGAATGTGTGTGGCGGTGTATGTGTGTGTGTTTGTGTGTGTGTGTGTGGGGGGGGGGGTCCGAGTCCTTGGAGGACGGTTGATTCAGTCTGGCCAAAATCATTACAGCAGGAACGTAAAATGTCTGATTGCTTAAACAGCTTGTTAGAATGTTAATCTGGTGGAAATGCCCAAATTACGATTTAAGTGGTTTTATAGCGGATTATTTTCTGGAGGATAATGGTGATCATGAACAGGACACATTCTTTGACGAAACTGACGAGGAATTTGACGGCAAGTTTTTGTCATTATAATTTTTTTAATGCTGAATATGTAGGCTTATATACTGTCAGGTGTTCAGCCAATGCTAATGCTAACACAGAATTACAAACTATGATGCAAACAGTGGATTTAAATGTTTATTACATTTGTTGGTTGGAAATGAGTCAGTTTAACCCTTTACCTGTCACCCCCCTTTTTGATAATTGACATTAAAATGCACTATACAAACTTAAATGGTTGTAATTCAAGAATGCTTTGGAATATAGACCTAAGTTTGGTCTTGTTTTAAAGAAAACAATCAGCAGATTATTACTAAAGTGAAAGCACTTCAAAAAATTAAAGTATGAAAAAGTTATGGAAGTTATAATTTACAGTAAATCAAATATACTTTATTAATATATATTTTTAATATGAAATAAATATTTTACAAAATATGTTTTACTATAAAATTACTATAAAATGAAAGCTATATATCTAACCAAGTTGTGTTCCAAATTTGAAGTTGATATCACAAAAATTGAAGTTCCCATGAGATTTTGTTTAGTCGTAGTACCAAAAATAGCCACCGGGTGCCATTGAATTCCATTGAATTTAATTGTATGCATTTTGCCATAACAAATTAATAAATTTCTATCCAAATATCACTTCTGTCACTAAATATGGAACCTTGAGACTCAGACCTTTCTGACAATATGTATTTTGTCAAGATTAGAAAAGGTTTTCATAATAAATTATGAAAGATGATTTTGTGTTTTCCCCTACTATAGAAGTCAATGTGTGCCGCCAACTGTCTGGTTACCAGCATCCTTTAAAATATCTTATTTTGTGTTCAGCAGAAGAAAGAAACTGGTTTGGAACAACATGAGGCAGAGTAAATAATGACAGAATTCAAATTTTTGGGTGAACTATCCCTTGAATTATTATTATTTTGTATTATTTTTTTTTTACTCCAGATTTACTCAACGTTTCACCGTGGCCCAGTAAGAGAATGAGATTTTCTGCCGAAATGTTACATGTTAATTAATTGATATTGATACATTATTGATATTATATTTGCACTGATATTTCATTTCACTAATAAAGTTATACAAATCATTCCACTGAATTGACATGATAATTGTTGCTACAATCAAGCTCTTGTGATGGCCCCATTTAGTTTCAATGTTTTTAGCTTTTTCGGACATGCGCATCATAATAAAGAGGCCTGTTTTATAAAACTTTAAGAATTTTCCCAAAAATGTGTCATATATCACTAAAAAAGGAAGAATCTCAGCTTTAATGTGGTATATGGCACATATGGAGAATAATTATGGATCAAATGTGTTGCAGTTTTAAAAATAAGCTTTTTTAAAATTGGAATTTCTCCAAAACATGATTTTCTGAGTCCAGAATTCAGCAAATCTTTGACATAGCCTTACTCAGTCAATATTAAAAATATCAAGGTTATATTTTCACAGAATGTTCTTTACATTATGTAGGATGATTGTATGTAGAAAACAGTTAATCACAAAAAAATGACTTTAGCTGAGGTTTTCACAGGCAGGGTCACATTTAAAGACATATGCACTGAAACGGCGTGCTGAAAACAGAGCTGTTTTTGACCAGGTAAAATTAGTGTTTTCTCACAATACTAATGAGATTTTTTAATAAAAGTATATTACAGTATACAGCAAACTTCTTTTTCGTAAGGGTCTTCCTGCAGCAGGGGTGCCAAAGTTTGCTCCTGAAGGGCCATCGTCCTGCAGAGTTAGTTTAACCCTGCTTCAACATTCCAGTCAGTAGTTTTCAAATTATCCTGAAGTCCTTGAGTGGCGGGTTAATACGTGGTTAATTAGGGTCGGAACTAAACTTCATCATGCCAGCATCATGGTTTGACACTTCTGTCTGTACAGCGTACCCATAATAACAACACCTGACAAGAATTTTGACTTGCAGTGCCTTCGGTTGTTGCAGGTAGAAGCTATGCAAAGGATTCAGATTCAAACAGCCAAACAACATTTCTCTTCTTCCATACTGTCAACACAAATCACAAGTCAACGTGAGTCTGCAAATCCAATGCTCCGAGAGACTTTTATTGGATAAGATCCATGAGCCAATGGGCCCATGAATGAGCCAAACATCTGAGTAATGTTGCCCCGAACAAAAAAGTCTCATTCCAGAGCTTGTAAGTGTTACCCATCATTCTAATCGTTTTTAGCAGAATCAAAGAATGTTCAGAATGCAGGCAGGGCATACTGTGTTAACATGGATCGAAAGTACAGAAACGTATAACTTATCTATGGGATGCAGGTGGGACGTATGTCAGTGGATTGGGGCTAGGTCATCAGTTTTCGCACATAGCCACTGATCTTTTTAATACGTAAGGATGTTTTAGCATACAAGAATAGAAGAACCAGAGTTTTTGATCCATTATTCAGAATGCTCAAGCTGCTTCCCAGAATATTCGAATAAAATTAAGATGTTGTGATGCTTCATAACCTTGGAAATATGTCTTTCTAAAGACAGAGGAAGTGTCTCAAAGATGATTGCCTGCATTCTCTTAATTGTAATTGTGACATAAAGACTTTAGGGGACGGATAAATCATAACTAAGTATGATAGTGTTCCTTTTGATCCTTGAACATCTCACGGGTCTGTATTGGATAGAGACTCTAAATGGGTTCAGTATAAGTAAATGCAGCTTTGAGGAGTGCCTCTGTGATTTTCTGAGAATATTCTTAACCTTGTGGTTGACCTTTCTTTACCACAGACTTTCTTTTGAACCCCATCAAAGCAAAAACAAAAAAAATTACATAGTGTTCTGCTTTTTGATTGCAAACAATGAAAGAATAAGTACTTAGTTCCTTCTAGTTCCTCATTGGAATTCCTAATAAGGCCAAACAACATACAAAAAGTAATGCTTAACATTGTTGCATGATCACTACCAGGGAATACCTGCTGTGTAAATGCAAAGTGCTCCATCTGTCAGCTTGTGTGTTACACAATGCTCTTGCATTGGGTTCATCATGATCCAGATGCTTTTTGACAGCCTCTGCTGGAGCGTAGAGGTTATTCCTGTACGAGGTGTGCAGGTCACAAAGCGCTCCTGCTATTGAGAAGAAAGTGACACTGCTCAGATTTGGCCTCTTATGCAGACTGAATTATTTGAAATGAGCACGTTTCCTTTGATAAAACTATGGAATTGAACTAAAGCCCTTGCAGAAATTCAATTAAGGAAGTCTTGAGCATTATTCAAGGGTTGTGCATTGCGCTGTCTGCAGGGATTTGGAGGCTTTGGCAACACAAAGTATTTAGGCTTTATTCAATTAGCTCTCGGAAATGCTTTTCCAAAGGTCAGGCTGGGAAGCGGAACAAACACTGCTCTGTTTATTTGCAGTGAGAGGGCTCTCTGCTTCACCCCCTGACTTGCATTTAAAGCAAGTGACATCAAAGTGAACCACAGTGGTGCCAGTTCTCATGGTTTGAAGCTGTACTGCTCATCTAAAAAAGGATTATGCATAAGCAGATGGCTAAACTTAGTATGTACCACAGCAAAAGTGTGATTTGAGTTTGTGTAGCTATAGGTGCCATTGGACCAGTTGGAACAGGCATGGATTTGACTCACAACTAGCAAGTCGAATGAGTTAATAACTACTCAACGATCAAAATAGGCTTTCAGCGGGACAAAAATTTGCTTTGGCAACCGCCCAAAAGCGGACGATCTGACGGTTTTAGAAGATTAACAATGTTAAACTAAAAAACAGACCCGGCCTCTAATTGAGACCGGCTTTTATTTACCTAAACCTGCAGTCACACCAGGGGTGTAAAAGGGACCAGCGTCTATTTGGGACTCGGCTATTATTTGAAGTTTTACGTTAAAGGGCACCTATTATGGACAATTCACTTTTACATGGTGTTTGAACATAAATGTGTGTTGGCAGTGTGTGAGCAAAACCACCCTAGAATGATAAAAACCCACCCAGTGTTTTTTTTTTTTACAATCTCAACAAATCATATGCACTGTCGCAGAACAAGTTGTTCTAAGATTCAGCGCTTTGTGACGTAGAATTGAGCAAGGATTTTGATTGACAGTGTGGTTGTGGCACAGACCCCGCCCTCGGTGATCTGTACACCATCCTCCATTGTTTCAATGACAGCCGTTAATGTCTCTTGGAAACACAAGTGTTCTGTTGTGGGATGGGATGTAATAATGACATACATAGTAGTTTTCACTTATTTCCGACATCAGAGTCACTGAAAACACAGTGGATGGATTGTATTTTGGTTAGTTTAAGTGGCGCCTTTCCTTCGTAAATAAGTTTTGTTTGTGCAAATCATTTTCTGACTGACTGTTTTGTGAACGAGGGTCAATTCAAAGCAGGTCTTGCTTCAAAGTTAATCTTCAAGGGTGGATCGTCATCTACTGTTTGCGATTCTACGACACCTCCAATAACAGTAAGTGTATTTTATGATTTTTGAGCAAATTGTCATTTCAGTCATTTCATTTCATATATAAAGTTTTTGTATTAAAAACTGCATATATGTTCTTGTTCTGTAAGTTGGCCATCTTTTCACATTTGCCACAGAAGCATCTGTATGGCAAGTAATGTAAACATGACGCAACAGGTCCCTCACATAAATGTAATTTCACTTGTACGTAGCAAACTTTATCACAGTATGTGCTTGTAGTTTAAAAAAATTGCGCCAACGTTAGTGTTTGTGTGTGTCTGTGTGTGTGTTTTGCACATCCATAATTTAAAAGGGGACACGATTACAACTCAATAAGTACATAAATGTATCAAATAACCATACCGAGATTAACTGGTCCATTCTTATTTGTGTGTATTCTGCCGGAGTCTCTTCGTCATCTGGGTCTGATCAGAGACTAATTATATATTCCGATTCAAACATGTACGGCTGAAAGACATTCAAAACAGCGCGTCTCTTACTCTCTCAGTCCTTCTGCTTACTGACTGCCATAGGTCCTCATGTGACGCCCTCATCCAAAGGCAGGGGGGGATATGCAGCTCATTTGCATTTAAGGTCATAAACACCAAAAAAGCTCTTTTTAAAACAAGCCCCAAAAATTACGTTTTCAAATGGTTCTAATAAATGAACTATGGGGTATTTTAAGCTGAAACTTCACAAATACATTCTAGGGACATCCAAGACCAATATTACATCTTGTAAAAAGGGGCGTAATAGGTGCCTTTTAAATCTCTGACCCATCATCTTTTTCCTCGATCTATTTTTTTGTCACTCTTCATACGTCATCTGCTATCATTGAACCGTTTGGCAATGAGCTACTTACATGCGCATTTGATAGACCTTCGTAGCACCCAATAATACGGTTCTGGGCATTCATAAACCACACCTCAAATACGAGAAAATTAACGTGGTTAACAGACCACATCTCATTCTCAATGATATGTGGTCTGGTGTTAGCCAGGCTACCTTAGATTACAAATTTGTCCCAACATGTCTTTGTGTTGTGGTGTCCTTGCAAGTTGCACACAACAACATAGATATCACACAACTAATGTAGTCCAGAAACAGATTTGTTAGTAGATTTGTTCATGACCCGTTTCACTTTTTTGAACTTCATATCATTTCCATGCATATAAACCTCTAAAGCTCCGCCATTCTTCATCACTGTGTTCATCCCTAAGGTGAATGAGAACTTCAAAAGGATCAAAAGGTATAATCTTGAAAACCTGATTTTACAAGCTAATTTTGGAAACCCATATTATCTCCTTGCCAGAATGATGGCCTAAATGATAAAACCAACTCACTGTTAGAATGTTAATGCATGTGATTGATTCAGTATATTAAAGATCATTTAGTTTTAACTGTTAGAACATTTATTCTATAATAAAATTAAATTTAGCTCAACAAATGAATGAGTGAACAACAGTCACACAAATGTGAAAACCTATATTACTTTTTAATTCATTGAAAAGTAGACCACTACGTGTGTAACTTTGAGAATATATAAAAGTATAAAAGTTTTTCAAAACTAAATGTAACCCAAATGAATGGCATGTATATTTAAAATTAGATTTTAAAAAAAAATTCTTATGATTGACTCTCTTATTCACCACTGACCTTTCAACACACTGTCAGGTATCTCACCTCACCAGGATGAAGACTATATTTGAAGTTTAAGACAGTGAAGTTTGTTTCATTGTTTTGCATGGTATGATGTATCGTCAAAGTGAAACACAGTTTCCAAATGCTGATCTGACTATCAAGGTCTCATCCTTGAGGTCTACAAAGGGTAAGAACTGCAGATGGCATAATACAAACTGATGCAACCGGGTGCAAGTCTTGCAAACAAAACCATTGTTCTCTATTCAAATAATAAAGAACTTAATGCTTGTCATCCTTTTTCTGGGTTAAGCTTTAGGGAGCTTTTGTTTCCAAACGTGAAGGGTTGGGTTGGGGATCTTTGTACAATGACTAATGTATCAGAGAAAGCAGTATATGAAGTAAGGCTTCTTAAAAAATGATTCCCCTTGATCTAGCCCGAAAAGAATCTTATTGTTCTACACTTTGTTCTCAGTGCACCAGAGAACTGCTGTGTATTACACACACACACACATGAAAGCGGCCTATTTTTACGAGCAGTTATTTTTCTGTTTGCAAAGATGTGGGACAGTATATCAACTTCTATCTCTGCTTTCGCACCAGAGGAACTAATTATGTTTCTTCGTTGCATAATTCAAAACAGTTTATGGTAATGGAAGGGTGGAAGTGATTGCCTCCTGCCTTTTCTGGGCCAAACAGTCTTATTTTTTTGCTAACAACACAGCATTTATTTTGATGCACCTAATTAAGTCCGACATCTTCTGTAGACCCCCAGTATCAAATTTCTCAGGCACGTGTCAGGCATGTGTCCCTGCGTCAGCAAAAGAAAAAAAAAAAAAAAAACTTGGAAATGAACTGTATAAACATAGGCTACTATGTTTACTATATTTGTTAATATAGGATGTAAGACAAGTTGGGTTAATTTTACCCAGCTAATTGGGTTGTTTATTTAATTAAGCATACTGGGTTGATTTAACCCATCATACTGGGTTGATTCATTTTTACTAGTACTTTTTTTTTACTTCATACATAAATTAATATTTAAGAATTAATTTAAATCCTCAAAAAATAATAATAATAATAATAAAAATTAAAAGCTGCAAGCAGCATTTATCGGTGTTCAAGCAGTTCTGACCTTTAAGGCCTTTAAGCACAAAAGCATCAAAATACATTAAGTTGTATGTAGCAAGCATGATTTATCATGATATACTACGTTTCAGTGTGATATTACATAATTAACCATGTTCCAATATGATTTATCATGATTTACAATGTCAAAATATGATTTACTACAGTTTAGTTCACACACTCATTTTCAACTTCAGGATCCAATGTGACAATTGTCATAGTCATTTTTGACTAAATGTGGTTGTAAATGTTAAAAGATTGAATTGATCAAGTTATACAATGAATTATAGTTGAGTATTGTGAAAAAAAAATTAAACAGCGGGCAGTAAAACACCACTCATTGGCCACCTATAATCCAATCCTAACGAAAATTTGCGGAGATATACATCTTGTTCATCTTGTTTTTCTCAAAAACCGACATTAAAAATTATTTTAAACGGTCTCAGGAGTTATGATCAATTTAGTACTTTACTAGCTTTTGCTACATAATAATGAGAGACCTTTTTGACGATTATAGCTGCCACCTGATGTATCTGATCCTCACGAAACTTTGTATGCTTCCTGAACCATGTTAGAACACATATGCTCATCTGATTTTTGTGAAGTTGTGACTTTTTTCGGGGGGGTTTATTGGCTTTTGGCTGTATTTTGCCAGGGACCACATTCTAAATGACCCTGTTGTAGCCAACCAAATGCAAAATCTCAACTTTTTTTCTGATAATTATTGGCAAATCTGAGATATACATCTTGTCCGTCTTGAGCCAGGGATTACAGTGGTGTAAAAACATTGACGCTGAAGTCAAACGGTCTAGGAGTTATAAGCAATTTAGTACTTTTGGTTGCTGCGCGCCACTTATGGGCCAATCAGGCTCATACTCTGAGAGGTTCTCCTCAATTTGAGGCCCTACCATCTGACAAAGTTTCAGAGCTCCAGCCCTTACGGTTTGGGCTGCACTGATGTGTTTTAGGGATTTTTTTTTTCTAGCAAATACAATAGGTTTTCAGCACTTCTTGTTTGAAAACCTAAAAATTCTCTACACAACCACCGGTTTGCACTGATAATTCCTTTAATTTTCTATCATATTTTTATAGCATATTTTACATAGTTTTTAATACATATTGCATACATTTAAGCACATTTATAAACCAAATATAAAACAGATCCAGAGACACTTGATTGCTGTACCAATTAGTTATCAATTATGTATTTAATTATGCATTTATTTATTTAATGGCTAATGTTTGCAATTCCAATATTCCTTAAAGGTACTCTATGTGGGATTTACTTCCATTTAGCGGTGAAAATGTAATTTGCATTCAAAAAAAATTGTGCTCTCCAGCGCCTCGCTTTTTCAAATGCGTGCTTGCATCTACGGTAGCCTTTATGAACCAAAAAGCTATGACAGAATGTCTTCTAATAGCATTTTGTCAGAATTTTCCTTCAGGTGAACAGGTTTGTAATTTCAAACAAACTGCAACTTGACACAGCGAACAAACAAATACAAACACAAACTATTGTAATTCAGTATCTATGCCTTCTTTATTTGTCACCTTAGGTTTCACAAAAGAAAGAGGCACACTTCTTCAGTCTCGTCTGTTTCTGTTTATTTGGTAACTTACAGGACTTGTTTCTAACTGTGATATAAATATGTCCTGTAACTCAAGTCAAATGACATATTGGGAGTCTTACCATTCTCTCGACTCCCTAGTAGGCTACAGATATTAGAGAGAAATGTCAGAGAAAAAGCTTTATTTTATGGTAGTTGGGTATAAAGAGACGTACGTAGGCTATCTGGCGGATAAAATAAAAACATGATTGTGATCGCCTTTATGATAGGTCTGATTTCTGATAGGTCTGTATCATTCACCATGTATTTTTTTACTATGTGCAAACAATGCAAGAACAATTATATGCTCTGTTAAAATATATTGTTATCGAATTGCTAGGTTACAGAAAGTAAACTATCAAACCTTGTTTTTAGCGCCTTCTCTACTTAATAGCTGCTAACGTTATTCATCAAATAGTCTGTTTAACTTTTCACTATAAATGTTCTACTGTCTATATTATAAAATACACAACCAAGCAAAGAAAAAAATGCTTCTAATTAAGACTGTGACATTTTCCTTTTTCGTTCAATTTGGGACTGGCGAATCAGTACTTCTTCTCTGTGGCTCGCATAACTTACTGCATCCGCCATAGAAAACAAAATTGCAATTCAGCTTTTTTTTAAATTGCCGGGATTTAGACCGTCTATGGTTTAGACAAGCGCCTTTCATTGCTCTGATCGTCCGATTCCGCTGCTTCAGTCACGTGACGCTGGCTCTGAATGAAACGCGTTGTGGAAACGCGTTTGCCTAGTACTTTTTGATCCTCTCTGCTATTATAGTTTTTCAGAGATGGCGGAATGACATGGAAGCCTTACCCGTCCATGTATATAAAAATAATAAATCCTTCGTTTACAAGCAGGGGTTAAAGTGGGCCGGAACAGTTCGGAACTGCGTTTCCGACACCTCGCAGATAAATTAATAAATAAATAGATTAATTAATCTCTACGAATCTTGCTTCTCCCCAATATGGACCAACTTCCCTTCCTCCCCGCTGAATGTGAGCGATAAACACAAAGTATAAACTATATAAAGTATAAACTGTATAAACGCATAAAGTATAAACTATATAAAGTACAAACGTCTCATCCGTTTGGAGAAGTGCGCGGAGCCTCGCGCTCGTGTGGACGCGTCGAGTATATACACAAGGCTTTACAAATGCTTGAAATGCACTCGCGGTGGTTGAGCGCGGTAAAGTTAGTTTTAGGTCCGAAATATTTCGCCTGACATTTGTTTTCTCTATAGCCACTGTTCTATGGTCTTACAAAGAGATCAATAGCAGGATTAGTTTTAACAAACCATTGTATATCGACATTAATATTCGTCCATTAATATTAAAAAATCACCTGCGTGCATTTAATACTGCATACCTGACAATGCTTTGACGCGTTTGCACAACGCATTATTACATGATGAGGGAACGTCTTGCCAATTCCACCAACTGCGTTAAACGTAGCCTATAATTTGTATTATGTAAAATTACTTATTAAATTCCAAAGCTTGTAGAAGGTGGCAATGCTGACCTGGTAGATTTGAGTAAATTAACTTGTTTTAGATAATGATTCATAAAACATATTTACTTCACTGACACAGACGAAAATGAAAGACTATCAGTCAAAGTTCAGGGGGTTTAGGAGGGGAAGAAATAGGGCAGGATAAGGAGACTGAGAAAAAGAAAGATGTAGATGAGAAGAGAGCAGGGCTATTGACAAAATAATCGAATGCCCAATGACATGGTTTTAAAGCTAATTATTATCCTTTTTTTTTGGCCTTCAAAAGTCTTAAATTGCACATAATTAGGTCAGAGAAATCAAAATTTCTCTGGGGAGGCCCCTGACCCCACTTTTTGTCCAAAATTGTGTTAAGCAATTGTAACATAGTATTGTCATTAAATCAGTGTAGATGGGCCAAAATAAAAACATTAAAATATCAAGTAAATAAGTGACAGGCTACTTGGTGCCACAGCGACACCCAAAAAGTATATACCACTAGATACCCAATATGTTGTCCCACGGTGAGTCATTTTTCTCTGCTGCACCTAACGTTACACACAATTTGAGAGTTCCCTCACCTGACAAATCCCACTTTAACCACTGTTTACAAGGATAAGTCAGATAATTGGCAGAGGTATTTGCA
Organism: Hybognathus amarus; assembly: GCA_030378365.1. Classification (NCBI taxonomy): domain Eukaryota; kingdom Metazoa; phylum Chordata; class Actinopteri; order Cypriniformes; family Leuciscidae; genus Hybognathus; species Hybognathus amarus. The sequence continues at coordinate 373,582 of JAQIUQ010000033.1, read as the reverse complement.
GTGTTGGGGAGGCTACTCTGAAACTGTAGTTTGACAAGCTACAAGCTACTCGTAAGTTAAAGTAGTTTAACTACAGTCAAGCTACCCGTTTAGAAAAGTAGTTAGCTACACTACAAGTTACAATCAAAAAGTAGCTAGCTACATTGAAACTACTTTTGCTTTTTGAATAACGTATATTATAAATAACTGAATAAGTGTCTGAGGAATGTTTTAAGTAAAATATTTTGTGTTTAAAATAATGCAATACAATTATGATTTCAAAGAGTATTGTTTTATTACACACAACACTAAAATATCTCTGACTGTTTGTCAAAAGTGCAAAATTATAACAAATAGCCTACAACACTGCAAGAACAAAATATACATCCAACGTAAATTGCATGTAGAACATTTTCTCAAAAATACTGATTGAACTTGGACAAATAAGGCCATGGGTAATTAACGTTAGTTGTTTCTCCATCCTCCAAATCTGCCATCACGTCTTGCTATATAATCATAATATGGGTGTGTCAACCCACTTCTGTATGTCAGTGAACTGTTGCGCAAGACGCGTTACTGAAACAACATGTGGCGATAATAGCAAAAAATGAGTTTGTAATCTAACAAGAAGAAGAATATCCTTGCAACGCGCTGATTCGCGCAGGCTTGACAATGTAGCAATGTAGCTTTTGCTCGCGCTACACCGCTACTTGCTGCAAAAAGTAGTTAGCTACTGGAAAAGCTACACTGTTTAAAAAGCAACTGAGCTACTGCCAAGCTACTGAAAAATGTAGTTAAGTTAGTAGCTACGCTACTTGTAGTTAACTACTCCCCAACACTGGGTATTTGTACACTACCGATGACATATTTGTGAATAAAAATATTGTTTTTAGATAACAAAATACCTAAAAGTTCCCTCAGAGTCCCTTTAAGAGGTCATGAATGGTAATTTTGACTTGTTAAAATGAGGCTGAGAAGAGTCATATGCATGGTTTTGAAATTATAAAAATATTGTAGCAGTGTCTTGGTAGTATGTAACATTTATTTATTTATTGATTCATTTATTTTAATGTTTGTGCCAATGTTTTGTATTAATGAAAGTCAAGTTTTTATAATTCACTGCTAGTACAGGAGGCAAAATATCCCCAGAAGAAATCAAGAAACAAGTACTTACTGTAAATCTATTTCCATCAAGTGCCATGTTAGTGTTGTTGTTAGCAACTATATTTCACTAAAGTATGTCTGTACATTTCTGTTCCAGTGTCAAAACCCTGAGTAGCCACTATCCTTACGTTTTCAAGCAACATTGGTGGATGAAGGTTTCTTCATGGTCTATCGAATTGTTGATTAATGTTAGCGAAAGAACCCAGTGGACTCTTCATGCCTACAGGCATGACCAGACCTACAGCCTCTTCTAACCTGCTTGCCTCAGCATATTAGTATCCACTAACAGGATCATCATTGCTTTCTTTATTCACAAAACATATTCTCTTCAGTATACAGCCAAACTCCCAAAGCATATTAGCAATAAAGTGCATAACAACACCCATGGATGTAACTTGTTAGAGTTGCATCTTGTGAACGTGTTTAAAGCTAGGTTTAAACATACATGTTGTTGTAGAATGTATAAAATCTCAAAAGTATAATGCAGCTATACCATTCAAAGGTTTGTGGTTGATAAGAATTTGTTTTATAATGTTTTGGAAAAATCTTTCTTAGGCTCACCAAAGCTGCCTTTATTGTATTAAAACTACAGTCAAAACTGAAAGGAAACAATTCGGTAACACTTTATTTTACAACCCACAAACAACTGCAAAAGAAGTAAAATTTTTGGCTGGAATATATTAACATAATAAGTACCTGTTAGTTTTAAAAAATAATTACATTATAAATAATTTGCTTGTATATCTGCTTGTTACCCCTTTATTACCCAAAACTTAACATATTGTTTGCGTATACCTACACAGAAGTGCGCTATAATTACACAAACGTACACCGTAATTTCGTTGTACTACGTAGTTGTGTGCGGGCCATAAAATAAAGTGTTACCGACAATTCTTAATAATAAGAAGAGTTATTCAGGAAAGTGTCATTGGCCCTTTTACTTCTCTTATACATAAATGACATGCAAGCTGTTCGTGAATGTAATTTATTGTTATATGCTGTTGACTCTGCTCTATTGGTTTCGGACAAGGATGTTCTCAAATACAACTGGTATAAGATGAACAGCTTTATAGGGTAAAAGACTGGCTCTCTGTTATTGCATATCTGTCCGGACCACTATCGTCAAATAAGGTTGATAATTAGCATACAGTTTGGATTGTTGGTATGGTTCCATTCTGGGTGAGAGCAGCAGAAACCCCTCTTAGGAGAAACAGAAAAGAACGAACATGAATGAATGCAGATATTGTTTATTCCAAGATTTTTAAAGTACAACATAATTTGATAATTTTTTCTGATTCAAAGGGAATCAGAAAGCCAAATCCTGACTGGACGAGAGGTGGAGCTGGGGATGAAGGAGGGTAATTAGCTCTTGAGAAACATCGATAGCTGCTGATAATACTAAAGGAGCTTATATGTATACAGTGATAGGCGTCCTATAGTTCCTCACTTCCTATAGTGAGATGTGGATCAGTTGAGAGTAAGCTGATGCAAGCTTGACTAACGTGATCTGTCAGAACTGACCATATGCTTGATTTAGGTAAAACTGAATCCAAATTATTTTAGATGAAAAGTAAACTGAACAAAGTCCCTAACTTATATTGTAACTTGTGTAATATCAAATAGAACCACTGTTAATTATCAAAAATTAACCCCCCTCTTCCCCCTTCCCCATGTTTTGGTTTGCCTTCTGATGGGACAAAATTTCTACAATTGTCTTAATGAGACAATTTCTTAATTATAATAAGCAGCAAATGTCATGATGGCCATGAGCTTCTGGTTTGGGGCAACAGCCCTGCAATTAGGCCTCTCCATTATCTTTATTTTGCCCAATGTTACCGAATAATCAATAAATTATGAACTCAGCAATGGAGCTCCTTTATTCCTGTCAAGGAAATAACTCCATAAATGATTATGTGGATATCTTTTGTGTTTTATCCACTTATCTTCATGGCATTTGATTACCCTAAAATATATTTTTGTTTATAGGATTTAATTAACCAGTAAAGTATTGTTTTCTAGAAGTAGAATGGCCAGTTTATTAACTTAACTCTGTTCCTAAGTGGTTCTTCCTATGATGGGTGTAATGGAGGAGAACCACATTCACTATTCAAAAAGTTTGTGGTCCGTAGGTTTTTATATTATTATCATTTTATGTTTTTGAAAGAAGTCTCTTGTGCTCATCAAGCCTGCATTTATTCAATCACAAATATAGTACTATGAAATATGATTACAATGTAATGTTAAAATGTAATTTATTCCTGTAATGTAAAGCTGGATTTTCCACTTCATTACTCCAGTCTTCAGTGTCATATTATCCATCAGAAATCATTCTAATATGCTGATTTGATATTCAAGTAACATTTTTTCTTTGTTATCAATGTAGAAAAAAAGGTTGTTGTTTAAGCATAACAATCATCCTGATATAGACAAGCTGACTCAAAAAACAGCTTAAGTTTTGGGCAGGACATCCAGGCAACCACTTCGAAAAACCATTTTCAGTTGGCACTGCGAGAGAAATTGCAAACTTAACCTTTAATTTAGTATTTGATCATTCTTTTTTCAAAATAGTTTATCATAAAATCCATAGCATACAAAACACCCTTGCAGTGTAAGTTTGTTTCTTGTTTTTTGTTGTATTAACAGTACATTTTGAAAATGTCATATATTTATGACAAATCATTCAAGAAAATTCGAGAAAAACCCTGGATATGAGTATGTGTTGCTTTTTTTATTTATGAAGTACCAATTAATCCATAAAGTGTAGATTTACTTAAATTTTGAATTAACTTTTTAATCTAAATTGTGAATTACTTTAGAACCTTTGATGCATAACAAGTTACATTTTACCAAGTTTAGTATAATAAATTTTTTACAATACCAGTCTTTGAGTCTGTTTCCTCCCATAAAGCAGAGAACCATGCACCAACAGTTTTAATTAGACAAGCAATGAACCATTAAGAGAAGCCTTCACATCCCAAAGGTCTAAGAGAGCTCACTGCAAGGACAGAGAAGGAAAGCTAAAGTAACCTTAAGTACATCTAACTTTATGAACTCAAACATTCTCCAACCACTATAAACCACAGCCAGTGAAAATACATTAGCCAACCTTCCCATCCAACCCCTAAAATATAGAGGTCTGCTTTGCGCAGACCACTCTTCTCATCTCAACAGCACTTTAAATCCATGCCTTTGACAATCCTTTCTGATTAGACCATATGTTTAATGGCTGTGCTTTCTGATTGTGCATACGGTGCTGCTAAACTGCAGATGTGTTGAAATGCCATTGGCAGATTGTAGGAAAACAAAGAAAATGATTTCAAATTATTGCTGCTCCTCATGGCAATTTTTTCATTGCAAGACAATTACTCAAGCTTTAAAAAATAAACTCAGGTGTTTAGAACAGATATTAGACAAGTTTGTATCCAGGCATTTAATTAGGTGAGTGCATTTTGGACATCTGTATTACAATGTTTTGCTGCCATAAAAAATGTCAGACATAATAAATAACCTCACAGCTTGTCTGAACTTTTTTGTAGGAAAGGTTTATCTACATATAACACTTTTGTCTAAAAACTGAATATACCCAAATTTCAATAGATTCAGCGGATGAATAATTCAAGAGATCATGCTTTGGAAAAAAGCAATTTACATAAACTGAATATCAAGTATTTGGATCCACACTCTGTCTTAATCTCCAGGCCACTGGTTGCAAAACAGTCTGGATAATAGCAGGCGGACAAGTCACAAATGATCTAAACAATCCTTGTGCCAGTGGCTCAGTATTATGACACAATCCATTTTGTTCTACCTTGGAAGATGCTTTAATGACTGCTTTAATGATGCTTTGTTGCTTTGTTTAAAACATGTTTTGGTTTGCCTTCTGGTGGGACACTCTACAGTTGTCTTAATGAGACAATTTCTTAGTTATAATAAGCAGTAAATGTCATGATGGCCATAGGAGCTTCTGGTTTGGGGCAACTGCCCTGCAATTGGGCCTCTCCATTATCTTTATTGTGCCCAATGTTAATCAATTAGTTATGAACTCAGCAATGGAGCTCCTTTCTTCCTTTCAAGGAAATAACTCCATTGATGATTATGTAGATATTGTTTGTGTTTTATCCAATTATCTTCATAGCATTTGACTACCCTAAAATATATATATATATATATATATATATATATATATATATATATATATATATATATATATATTGTGGTTATAATTAAATTATCCAGTAAAGTATTGTTTTCTAGAAGTAGAATAGCCAGTAGTCAAGTTAATTAACTTAACTCTATTCTTAAGTGGCTCTTACATGATGGGTGTAATAGAGGAGAACCGCATTCCCCAAACCAAGAATCAGCTTTCGCATTAGCACCCTCACATTGACAAAAGGCCCCAACTGAGTCTGGTCCATGATTACCATCCTGTTACGAAGGCTCCTTTTGTTGAGTCTTGTCTGGAAGGCTGTCCTTGAGTTTTCTGTCTTGACCACTTATGTGCATGCCATGTCTGCCCAAGTAACCCTGCCCGAGTTACCTAGCCCCTCAGTCTTAGCACCATGACCATGGTCCAGGCTTGCCTCCGCCATGAGCTCTGAAGCCTCAATTTACCTCAAGACCTAAACCAAGGTACTATTTTAAAACTCTGTCTCAGAAACGTCCAAGTCCAGATTCAAATTGAGCAATCTACCTCGTAACTGACTTTAAAAGTAATGACCTTGAAGAAAATTGGTGACTAGTCAAAGCAGTTTATGCAACTGGCCACCTGTACTGTCTATAAAACCTGAGACACACCAAACCGACATCAAAGAACTGGCAGCGATGGAAGCAGACTCTGTTTTCATCACTAGTGGGTAGAAAAGGTGTGCTTGAACTCACAGCCAGTGGCGGTTCTACTTTGAATTACACCCAGGGCGAGACCCCTTCGAGACCCCTTGCGTTTTCATTTTGCACCGGCAGTTATAGGGTTAATGCTGTGAATTCAGAAAAGATTGTGAGCGAGTGCATTCGACTTGTGCATTTGTGTACAGTGGTTGTGTTTATAAGTTCAGAAACGGAGCCTCCCTTGTCTAGTCCTTCAAGGATTTAACAGTCGTACATGCTATCTATGCGTTTCAGTTCTGACAATATGTCTTTTCTATCGAGGCTCTTGCGGAAGTTCGAGTCTGTCCCGTTGTCTGGGCTCAGAGTGTCTGGCTCAACAGAAGCAGTGGACACAAGCACAGTCAATGTAAAACATGACGATGTGTACTGCTGACCCATGCTCTCATCTGGACTTTTGCCTTCAAAAACACTCGTGGCATACATAACTGTTAGTTTTGTTTATACCCAGACAGATTGTGTTAAGCTATAGGCTATAAGGCTGAATAAGGGATTATTTTTTGGCAGGTTTGAACCTGGTGGGGGTTGAGGATAGCCTAGAAATCTAAGACGCACCCTAGCGGCAGCAAAAATTATTTTGCAGCAAAGCGTGGTCTAGCAACCCTTCATAGACGTTTTAGCTGGAAAACCCCAACTCTGGAAGGGCCAATCACATCGTGTATAGAGTCGGCGGGCGGGCTTAACAAAATGATGACAGAGTTGCGACGGTCAGGGCAAGCTCGGACAAATTCGGTTTTAAGTCGTTCATCCTCGCATGCGGCCGGCGCCGTGAGCGCTGTTACAAAAAAGCTGTGGCGAAACGATCAACTTGTCATTTTGTCGTCGAGGATAAAGGCTTTACTCCGTGTCAGCGCGCGCTCTGATCGGTTACTCCTCGAATCCACTGGATCCGTCTACGGCGTGGAACGTCAGCGTCGCGGATGCCGGAGCTGAATCGCGGCCATTATAGTCAATGCTCTTAAGTCCACCAACTGCGGACGCGGCGCGTCTCAGAAGCGTCTCTCCGCTCCGCTCCGCAGAGAATAGGTAGCAGGTCTACTTTCGCCGCTTGCCGCGTCAAGCAGCAAAGTCTGCATGTGCGCATAACTAGTAAGTACACCGGGCAGGAAGTCAGACACAGAACGGCAGACAGGATCTGGTCGATTTTCAAAATAAAACACCCTGTAGAGATTCCGCATCCCTACAGTTTGGACAAAAATGCCTCTGATTGGATATTACTCGTTGCATTTCGCTGTAAGGTGGCAGAGGCAGAGGCAATGGGTGGTGAACTGAAGGCATACTTTGAAGATAGTTGGTAAAAAATGGAGTCACCAACGCTCCACTGCTGAAATGCGTCTGAGACTCTTCCAGTGGACTTTGACGCTGAACTAGGGACGCATAAAAACGTGGCGCTGACGTTCCGCGCGTGAGACGGATCCAGTGGATTCTAGGGGTTAAGGTGCACGGACCTCTCCCGAATCATCTCCACCACTCCAAAGCACCACTACTCCGCCTCTGTTTCCCTCGTAAGCTGATATTAGTATTTAAACATTCTGTATGATATTATTTTTTAATGACACACTGTCTCTTTCTCTCTCATACACACACAAACACACACATACTGTCTCTCTCTCTCACACATATGTAGGCTAGTTATAAATTCTTTAGACTTTTAATGTTTCGTTTTTTTATTTTTAAAGTTTGTGGGTCGTGTAAAAAAACAAAAAAAAATCCCTTATTTTGGGGATGGATTTCGGGAATCTCCCTTATTTTCAATGTTCAATGTTGACAGCTGGACTGGATACGGTAAAAGTTTAATATATCAACTTGCTCCGCTGAGTACGTCACCTTCTTCGTTGCTCTGATTGGCTTTAGTGCTGTCCAATTGCGTGCAGAGAGAATTTGAAAGACAACCGTTTATCCCACCCCTCGGATTGAGCCCTGTCAATGAAGAGTTTCCAGACCTATCTTGATGTAGGTCTGGCATGCCAGGCTAGGTCCGAGGAGGGAAAGAACATTTCCTTTGTGGGTTGAAAAACTATTAAATCTACAGGAATATATTTTAGTTTATGCAGTTCGTGTTATATTTTAGTTTATACACGAAGTGGACTGTCTTTATAAAATATCTTCTAATTAAACAATCTGTATACTTACACAGTTCTCAATGCTTAGTTTTGCATGTAGGGACCCTCATTATGTTACTGTGTGAGTGTGGGTCTATTTTGAGCCTTGTTAGTGGTATAAACTAGCAATTTCTTTTTACTTATTAAATGCCATTACTTGCAGTATACGCTTAACAGTTTTTGGAGATAAAACTCTTTACATTTGATTATCATGAAAACATCTCAGAGAACGATTGACTAGGTACCAATGTTTTAATAGACCAAAGGTTCATTTTGTGCCAGAGTTCTCTTTTAATCTAAGGTGACAGTAGCATGTGTATCTCCAAAAAATGTTTAAATATATGAGGACAGACACAGGTTATGATTGATGTTGGATGGTTGTGCCAATACTGTGTATAAAAAAGTTTATTTAAGTAATTTCAACCATAGGCTTTATTTTACTCATGCATCAAAAACTTCAACAAACCCATTAGAAATTTCATAGGGAACCCATGATGAATTATTTTTCTGTGCTATGCCCTTTAAACTGATGTTGTGGCTGAACAGCTCCTTTAGCCAAGATATTTAACAGAGCGCCTAAGGAGCCTTTTGTGAACAATTGGTTGAATTCTATGTAAACTGTGCAGCTGCAGATTCCATGCAGGCATTGAGATACTAGTCTTTGATCGAATTCGTGCTGACATATGGACAGTGGTCAAGCACTACGCTTCACTGTGGTAATCCACATTATAATGTCTCTTGCTCTGTAATTGATTTGGCTCCAGGCAAAACATGGATTACAGAGCACATAGCAATCATAATACATTGTTCATTTCAATTATGAATCAAAGTTTACATCAATAATGTATTCTTGGTATCCTCAAAAATGTGTTCATTGAACTTGCTGGCAACAGCAAAATGCATCTACTTGGCTGTGGCTTAGAATGTATGAGCTTATTATATCTGCTAGTTCATGTTTTGCCTCAGGTTAAACACCAGCCTTTTCCATACTTAGTATTTAAATTGTTGGTAAAAAGTTGTCTGCCTGGAATGACTTCAACATTTCTTTGCTGACAGTTCAAGAAAAACAACAAAAATATCAATGGTCCTTAATGATCCTACATAATGTGAAATTGCAAGTTTTTATGTAAATTTGAGATTCTATATTAAGACATTTTGTAATTGCAAAGTCTTCATTCCTGGAATTAAATCCGTCATTATGTCCCGACAGAGATTAAAAATACATGCTCTCATTATATTGGGCCCCAACTAAATTTATAAGTACATTTAAATCAGAGAAGTTGCATGTATATGCATCATTTAGTGAGGAAAAGCATAACTTATATAATGAGGAGAAGGCTGCAAACTTAAATAAATCTCAGGATTTGAGGAGTGGCAAATAATTTAGGTAAATGTACACTCTAAATAATTCTGGGTTGTTTTAAACCAATTTTGGGTCAAATATGTAAAACCCAGTTGTGATTAATAATTTAGCCTACTGGACATGACCCGTTTGTAACCTTTCCACCACCCAAATGGCACAAGCTCACCCTCAATCTCCATTCAATTTTGTTTTATTAATATATGTGCTATTTAGGGCCAGGATTGTCTTAGATAATGTAACAATCACCAGTGAGAGTGCCCGGGATAACCATTACACTCCAACCTGGACAATCACCCAAATCCACAAACTACATTTCCCATAATCCTTTTCCCCAGACTAATGAGCCATTTTTGGACTCTCTGCCTACCTTTTTGCCTTGTTCCCAACCTTGTGTGTTTTGTTTGTTTTGACGCATGTAGGCTACATTGGATTACGTGTCTGGATTGGCCCATTATTTAAAGCTGCATTTGGATCTCAACCTTCTAGTCTCAGAGCAGTATGCAACAGACAACCATAAAAAGAAGAATTAATAAACATTTGAAATGATGTAGTTTCAATATTCATTTAAAATATATTTAATTTAAATGAAACATCAAATAGCACATTCAAAGTATTTATATGTGCTTTCTCAGACAGCAACATAGTGCTGGGCCAGATCAGGGGTCTCGCCGTGACAGTCTTGTCTGTTTTGTCACAATGACTACGTTTACATGCAGTCAATTTTCAGGTTATGGTCAGGTAAAGGTCACTATTCGGGTTTCTGAAACATTATGAATAACCCGTTTACATGCGGTGAGAAGAGAGAGTTTCTCCAGTATACATGTAATTGCAATATCCCGATGTAAACGGTGAAGCGCAGTTAGCGTCTAGACTTACGGACAACCTTAAGACGCAATATGCGTCATTGATCAAAGTATGCTGTGTTGTGTCTCGCCTGGACTCGCCATGTTTACTTCCGGTATACTGCACGCGGATTTTTGTAGGCGCCGAGAAGTTTCTCTACTCAAAAGACCAAGATTCCTTGCGAATAGAACATGCGCAGAACACAAATCACTATGGGGATGTGCCGATACACGTTTACATGACCAAAAATTCGGGTTAGAAAAGGGGTACCCCAGGTCTAATATCCCAGTTTTTAAAATCCGGGATAAGAGCATATTCGGGTTTTTGCCAGTGTTTACATGGCCGTTCGCGACCGGGTTATTGCTAATATCACGGTTTTGAACGGGTTAAATAAACATAACTATATATAAAATTACATCTAAACGAATTAAAGTTACGTTACAAAGACGGGATGAAGTAAATTTTGAAGACTCTGCCATAATCTCGTTTTCCATGGTTTTCCTCTGCTTTAATCTCCCCAACCGGAAACTGAAGAGCATCCTTGCGTCAAATGCGGAACTTATGCGTGCATATAGGCCATTGTGCTCACCTGATCCTCATGTCCTCTGGTCCCTTTATATTGTGCATCTTTCCCTCTTGTCTTTGCTGGTTTGGTTTGTGTGTTTTGTTGTTTATTTCCCGTTTGCCTTTCTGTGTGTATGGTTAAACCTAGTTCTTGTTGTGGTTAGTAGTGGGAAGTTCGAATCTTTTTACTGACTCGGATCTTTGAGTCTCGTTCAGTAAAATTAACAAATCTTTTTTCAAGTCACAAAAGAACGAAAGACTCAAACCCGAAGACTCAAATGAACTAATCATTTTCCAGTACTGACAGCATAGTCTCTGTGGGACTGGCAGGAAGAACGAAAGACTCGGACCCACCCTGAACCTGAAGACTCAGAGATGAACTAATCATCTGTTTCCAGTACAGATTCAGAACCCATATGTTGCGCAATGCGCGTGTGCGGGTACAGCCCGTTCTCATTCTTTAGCGTCACATAGAACGCAATAGGACAAAACGGCACTATGCTACGTACATGGTACCCTTTATCGTTAATATAACACTGGCGAACCCAAAGGCGTAATAAATCCTTTAGCGTAATATGAGACTACTCTACCCTACCCCACACCTAAACCTACCGATCACAGCGCGTTATATTAACAATAACGGGTGCCATGTGTCGTAGTATAGCGTTGTCTTGTCATATAGCGTTCTATATGACCCTAAAGGATGAGAATGCGTTGGCGGGCAACACAAAATGAACAAATCACTCTCTGAGACAACTCGGTAGTTCGGAGGGGCACGTTCAGGTAATCAACCAATCAACTCAAGAGGAAGCCGATATAAATAAAGCTTTTCCTCAAGTCCTGTCTCACGACAAGTCAGTCAGCATCCCTCCACCACCCCATCACCTCACACTCGGCTGGGTCTATCCCAGTATATTGGGGAGTACTCTGGGTTCGGGCAAAATTCCGAGCTCTGAGCCCTCCCCTCGACAGCAAGCCAAATACGCATTAATTATGTATTTGATTGCATGTGTACGTGTGAACTCGTGAACTGTTATTGTGTAAGCTTGCAGTCAAGCTGTGTGCAGCAAGTCCATGTTTCTCTGGTTCTGACAGAGTCAACACTGTAAGAGGTTAGGGTTGTTTACAGCTTCAGAGTTTCTCTATTTTTTTCTCCATGTTTGTGTGTTCTTGTGTACATACAGTATCTGACACTTCAGGTGTTGATGTGTGTTTGTTTGCACATGTGCTCCACATATATAGTCTCCCCGGATACAAATCCGTTTCTGGTATTCTTGGTTTTAAAATAACCTCTTCTATCGATATCTCTTCTATCCCCACTTCTCTGCTCAGTATTGATCCCCAGCAGATCCAAAGGTGCCTCACCTTTAAAAATGGTTGAAATAGCTTTGAGCGGTTGCACCTGAGATGAGACACCTTCAGTCACTAGGAGAGCTTCTCTAACATTGTAAAGACATGTTTTCACTGGTTTGGCTTGTACATGTGTGACAGTGAAAGACAAGCTCTAAGAAACAAGTCAGTCAGACAACAAAAGGAAAAAAAATGACAAGGCCTTGGCCCCATATTGCCCTGATCACAGCCCGGTGATGGACAAGTCAGCTAAATTAGACTCTGGCCGTCACTTTCTGCATCATTCTAACGGTCTAGAAGTGCTTTCTTTGTCCCTGGGTGTCTGTCACCTCAGCCGTGTTTCAAAGGTCTGTCTGTCGAGGTGACAATTATTCCAATTTCTTTTCGTGAAATGTTTGATTGACGTCTGACAGGATTAGTAATGAAATATTCATTTTGCTGTTAGGCAGTGGTAAGGAATGTACATTAATTATGTCTAGGAGGTGACGATAACATAAAAAAAGATCTGTGCAAAAGGCAATCATGCATTTTTAAACATGACGTGAAGAAAGCCAGACTGGCGTAACACTGCACCCAGCCACTTGTGTTTATTCATTCTTCTGAAATGTTTTAAAAATCATTTTCTAATCTTGTTTTAGTCTCTTTCTCTCTCTTTAAATAGATATACTATAATCCCAGTACAGTTCTTTTTCATTTTGGGAAACATGTATGGCCCTATTTTAACGATCTAAGCGCATGTTTGAAAGCTCATGGTGCAAGTGTGCTTAGGCCCTGTCCGAATCCACTTTTGCTTGTTTGACGACGGGAAAAATGGTCGGCGCTCCCGCAGTGATGTTTCGTCAGTGATAACGATAACGAAATGATTTCGTTAACACACCGTTTTTTTGTGACGATAACGCGACGATGACCAGCTAAAAATAGCTCTGAGGTGACTAAAACATGACGAGACGTTTTCGAGTTTTCGTTGACGAGACGAGACGGAACGAAAATGATTATAAGTCTGACGTTCACAATGCATGTAATTTATGCCTGTTTTGCGTGAAATCGGTCTGTATGGAGCTAAAAATAAGTATCAGCAATGCTGCCGTTTCCTGATCGCGTGCGCACCAGATTCCACACAACAACAGGGTTTATTGGTAGTTTTTGTACCAAAGTCATGTCAATAGAGTCGGGCAAAAACTAGGATAAAACCTGTTGGAAAGCATATTTTGCAGCGATGTTTGTGTGAGCATATCAGTGAACATCCCTGACCACTCGGTGAGTTTGACGTCTTTGTAAACTATTAATGCGTTTTATGAATGATTGTGTGGGTGTTAACACACAAACCTAAAATTCTCGGGACAACAGCATTTGTCCAAATTTCAATCTTAACCGTTCCATTTCGTCAGAAACGATCTTAAAACAGGGCTTTAAGTGTAAAATACCGAACTAACCAAGACCAAATACAGTGTTTATTCAGGGATTGTCTTATTCATTTTTATGTTCAACACACTCCAAGTGTCATGTTTGTTTCATACTTTATATTCAAGTATGCATTCTTTGTTCAATGCACCTCAGTATTAGATATTTATTTTATTATTTTGTTTCAGAATGTTTGCAACTTTGCAGTTTGCACAAGTTAAAGATAGACTGGGTTGTATACTGTTTGTGTTTACAAATAATATGCATCTTATTACTACACTTTAGCAATTTCTCAAATAAAGCCACAATTGCCAAAGTAAGAATGTTTTTATTCTTGGCTTTTTTTGGAGTAAAACAGTGATTCCACTGTTACCACTTTATCTGTGTACAATGTTCTAGTAGCTCAACGTTTTTGCTGTTTAAACTTTAAACCATTCCTTTATTCCTTTATTACTGTGATAACTGGTGAAAATAGCTTTTAATATTCAGGGGTAAAACTATAACTTGAAATATGGGGATAAAAGGTTTCTGCCCAATGTGACAATGAAGTACAGCTTGGCAATGGCAGCACTGCATCTCCATCAATGAGAAAGTCTAGTTTATTATGCAAAGGTTGTAAGGTTAGCTTGTTTTATGAATTGCAACACTTGCTAAATCTGTCAAACCTAAGCCCATTTCCACTACTTTTTAAACTAAATTAATTTGTTAAAGACTACTTTTATTTTACTAAAATTGATTAAACTTGACTAAAACCTTTTGGTGTTTTCGTCGACTAAAACTTAACTAAAACCTTTTGTGTTTTTCGCTAAAACTAACTAAAACTATTAAGTTTATAAGTGACTAAAATGTGACTAAAACTTAAAAGCATTTTCGTCCAAAAGACTAAGACTAAAACTAAAAGGGCTGCCAAAAACAACACTGCGCTCCCGGTGCATGGTCTAAAAGTGCTGTCCCTATTCTCTTAATGAGTAATGCGTCTGTTTTGTGCTTTACACGCAATAAACTAATCAGAGTCTCATCCCTCATGCCCTTTAAAAGCCAGAATGCGCTTGCGCCATGGTGGATTCGTAGCCTGGATGCCAGCCCGAACTCGCGCCCTCAACATTTTTTGGTCGGGAAGTTCGGTCTGGACTCGAATCCATTGAGGAGTTATTATGATCAGACAAGAAATGTTCGGACCAATCAGATTGCCAGAGCGAGCTTTATACGATGATGGACAGGTGATCTGAAGGGACATAATCATCACGTGTATCAAAAAGCGCTAACTGTCTTCCCTCAGAGATGACTGCAGTTGGAGAATTGAGATGTATAGATTCCGCTATCGCGTCTGTTGTGAAATAAATCGACAGCGCATTAATTTTAATAGGCAAACAGAAAACTGCAATCAAAGCATTTGTCGATCGAAAAGCATATTTTTGCCGTCCCACATGATTCGGCAAAAGTGTAACTTATCAGCTGGCTCTGACGGTCGCTAAGAAGATGGGACGTAATGAAAAGCCTGTGGTCGTTTTGGTTTCTCCTTTGGTCGCACTCACGAAGGAGTAAGTAAAAGAAGCAACACTCGCTTATTTAACTTCTAAAATAAGTAAAGTTAGGCTACGTACTGTAGTTGACAACTGTATGCAAAGTAGCTGACTTACTGCGTTGCTCTGATTGGTTGTAGGATTACCGACTATCCAATTGAGTGCAGAGTTGTTGTTTTTTCCTGGTTCGGTTAGACACACCTCATAATCAAAGCCCAACGGAAGAGTTTCAGACTCATATTCCGAACAAGAATATGAGTATGACGAAGTCAGGCTAGTGGATTCCCTATTTACATGGCGGAATTTGACAGTGGAAACTCTAGCGAGGAAACGGATCTTCTCGTGCTCGAGGTAAAAGGATTCCGCCATATTTTTACGTACACAATAATAATCTTTTACATTGTAATCCTTTTATTTTTAATATTTACCATGTTTGCACATCCCTGTGTGTGTAATAAGCTGTGTACACACGTTGTGGGACTCGCCTATAGGGGCATGTTACTTACACGCTCTTTTAATAACAAAAAATAATGCAGTTTCAGTCGGCCTATTTCAGCAATGCGCCTGGACACACCTCGTTTTCAGACCAGCACACCCATTGGCGCACAGATGGGCACAAATGTATTTGCTACTGTATGTAAACAACGTGGTGCAGGCTGTGAAAATGATAAGTGCGTCAGGCTGAAACTAGCAAAAAACACTTGCATCGCTCCTAGCGCTGCATTGCGCCCCAGTGTATAATAAGACCCGTACTTGTACTACTCTACTAAACATTATATCTTGACTATCTCAAGAAATATGTTCCTTGTTACTTTGAAGTTACTTACCAGCCATAAATGAAATACAGTTGTCAATAAGTGAGTCAATCTTTTTTTAGCAACTTCAAAATACACTATACCTTGTAGATTTTGCTTGATAGCCTTTACCTTGTAGATTTGTCCCTTGTTCATTTCCAAAAATGGCTGCAGGTGAATAATCATAAAATTAAATAAAAAAATAGAAATAAAATAAATGAGGTCCCATTAATTTGAGGTAAGCATGTTCAAAAGTTTACAAATCTTGAAGGGACTTCCCTACCAAACATTGTTAATTTTTCTGCAATTAAGCAAACTTATGTTTCAGGAGTGACTATTTGCGGGGAGGAAAAACATTCTCAAACTTTACTTAAATATACAATATGAGAAATAACAGCACAATTACTAGAAATGTGTGCTCTGGATATCATATAATTAGCATACATACAACATTTGTGGAAAAATAAATTTTTTTCTGACTGAACCACTTCTGTAGAATATATATATGAAGAGTTCAGATGCAAAAGCCTCTATATGCCATTTGAAATATTCTTCTAAAATAATCATTTTTATCAAGCTTGTATATTTAAGTTCAGTAATTTCACTTACATGGCAATGCAGATTACCAATTAATTGTCATTTAAGTGAAATTACTGAACTTAAATATACAAGCTTGATAAAAATGGTCATTTTAGAAGAAATTTTCAAATGGCATTTAGAGGCTTTTGCATCTGAACTCTTCATAGATAGATGGATGGATAGATGGATGGATGGATGGATAGGATGATGGATAGGTAGGTAGGTTACAGTATATGAATGGGTGGCTTTTATTCCTATTTACTCCTACTTTTGCAGGTGTTTTTCATCAAATGTCCAGGGTTTGTGTAGCCGACTTCATGCACTGCTGTGTCTCTTTCACTGATAGACCTCCTCACCTCCTATATCAAGCACACATTATTGCTTGATGTATTCTGGCAGGCCACCTGCTGTCTGAAGAGAGAGTTTCAGTGCTCATACCATCAAGCTGCCCACCCTGCCAGACCACTGGGGACAAGAGCATCACACAACTGATCTCATCCATTTCAGCAGGGGCTTTAGAAGGGCAGCCATGTATCGCTCACACCGGCCACATGTTTCTCCTAAGCCTTTCTCTCTCCTCTTCAGCGTGATTTGGTCAGACAACACCAGCGGCCTGCTGTGAGTGAGAGTGGACACATTGGATTGTGTCATGACGAGTTTAGAAACAAAGAGTGAGTGTGATGCTGTTGGTTAACATGAGTAATGTATTTCCTATAAACTTTTGTTTGATCAAAAATTAAATTGCATTGAGTTTTTGTTTTGTTTTGTTTTTTAGAGTAAAACAAATGAAACATTACTTAGTACTTTTAACAATTGAATCTTGTATATTTTTAATGATAAAAAGAAACCTGATATTGTACAATCTATAACATTGTGTCTGAATTATATACTATATATAAACAGAGCACTAAATTGTATAGCAGTGTGATTGGACTCATGAAACGGTCATTATACAATACTGACATCCAGTGGTGTACTAAAAAATTACAGGCAGAAATGCAATGATGTGTCAGAATGCAGTTAAACATGTACAGTACACATTACTTTGTATGTGTACTTCTTCCTGTCAAAAAAAATTGGATCGGTAAGATTTTTAATGTTTTTAAAATAAGTCTCTTTTGCACACCAATTTTCAATGTGGAACACAGTTATATACATTTTAATTTCAGGATTCTTTAATGAGAAGAAAATGAAGAACAGCATGTATCTGAAATAGAAAGCTTTTGTAACAATAAACACCACCGTTCAAATGTTTGGGGTCAGTGCGTTTTTTTTTTTTTTTTTTCAGAAGTTACAGTAAAGTATGATGTTATAAACAATTATATTTACATTTTCAAAAAACAACAACTATTTTTAAATGTTGTTCTTTTGAATTTTCATTTTCATCAAAGTATCCTGAAAAAAAGTTGTTGTCCTACACAATGAATGCTTTGCATCAAATCATCATATTAGAATGATTTCTGAAGGATCATGTGACACTGAAGACTGAGTAATGATGTGAAATTCAGCTTAAATTACAGCAATAAATTATACTTAACTATAAATTAAAATATCATTCTAGTCATTTTAAATTGTCTTAATATTAACAATATTATATTTTTACCAAATAAATGCAGCCTTGGTGAGCTTGGTGAGTTTAAAAACATTAAAAAATCTTACAGATCCAAAACTTTTGACTGGTATACTGCATACAGTATGTATGCTCACCTAAAGGATTATTAGGACCACCATACTGATACTGTGTTTGACCCCCTTTCGCCTTCAGAACTGCCTTAATTCTATGTGACATTGATTCAACAAGGTGCTGAAAGCATTCTTTAGAAATGTTGGCCCATATTGATAGGATAGCATCTTGCAGTTGATGGAGATTTGTGGGATGCACATCCAGGGCATGAAGCTCCCTGTCAACCACATCCAAAAAAGATGCTCTATTGGGTTGAGATCTGGTGACTGTGGGGGACATTTTAGTACAGTGAACTCATTGTCATGTTCAAGAAACTAATTTGAAATGATTTGAGCTTTGTAACATGGTGCATTATCCTACTGGAAGTAGCCATCAGAGGATGGGTACATGGTGGCCATAAAGGGATGGACATGGTCAGAAACTATGCTCAGGTAGGCTGTGGCATTTAAACAATGCCCAATTGGCACTAAGGAGCCTAAAGTGTGCCAAGAAAACATACCTCACACCATTACACCACCACCAGCAGCCTGCACAGTGGTAACAAGTCATGATGGATCCATGTTCTCATTCTGTTTATGCCAAATTCTGACTCCACCATCTGAATGTCACAACAGAAATCGAGACTCATCAGACCAGGCAACATTTTTCCAGTCTTCAACCGTCCAATTTTGGTGAGTTTTTGCAAATTGTTGCCCATTTTTCCTATTTGTAGTGGAGATGAGTGGTACCCGGTGGGGTCTTCTGCTGTTGTAGCCCATCCGCCTCAAGGTTGTGCGTGTTGTGGCTTCAAAAATGCTTTGCTGCATATCTTGGTTGAAACGAGTGCTTATTTCAGTCAAAGTATATATATACACCTCCATTCACAAATTCTCTCCCATGGACTCATGGGATAGTAAAGTGCCCATCGAATGAGCATTTCTGAATCTTGCCGGAAGTAGAAGATCATCTTGGACTAGATGCTTTTCACCTAACTGTTTTATGAATACTATGAATTACTACATAGCTACCATTTGGTTTACATACTGTTTTTCACCTACTGTGTATTTTACGGTGTTAGTTTCATGACACATGTGCTCCAAATACTCGCGCTTCAAATAACACAGACCACAATGGAAATGTTTCCAGGGGACCCCAATAGACGAATCAGGCTGGGACATGCTTAAAGCTCAAAGTCTACTTTATTTTATTAATATTAATGCAAAACATGCAGAGGAGGCATGTTTATGATGTACAACTTTACAGCTGGCTTAATCTCCTTTTATTATTGATGTTATTCCTGAATAGGGCTAACCTAGGCAAAATCATTGTATTTTGTAGCCGCAGACTGGTCAGAGTGCCCATGTCCATGATGACCATGCGCCAACAATAGGCACGTGAGCATCAGAACTGGACCATGTAGCAATGGAATAAGGTCACCTTGTGCGATGATTCCCATTGTCTTTTACATCAGGTGGATGGCCTGGTGCATGTGCATTGTTTACTTGGGGGAAGTGATGGCAGCAGGATTGGGAAGAAGGCTGGAGGAAGTGTGATGCTCTGGGCAATGATCCGCGGGAATCCTGCCATTCATGTGGATGTTACTTTGACACGTACCACCTACCTATATTGTTGCAGACCATATACCTCTTCATGGCAATGATTGTGGCCCTTTTCAGCAGGATAATGCACTCTGCCAAACTGCAATAGTTGTTCAGGAGGGGTTTGAGGAACATGGTTGAGTTGAAGCTTTTGCGATGGCCTCCTAGTTCCCCAGATGTCAATTCAATTGAGCATCTATAGGATCTGCTGCCCCTGTTGGCTTGGAAGATCTGACAGGTTGTTATTTTGTGGCTGAACAATGTACAGTATATGTTAACATATCTCATTAATTTGTAGAGTTGGGGTACTTCGCACTTTGGACTTTTAGTCCGGACTCGTAGTCCAATTTTGAATGAACTCAGACTTGTCACGCACTCGGATGAATTTGTACTTCGGACTTGAGCACGGACTCGGACATTTTAGACTCGGAAAATGTCCGAAGATCCGGGCACTGGAGGACACATTATTCAAAAAACAAAAAGAAACTACTTGTGTTGTGTGCGCTGCGTTAAGCATTGTAGCCAATCACAGACATATATAAGCGCATGAACGCAGTGAGCAAATCAGAGGCATTTTAGAGTCAACTTGCAGAGAATTCGCTCAAAATGTATGTTCAGAATCAGCACAAGCTTTATCCTTTTGCAAATCCCCTCAAACAACGTCTAGACGCGATATAAATGACAGATTCACTGTGCAGTGCGGATAACTTCAGTGTTTATGACAAGAGTTTTAGGGAGAGTGCAGAACGCGGTAAGTGATGGCTTAAATGGGAGCGCTGTTGACAATCTAAATAATAATTTTGTTTTTCGTGCTTCTAGAGCACCAGTGGTTACGTTCACAATGTAAATCAAAAACAGTCATAAATGCATTTAAATGTGGGAGTGAATCCGCTAAATTTTAGTCCTGTGAGTCAATGGAAATTGCGACGATTGACAGTAGCCATAGCAACATGAGAACTTGATAAACATAGCAACAGTTTGGCGACTAATAATTGTATGATTTTTGTTACATTTACACTTTAGTCATAAGTTTACATACACCTTTCAGAATCTCTCAAAATGTATTTTTTTCTTTCTTTTTTATTAATAGGAAGGATCATAAAAACATTGTTTCTATTCAGTAGCCTACTGCACTGAAAAAGCTTTTTTCACATAACAGATGTTTAATGGCCTAGTCCACAAGACAAAATACAAGACAAATTACTTGATTTTAATATTGTGTGTCATTACCTGAATGACCCACAACTGTTTTTTTTATTGTTTGTTTTTTTTTGTAATGGTTGTTCATGAGGATCCTCCAGCTCCTGCACATTCTTTGCTTTTCCAGCATCTTCTGCATATTTGACTCCTTACTAGCAGTGACAGTGAGATCCATCTTTTCGCACTGGTGACAAGTGAGGGACTCATACACAAACATTACAAACCCTGCAAATATTTAGTGATGTTCAAGAAGGAAGCATCCGTTAAGGATGGAACTGGATGTAAATTGGTGTAAATTGTTAAAAAAATAATTAATTAATTTAGTCCTGCCCTTCAGAGGCTAAAAAAGATATTAGCATGTAAAACAAAATAATAAAAATGTAAACATCACCATCATCTTGCTCAAAATTATACCCCTGGCACTTAATGCGTCGTGTTGCATTCTTGAGCATTACCTTGCAAATACCTTTTTCTCTTTGCTCCTCAATATAATTTTCACTGTGTGAGAACATGTGGAGTGAGAGCGGAATGGCTTGTGGAACGTAGCAACAGTAACTAAGAGGGACGGGTCTTTGTAAAAAGTCAATTTCAAATCATTTAAATCTTTGTGGACTCGGCCAGTACTCGAACTCGGATGTTAAGGACTCGGACTCAAGTCCAACTCGGCCCTCTTTGGACTCGGACTTGGACTCGGACTCGATTGTTAAGGACTTGGACTCGAGCTCGGACTCGACTAAGGTGGATTCCGACCCCCAACTCTATTAATTTGGGCTCGAGTCTTGGTGACTTGATAAACTAAAGAATTCAAAAGGATTGAAATTTGTGCTAGTCTGATGAGATCCTCCAGCATCTATTCTGTCGTCATTGTGATCATATCGATCCATCTCATTGGCGGTCTTTCTCTGCAGCTTCCTCAAGCTTTTCAATCATGATGTCTTTTCCATGGATCTTTCCCTTCAAACCATCACCAAAATGTAACAAACGCAGTTTCATCATTTGTGCTTTGAGTGATATTTCCTCCATCATCGACTTGTCCACGGCACACACAGGATTCTTCAGCACCGCATTTTGAATAAGTTAATATTCCCGCCGTCTTATTTCCAGATCATCAGGCCTTTTCTACCAAACTTGAAAACCGAGAATATTCATAGCCGTCTCGCCCAGTGCCAGACAACATAATATTTCTTGCTATGGGAATCAGTGGTCACAAGGGCACCTAAAAGGTTCATACTTAATCTCATACTTAAGATAATCTCTTTTTTTTTTCATCGAGATTGAATGTATCAATGTTATCAGTTGACATGATCTTGGTCTTGGATCCCCCCACCCACACTGTAAAAACAAATGTTGGATATGCAAATATCAGTGACGGATTACAATGGCAGATGTATCAGAAGCCTTCATTTACAGGCTTTGTATTGTGACTATGTTTGACTGTATGGTCCCTGTTAAATAAATGAATAAATAAATAAATAAAATAAATCCTTTCTAGAAGATTTGACTGCAAACATGAAAATGGAGGCCTTAACTAGCCATTTACTCTAAATAAGTTTGGTAATATCATTATGAATTGCCCAGTTGTGATTTACCTAAAATATTATTTTCACTGATTCACAAAAAAAAAAAAAATAAATAAATAAAGCCATTTGTAACCTTATTTAAAGATACACTGTAAAAAACTGTGTAAAATCCTCTTGGGACCCATATATATAAACTTTTGTCCTCGGTAGTGGACATTATATTTTAGAAAATGTATCTGACAACATACATATCACAGTTTTAAGTCTGCGTGTCCTGGTCTTTAAAAATGACTGGCATTAATTTCGTGGTCCAATTTATGACTTTAATGGGAAAAAAATGTAATATTTTGTAATTATTATTTAAATCTGACTAATTTTCAAAATGTTAATGGAACATTGTTTCTAATTCAGAATATGACTTTCTGTAACAAAACAGCATTGATTTAATACATTTCGACTGTACACCAGGAGTTACAGAAGGCCTAAATCATGTTTATCAGACATTTTAGAAGATGTATATCCATGAAATACTAGGTGAAATTAAAATATTATTATGAAAATGTTGCCAATTATTGGCATCATATATTATGGTATCTCTTTATCTTTTATCTTGTCTCATTCATAACCTATTGCCCTAAAACACGCAATATCGGCATCCTCTCCATCACCATTACATCATTTTAATGTAAAAGATTCTCGCCATAATGTTAAATGTACTTTGTTAAATGTTTGTTGTTTAAAAAAAGAACAAATAATTATAAATTAATAAATTTAAATTATATAAATTATTTTATTTTGGATTTTTTTAAACAATCCATAACAGTCAAGTGCAGAAGAAGCAAGTCTGACGCGTGTCACGTGACGGCGGCGTGGCTTCTCGATGGAAGGGAAGCTGGCCTGAGTCACGTGACGGGGGGAAATAGGGAGGCTCTTGTGTTTACATCGATGCATTCAACAGCGGCCGCTGCAGACCGTCTACACATCAATGTTTTGCTTTCATTTCGTTGAAAACGAGCACAAACATCGGTACACACGGTAGTTACGACACTGTCCGAGCATACGGCTCTTGTGTGTTACAGAGCGCGCGCGTCTGCTGCAGCTGTGATCAGTTGTGTATTAGATTACTGGAGACATGGACGAGCTCGCGGTGGAAGTGCGAGGGGCGAGTGGAGCTTTCTACAAGGTGGGCTTTGGATCTCGTCTTATATGACTCCTGTGTGTGCCTAACTCAACGGATTATGCAAGTGATGTGTGTAAAATTTGGTCCAGTCCGTCGTGAATGAAGAGCTCAAATGCTCGATGGTGCAGTAGGCCTCCGAGGCCTCTTCGACGTGTGTTTGCAGCATCAGGCGTTAAAGATTCATCGAAATTATTCGATATCATGTGTATTATTAATGCATATCAAGTGTGTTGACACGGGAATCTGTTAACGTTAGCTGGCTCGGTTCTGTATGGATCTGTGTATGGCACACTGAGCTCTCCACTTATGGGCGATTGATGTAATGTATTTCATTTTACATTTTAAAAACATCTGTATGGTTGTCGACCTTTAAAGCGTACATGACAATGTAAATGGTATTAAAATTAATTCATATGTTTCCCCGAGTCTGTAACTTTATGCTTTAAAATGGCGTTATCTATAGAGTTTATGGCAATGAAGTTGTAATGTATTGTTGTAGCAGGTTATAAAAGCAGACATTTGTCATGTTCATGGAAAACTTGTAACGTTAAATAATAGTACATTTTAAAATGCTTCTTTCCAAAAAGCCATTGAAATGAATACAATCCGAACATATTTTAGTCAATGTATGTGTAATGTTGTGTGCAGCCACTCAAAATTATAATAATAATACTAATAATAATAAAAAAAGATAATTTGCCTGCATTTATAGATGGCTAGAATAATTATGCAAATGGTTACAAATCATGTGGTTACAAATGTTTACGGATACACCAGGGGATTTTTTTAAAATGTTTGTTTCCATACCTGGGAAAAGTAATTGAAATTAATACAGAGAGTTCTATGAAATTCAAAGAAGACTGATTTTTTATTCAGTTTATATATTATTTTCTATAATAATGTTTTATTGGAAGACAACTTTTAAAGATAGATTTGCAATATTATTTTGTGCATACATACATCATACATCAAGTGAAAAACAATTAAATAATTAGAAAGAAAGAAGGATAAAAACAGCACACCACAAAACATCCCATACCTTTCCATTGAATTAAAAAAAATGGTATGAAGAAGAAATGTTACAACATTACATTACCAAAATGATGCGTTAGTCTAAATGGTTTACATCAAGATAACAGGTAAAAGGGTGCCAGTGTTTGCCAAACCATTAAAATTTACCCTTCAAACGATATCTAATTTGTTCCAAGTGTAAAGTAGAAATGCACTCCAAGACTGTTGTTTATAGGCACCTTTGATCCCCTCCTAAAATGCAGTCTTGTCCAGATTTTGAAGCAAGATCAGTGCATAATTAATACCTCATTATTTCTTCCAGGCTTATATTAAGGATGTTCAGGAGAGTACAGTCACAGTGTCTTTTGAGAACAAGTGAGTACCAACTTCAGCACACGAACGCCTTTGCGATGTCAAAATAGTTTTGTTTTCAGATGTACAGTTTAAATTGTCTTCAATATAAATATACATTTGTCATACGTACCTATATAACTTTGTGATTCCTGATGGGATGTTTCCTAATGCAATGTGTCAGAAATTGTGTTACTACATTTTAAATAAAAAAAATGATGTTTTTTTATAATTGCTTTGCAGTTGGCAGCCAGAACGACAGATTTCTTTCCAAGATGTCCGGTTTCCACCTCCAACCGGCTTTCAGAAAGAGATAAACGAGAGTGATGAAGTGGAGGTATGGGCTGTCAAAGATTGTTCAACATGGAAACCGTTATTTAAACCTTAAACAAATATTACACACATGCACTAAAGTCTAGTGCCCTTTTTTTTGCGTATTTACCACATTTACCTGCCTTCCACAGGTTTACTCCAGGGCCAATGATAAGGAGCCTTGTGGATGGTGGCTAGCCAAAGTTCGCATGGTGAAAGGCGAGGTACGTGATTTTGTATCGTTATATAGACCTTATGTAGCTCCGCCCTTTTCCATAGACTTTATGCGTCATAGAAACAAGCATCTTCACAATTGACCTATGGCTAAGCCACGCCCCCTCCACTCACTCGGACAAACAGTCAACATTTAGGCACGGGCGCTATGGCAGCTGTCAAAGTAGGAGACATTTCACAGGAGGCAATTGGTGATTTTTGGAGACAGAAAGATTATATATCATCAACTATGCATTGGAGGGTTATATTAATAATTTTATTGTTGAGAAGGTCGATGAAAAGCTTCAGCTCCAGGCAGAGATGTACAGGTCACAGTGTAAACATGATAAACCGCATATCGTTGCCGTTACCATTTGGTGCTACAGGATTTACATGAATCATTCAGCACAACATTGTTAACATTTGTTGTTATCTTGATTATTTACAGATACGTTAATGAAGCTAAGTGACATGATGTACAACACAGCTAGAAGCTAACGTTAACGTTTTCTAATGTACGTCTAACGTTAGACTTAACGTTACGTTAGAGATTTTAACGATAACGTTCAAATACGTTGTTGATTTAACTTAGATCAGATGTAGACATCCTTGTTTAATTTATCCACGTTTAGTTGGTGTTGTGGTCTACTGCATAACTTAATCCAGAGAAGACACTTATCTTGGTTGAGATGTGGCTTGGGACAGGGTAAAAGAAAAACACACCGTCGCCCAGCGTCTCGGGAACCCAGTGTCAGAGTTATGTACCCCATGCACACCGCTTGACCATTTTAAACTTAAAATAACGAAAAAACGAATGAAAACTGACTAACTGCAATGCATTTAGATGGAAGTGGAAGCAGAGAATGTCCGAGTGTATTGGGTTAGCTGCGCACTGTGATTGGCTCATTATGTTTGAGGGCGTGGCCTAGTCATAGGTCCATTCTGTCTTTGAACTTTGTTTCAGCAGTTGCTCTGTAGCCTATATTTCTATGGCGTCGCTGTCAAAGAGCAATTGGTGAAGTGGATAAACTTATTGTAACAAGTTATTTTGAGCATTATAATATTTGAAGCATGAAGAATTTATCATAAATGCCAGTAGATCAGGAAGATTTCAAAATGAGTGGTTCATTCATAAATCCATAAGATCATTGTATAGAAATACAAACTGGAAGTCTGAACACAAGGAGTGCAGCGCTGAAAAGGGGCGGGGCTTTATGTTCAACGTACTTGCAAAAACACTTGACCCTAAAACCGTATTCTAGACAAATGTGGGCAAAATAGTTTTGATTTATTTAAAAAAAAATACTTCCCTTGATCTGAGTGGTACAAGACATGGCTACTTTTCCTAAGTTTGCCTCCAGAACAAACACTTTTTTGTTTTTACTAAATTCTACAATGTTAAGTGGGTGAAAAATAAAAACTTCTTAATCTTGTATTTGGGTCAAAAATGGGCACCCATAGAAATTAATGGAAAAAACTGTAATTTAGAGCATTCTAAAATAAGCCAAAATAAGACACCAGGTGACGGCAAAGTCACTTCATCTTTAGGGTTTAGCTCTAAGAACTTATTGGAATGATATTTTAAAGTAGTTAAAAAAAAAAGAAATAAAACATAAAAATAAGCATAATTTACATAGAAAATATGGTACTTTTTGAAGTAAATAAATTCAAAAATACCCCCAAAATAAAAAATCACCATAAATGGATAGACAAAACTGTATCGAAGACAGTCAGTGGAAGCTACTCTGAAACTGTAGCTTGACAAGCTACAAGCTACTCGTAAGTTAAAGTAGTTTAACTACAGTCAAGCTACCCGTTTAGAAAAGTAGTTAGCTACACTACAAGTTACTATCAAAAAGTAGCTAGCTACATTGAAACTACTTTTGCTTTTTGAACAACGTATATTATAAATAACTGAATAAGTGTCTGAGGAATGTTTTAAGTAAAATATTTAGTGTTTAAAACAAGGCAATGCAATTACGATTTCAAAGAGTAGTGTTTTATTACACACAACACTAAAATATCTCTGACTGTCTGTCAAAAGTGCAACAAATAGCCTACAACATTGCAAGAACGAAATGTACATCCAACGTAAATTGCACGTAGAACATTTTATCTGGGGTCTGGGGTAGATCCGATAACGTCATCTAACTGACGTTTAAAGGGACCCTAAAAGGCGGAATGGTCAAAAGACGTTCCAAGACGTCAGTTATATGACGTCTTGGGATGAGACTGCGCTGTTACGTTAGTTGTGTCTCCGTCCTCCAAATCTGCCGTCACGTCTTGCTATATAATCATAATATGGGTGTGTCAACCCACTTCTGTACGTCAGTGAACCGTTAGCTGCAAGATGCGTGATTAACCTGTTAAGGTCGTAAACCCGGTACCGGGGGGGGATTGCGTTATTAAGAACGTTATTATGATCGCCCTTTAATATTTAAAGGTCCTGATGAAACATTAACAGTCATATGTTATATCATTACAAAGCTTAGACCCTTTACTTTTCACACAAAACCATAATTTTTTAATTCATTTTACATATTGGATAATTTAAAGGTTTATATTCCTCCACCCGCAACCGAAATACCGTTCAAAAGTAAGTGTGATTATGAATATGAATATTGATAGCGTTGGTCAAATTTGATCAACAAAGGCAAGTCATATATCAAACAAAACCTTTCTTCCACATGATTTTTGCTGTATGGTTTATTTAGTTGACATAATACAACAGATCAAATGATTGCATAACTATTCGCGAAGTACATCTTTGATATTTGTAAACAAACTGAGGAAACGCGTTGCATTTTCGTCTCCGATTACAGCATGTCTGAGCTAAAAGTAGTCAAAAATATACATAGACTTTCACCTTAGACTGTTTTCTTCAAAATGAGTCCATTTTCGCCTTCATGTGAGTTTCGCTTGATAAATAATCCCCTATTATGTCTCATTTAGTCCAGTAACGCAGGAAATAAGTCAATGTTTTCATACGATCCACATGATATGTTATCGTCGACGGATGATGACGAACTACGCATCATTGGGAAGCTTACGCTTATCTCAGCATGACGTGACATGTCGTGGACATCTATGGTGGACACACCTTTCCTCTAAAACAAACAGAGTCTGAGATATTCAGCGCAATTTTGCCTCAGAGTAAAAAAAAAGTAGATATTCTTCAGCGCGCAGTCTGGACGCACTCTCTCATAAAAGACACTAAAAAGCCACTTTGCCTCCCCTTGGTGTCATAGCAATAACTTTTTTAATCGAAATGTTAGACACATAATTTTTTTTTCAGTGTTGGGGACATCTAGTGGAATCAAATGGAACTTATAATAGGTAGCTGTTGCACACAATACCAGAGTAATACACTTTCAAACAAAGATTCAAAGAAAAAAAACACAAAAGCGCCTACTTTTTTGTGTGTTTCTTTTGATATTTTAAACACATACAATCATTTTTATTACATTTGACACTTGATTTTGTTTGTTTAAAGGGTTTCCTATAAAATGACACCAATTATTTGCATTTACTTCACTGTATGTGGGTATAGGGAGCCATCAGATTTGGGTATGTCCACTTTTATGCAGAATTCCAAAATAAACCAAAGAGCTTAAGAGGTTAAACAACAGGTGGCGGTAATGGCAAAAAATTAGTTTGTAATCTAACAAGAAGAGATATCCTTGCATCGCGCTGATACGCGCAGGCTTCGACAATGTAGCAATGTAGCTTTTGCTGGCGCTACACCGCTACTTGCTGCAAAAAGTAGTTAGCTACTGGAAAAGCTACACTGTTTAAAAAGCAACTGAGCTACTGAAAAAATGTAGTTAAGTTAGTAGCTACGCTACTTGTAGTTAACTACTCCCCAACACTGAAGACAGTGATATAACATTTATAATAAATGAAAATTAGGATCACACCTGAGTCTTCTGTGCCCACATGTCCACAATTACAGGATTAAGGGCTATAAAGTGAATATGGTTTGAGGGCTACACATGGTCATTAAATGATAGTGAGCAACAGTAAGGGTTCTCCTGGATACTATACATAGGTATGAAGTTGAATGCTGATTTATGTGATGTATTGTAACTGTTTTGTTGCTCTGTCCTGCACTTAGTTTTACGTGATAGAATACGCAGCCTGTGATGCAACGCTAAATGAAATCGTCACATTAGAGAGGCTACGACCTGTGAACCCCAACAAAGCAGCATCAAAGAACACCTTTCTCAGAATCAGACTAGACGTTCCTGAAGACTTGAGACAGATGTAAGTTCAAGTGGATTCTTTGTTTGTCTTTTGTTTCAAACTTTAAACCGGAATGATATCACGCAAATTTGTGTGTGAGGTACATACTAAACTATCGTTTTTGTTTTTGGATAGGTGTGCGAAGACTTGGCACATAAAGACTTTAAGAAGCGATTAGGAGCCTTTAACGTCACTTATGACTCGGATGAAAAGCAGTTGGTTATTTTGGTAACTTGGAATGTTTTAAAGCCAATTTGGAATGCATGTATGATTTTTGAAGTCTTCTTAAGTGTATTGTTTTCTCTCTCTTTCAGTCTGTTAATGAGGTCACCTCAAAGCGAATAGGCATGTTGAGTGACATGCACTTCAGGAGTCTGCGCACAAAGCTGACGCTGATACTGAGGAATGAGGAAGCAACCAGACAGCTGGAGGTACTGCCCTGGACTCTGTGACGTTTAGTGTCAGGTTCAACACACAAACTCACAACTAAGTCCACAAAGACATTACTGATACTCTCAAGTGGTCATTGGATCATCTTACGTAAAAGCTTGTTGTTTTGCAGTAGTGCAACCGTATTTTATTAGTGTAATGTAACTAAATCTAGGAATGCTGATGGTGTTATCATGAATTTCGCTGGTTTATTACTTACCATTATAAAGTCATGCAGCATATCACTGGACACTAATGCAATGCAACGGCTGTAGAGAAAGTCTATATTTAAAAGGTGCAAAAGGGTATTACGTGCATACATGCACCACTGTGATGGCCCATGCTCCTGCTATGGCATAATATGATACTCTGTTGATATGCAGAGCTATATTTACAGGTGCGTCGGCTCCATATAGGTATTGTATTAACTCTTAAAATGTGTATAATGAAATCTTGTGTAAAAAGAGGAGTAGTTCACTTTAAAAAAAAGCACTTGCTGATTATTTACTCAGCCCCATGTCATCCAAGATGTCCATGCCATTTCTTTCTTCAGTCAAAAGAAATTAAGGTTTTTGATGAAAACATTCCAGGATTTTTCTCCATATAATGGACTTTTAATGGGAACCAAATGGTTCAAGGTCCAAAAGACAGTTTCAGTGCAAACTGTTCAAAGGGCTTTAAACGATTTCAGACGATGAATAAGGGTCTTATCAAGCGATACGATCGCTCATTTAAAAGTCCTGTTCGAACTAAAATAAACGTCGTTGAATGAACCAAAAGACTCGAAAAAGATTTGTTCATTTTGATGGAGTTCGAACAGTTCGATCACGAACGTGCATCACAGTACAGAGCAAGGCGAGCGGTTGAGCTTATAATTTTTTATTTTTTTTAAATGAGCGATTGTTTCGCTCGATAAGACCCTTATTCATCGTCTGAAATCGTTTAAAGCCCTTTGAGCAGTTTGCACTGAAACTTATTTTTGGATCTTGAACTGCTTGGTTACCAGTGAAGTCCAGTATATGGAGAAACATGCTGGAATGTTTTCATCAAAAACCTTAATTTCTTTTCGACTGAAGAAAGAAAGACATGGACATCTTGGATGACATGGGGGTGAGTAAATTATCAGCAAAAGTTTTTTTTTTTTTTTTTAAGTGAACTACACCTTTAAAGGGAACTCAAACCTCTTTTTAGTTGTAATATAGTGTCTCAGTCTACATTACACTACATTTTACTACTAATAATAATAATATAAAATTTTTTCTATGAAAGTTAACCGTTTACTTCCGGCTGCGTTCCATTTGCATTTTTTCTGTAGTCCCTGTTTTGGCAGAAAACGAGTGTGCAAATGCGTCTTATTGCAAATCTAGTGAAATGCTGTATTTGGCAACTATGGAAATAAATCGTTATAAAATAAATCGTTACTGGTGACCGCTATGTTCCTAAATGCACAAAGCCTTGTTGCAATTTTAGTTTGTTTAACAGCAATTGTACAAAACAAAATATTAAAGTCCTTATGTTGTTATAAGAGGTTTAAATATATGGTTTCGACCCGTCCCAGTCTAGTTAGTTAATGGGAAGCACTGAAATCTTTTTGTGGCGGTTCGATATTGATATCTGCCACAGATAAATGTATAGGAAACAATATATATATATATATATATATATATATATATATATATTAGTGTTGTCAAAATATTCGGTACTTCGGTACCAAGTCGGTACTAAAAAAATTTAAACGTCACGGTACCAAGTCCCGGTGGTACCGAATACCCGGTCAAACCCGGATCTGGATGCGCTTGCATGCACGAAGGGCGTGAAGTTGCGTCCTCTTCATGAAAGCAGCGGCGCTGCTGATGTGGTTTCTGTGTATATTAAACAGCAAAACGACTATTTAAATATAAACCCTGCATGTTGCACTTGTGTCTGTGAATGAACGGCGCAGACGCGCGCTTTCATTTAACGTTACCTCACACACACACACTGAAGCATGAGTGACGCTCGCGCTGTTTTCAGTCTCTGCTGCCTCACGATATGATGACATGATTCATGATCAATTCATCTCCGAGAGTCACTTCATGCGCATTTTACCATTTAAATATGAACCCTGCATGTTTTGCTTGTCTCTATGTGAATTAGCCTAACGGCGCAGAGTCAGACGCGCGGTTTCATGTAACTCTCTCTCTCTCACACACACACACACACACACAACACAAACACTGAAGCAAGAGTGACGCTCGCGCTGTTCTCAGTCTCTGCTGCCTCACGATATGATGACATGATTCATGATTCCATCTCTGAGAGTCACTTCATGAGCATTTTACCGTTTCATTTGAGAAAAACTATCGTCATATCCATAGGGTCATATCATATATCATATATCATACACGCACAGAAAGTCAAAGGTCTCTACGGCAACCCGTCAAAATAAAAGTTTGGTTTAACTTAAAGAAATTGACAGAAATAATTATCTTAGGCTACTGTACAAAATATTTAACTACATCTTCATTTATTAAAAATACTACTGTAGCCTAAATCCACTGAATGCTGTATTTTTCACTTGATTTTTATTATAAGCAATATTTCTCAGTATCAATATTTTCGTTTAAACAGCATGTAGCCTTCAATGCTTTCATAAATGTACCATCATAAATAATAAAGTGATGGAATTTAATTTAATATATTTTTTTCAAGTAGTTAAATAAAATAAAACAAAAAACTAATTTTGCTGTGGTACCGAAATTGGTACCGAGAACCGTGACATTTTAATGGTATCGGTACCGACTACTGGAATTTTGGTACCGTGACATCCCATATATATATATATATAGTATATATATATATATTAGGGCTGTCAGTTTAACGCGTTATTATCGGCATTAACGCAAACCCATTTTAACGGCGTTAATTTTTTTATCTGCACGGTTAACGGTCTTGTCCTCGCAAACTTTGTACTTTTTTCACATGCTTTTGCAACAGGACAGCATGCGTCCTGAATCCTGATCCATTTCGGCGTCTCGCGCTCGTCATTCACTCAAAGCCGGCTCGCAAGCCCAAACGAGTGTGTGCGTCGTGCCTGTTGTTTTGTTATACGGTCTAGCTAGATCCGCTTGCGCTTTGGTCGAAGAAGCAACAAAACGTCCTCAACAAAACGTTTTGTGCCGCACACACTCGTTTCGGCTTGCGAGCCGGCCAAATAGTAACGTTACGTTTTGAGTGGATGACGAGCGCAGACGCCGGATCTGTGTGTTTTGTCATTGTGAACTGAGCTATCATCATCGCAGCACATCCAGTCTGAAACACCACTTGATGATGGCCAAGCAAACAAACACACACACACACACACACAGATGATGCGAATTCTCCACCCCTCGCCAATATCAGGAACTCGTCAGTATTTCTTTCACCCTTTTATTGATAGACAGTGTTACATTGTGTGAGAGATTATTGGTATGTTAGTGTAAAATTGAACACTATTCCAATGTTATTTTCAATAATAATAATAAAAAAAAACATTTGCACTAAACAAGCCAATCCACTTTCCCATGTTGATAAGAGCATTAAAATGAGAAAAAATTATGTAACAAAAATAAATCAAAAGACATTTAGAAAATGTGCGATTAATCGCGAGTTAACTATGACATTAATGTGATTAATCGCGATTAAATATTTCAATCGTCTGACAGCACTAATATATATATATATATATATATATATATATATGTATATATATATATATTTTGTTTATTTATTCGCATATGAGCGCATATGAATAGCATTGAATGGAGAATGCTATCAAATGTGTGGCTAAACAGTGCTGGATTTATTTATTTATTTATTTTATTTTTTACTATACAAGTGTAGCTGGACTGCTGAGGGCTTTTAAACCCACTGTTGAGTTTCATCCAGAAAGCACTCTTGTGTATCAGGCAGCGCTGCTATTTCACATGTGAAAATGTGCTCAAAATCTAATGCTGTAGACACATCCTTGCAAATCCTCCTCAAAAGCCACAACTGAACTGAACATGCATTTAACCATAACATTTAAGCAGCTTAAATCTAAAAAAGTAACCACTTTTAAAACGCATGCCATCATGGTTTTCCATTAAGTACAACATTCCCTTATTTAATTAAAAATATATATATCTTCCAGAGCTCTCGGCAACTGGCATCAAGGTTCCATGAGCAGTTTGTGGTGCGTGATGACCTCATGGGATTGGCCATAGGCACCCATGGAGCGAATATCCAGCAAGCCCGAAAGATTCCTGGGGTCACAACCATAGATCTGGATGAAGAGACCTGCACGTTTCACATCTATGGAGAGGTAACTCCTTTATTGGGGACTTTCTGGTGTAGATAAAGTCAATTAAATGTGATGGCTGTTAGAATATGTGAGCCTAAAACTCATATCTTGATGGATCTTTCATATGTATCTATCTTGATCATCATGATCTATAATCGTCTTGATGGATCTTTGTGATGAATTTTGTTTCAATTCCAGGACCAGGAAGCTGTACGGAAGGCCAGAAGCTACCTGGAATTTTCTGAAGATATTATCAAAGTTCCTAAGAATTTAGTCGGTGAGGACAAACGGAATGAGCAACATTCTCCTATCTGTCTTGCACCGTGATGGTTAATGTGATTCATTAAATTATTTTCTACCCTCGTCCTGCAGGAAAAGTCATTGGCAAGAGTGGGAAGCTGATTCAAGAGGTTGTGGATAAATCGGGAGTTGTCAGAGTTCGAGTGGAACCTGAAACGACAAAAAGCCTTCTCCATTAGAAGAGGTCAGTGAGTGGGCGGCTGAACACACTCGCTGTTGTATTTATGGGTGGCAGAAGTGATGATGCATGAGAAAATGCATTAATTCATAGTAATTGGTGAAGACTGTATTATAGCATACTAATCAATTTTAGGAATACATAATTCAAAGCCATCTACAATGCAATCTAGCGAAACTGCATATAACTTATATATATATATATATATATATATATTATATATATATATATATATATATATATATGAATTGGTTTCACTGTGGACATTTTTTGTTCAAAAGATGCTGAGTGGAAGTATTTTGTGTACCTGGTTAAAAAAGTTGTTGTTTTTTTTTGGCAAATTTTGGCACACAGACGAAGTGATTAAAAAAAAAAGTGAAAAAGACAAAAATGTCCATAAGATGCACAGTGAATGGTGAAGTGTATGCCACATGAAATCATTCAGAGAGCCTACATATCACTTATGTTTAGCTTGCAAAAATCCTGATCGCAGCATCCCTAATATATACATCCTACTCCTTGGTTGACTGTATTTATCCAATATGGAATTTCTCATTCATGTTGACAAATTATAATTCATACTGACTTCTCATACTTTAATTGCAACTGCAGGGCATGGTGCCGTTTGTGTTTGTTGGGACAAAGGAAAGCATTTCAAATGCACGTATTCTCTGGACTACCATCTGAATTATCTAAAGGTAAGAAACACTTTTTAGGTTGCTTGCATAATTGCTATTGATCATACTTGGGGTTATTGATTAAAATAATCTGTAAACCCTGACTATTAAACTTTGGTGTTTAACTATTTCCGTTTATTTTACAGTTTATGTTTGGCGGTCAATAAAATGGCAAAAAAGAACAAATTGATAGTGTTGCAATAAAGGATTGACTAGAGACTATAGGCTTCATTCTCACAAACATTAGTGAGAATAAAATTATTCTAAACTGCTATTTTATTTTTATTTTCTAACTAAAGAATAAGTTTAAAAATACTGAATTCCCTTAAACATTTCTTTTGGATATTGATCATATTTTTTCTCTTAAGATAGTTCTTTAAACAAAACTTCAGAGGAATTTGAGTTTCTGAAAAGAATCTTCTTAAAAATCACCATAACGTTTATTGAATTTTTGGAGAGCGCAAATTAATGCACCACACATGCTCTTAAAAATAATCAAAATACAATTTCTAGAAAACACTGTTGATATTTGAAATCAACACAAACACACCTCTCCCTTCATTGTTCCACCCCCAAAATGTCTAAAGTGTCTCTTTGGCCTCGTTCACACTGATTTTTTGCTCCGATCCAATTTGTGGTTTGGCTGTGCACATTACCTTTTAAAATGTGGCCTATATCTGATTCCAATGTGAACTGTTTGCATGTTTCAAACTAACCCACTTGCATAGAAGAACAATGACAATGTTAATTAATTAGCAAATTAATGAGCACGTGCTGAGGAGGATAAGAACGAAGAGAACGAAAGCTAAATTGGCTATTTTGGCCTTTTGCGGGTTTATGGCTGCAAATTCAATACGGAGGTCTGTGTGGAAGTGTAGACGAAGCCAGGAGTGGTGGGAGTGGTCTATGTCTAGTGCTTACTCGCCGGCGATGCCAAATGTCGATGTAGATTGACATCAGAGTCACATTAAATCCGCCTTGGTTGTTCACACTGCGGATGCATAAAAAAAAAAAATCAGATCTGTGTCTGATTCAGGACTACATGTATGTGGTTGAAATCTGATTTTAAAAAAAATCAGATCTGGGCAAGATTTGAGTGTTCACTTAGGGATGTGCACGAATTTTCAAATATTCGATATGTAATTATTATTCGAAAAATAAAATACTATTCTAATTTTGAATACGTTGCTTTGCTGGCCGTAAATGCAGTGAGTCCATGATAAATCCTAAGAAATAACTCGCAGTTATAATTAAATGCACTGGATGGCGCTGTGGAGTGTGTTAACAAGTTGTCTGCATTTGATCACATAACGTTGTCGTCTGCCTCACGAAGCTTGGCATTAACGTTACTTGAAAAGGATCTTACTCTCTCATCAAATCTCATTTGATGTCGAGATTTTGATGAAAATGCGCTAGGCTCTGGAATACGCCTTTCGCGCAAGCAACGCGTCGTATGACGTACCACGAGGAAAAAAAATAAGCTCGCGGTACGCTTCTCATTGCTGGGTGTTGATGTAGTTAGAGCAGTAGTGAGAGACAGAAAGTTTTAGATCGAGTTTTAGAGAAGCCATAATGGTAAATTATTGTGTTTGTGCTTGTTGCACGAATTCCAGCCTGTCAGGACATCATATCCATCATTTTCCTTCTAGGAAAAAACAAGGCTTTTTGGTCTTGGGTGCGTTATGTGCAGTTGAAGAGAACAGACTTCACTGCCGCGTCTTTTACCGAGCAGTCGTTTGTGGCGCACATTTCACTCGGTTTAAATGGTATCACTAACTGCATTTGAAAAGCATTATTTATTTGTTGTTATGGCATGGTTATTAGTCAATGTGGATAGTGCTAACCAGCTTGGATGGACTGCATAATCACTGTCAGCGTAGAATATGAGAAGACAAAATGTTGCTGGCTTAAATTAAGACAATCTAAATGGATGTTTAATCAAGAACAAAGTCGAATGTATGTTTGCTTAAGCAGATTTATTACAAAACACCAAGGTACTAGCCATACAGTAGATGAACCAGCGTTAGCCACGGTGCTAACTTACATGAACTCACTTGCCCTATTCGCCACTGGTTTTCTCGACACCACAACTCTAATGTTACTTCTCTCCTCTGCCCATTGTTCGTCCCCTGATCTCCCCCTGACTTCTATCTCGCCTAGAAGGCTCATAATTATATGCCTGTGGGCCATCATAGGCATATTCGTCAACATCGCAGAACGCGGTTTCGTCGTTCACGTCCATTGTAACCTGAGCCTGAACTTAAACAGACTCCCTCGGAGATCGTCACTTCCGGTTAGTGCGTCGTAGATGCGGGAGTTATTTTATCAAAAATTTTTAATGGCTAAATATATATTACTCCAGTTTAGAAAATATAGTTGTTTTATCGTCAACATACACTATGCTATATAGGGGTGTCCAACCTGCATGTTGCTCTTTAAGGGAGACCGGTTTAAGAACAGAAAATGCAAAGTGCTGTTAGAAACATCGTTCTCTTTGTGTCTCTAAAACGTCTGTCAGCGCAGCGTCTTTTCTCACTCGAGCATAAAGTGCTGGCGGTGCCCCTGCATGTAACGTTAGATATTATTGTTTTTCTCAACATAAACGTGAAACAATATAAACACGATAATCAATCATTTGCTGACTCGTGTATGTGTGTACGTTCTGTACGATATCTGAAGCAATCTGCATTATTAGGTTGTTTTTTTTTCGCTCGCACTGCTTGAGCATTAGGGCTGTAACGATACACCAAACCCACGATTCGGTACGTATCGCGATTTTTGACCCACGATTCGATTCGTATCGCGATTCTATCACGGGGCGGGGCTTGGGGTGAAAAAATTGATTTTGAGAGCAAAAAATATAGGCCTACCGGTATTTTTATTAATTAACATTTGTAAAAACGTGTAGAATCTGAACGCCAAAAACAATAATAACTATGCAATTTATTAAACTAAACTAGGCAGTGTAGGCTGCTGCTTTTGGGTTGTTTTCTGTGCTCCAACTATATTTATTTTTTATAAGGCTAAACCCTTCT
Source organism: Hybognathus amarus (assembly GCA_030378365.1). Lineage (NCBI taxonomy): Eukaryota > Metazoa > Chordata > Actinopteri > Cypriniformes > Leuciscidae > Hybognathus > Hybognathus amarus. The sequence continues at coordinate 334,830 of JAQIUQ010000033.1, read as the reverse complement.
TGTTTTGAACTTCATGTATGTGTATTGAATGTTAAACAAGTTCATAATGTAATCATAACAAGACTGTTTTATCTTGGTGATGTGTAGGCTAGCCTACAGAGGCTTTATACAGACAGTGAATGAGAGAGATCAGCAGAGCGTGTGCGATTACCTGCGTCTGTCTTTTGAAGTTGTGAAAAGGTTGGCGTGTATCTTAATTTTAACATTCACGTCACAGGTATTTCCCATAAATGTGCTTCAGCAGCAGCGCTGGTCAGCATCCCACAGCGCGAGGAAGCCGCGGGGAAATAAAATCACAGAGTCACGCATTGAATCAATGCCATATTGGTCTCTCAGTGAAGCATCAGCTTCAGCATTACCCATGCGACGCGTTGCTGCTCAGATGAGCCTTGAATAGTGGAACTCAAAGTTAAAAATAATTAACACCTTCATTACATCTCTTTTAATGAATCAGCTTTTTGAACGTGTTCGTTGAATGAACTGTTTAATGACTCGCTCAAAGTCCGTTGTCATAACAATGTGCGCGCTGAGTGAAAGCCTTTCAATGCGCATATAGACGCTGTTTAGTTTCGGTTACAGTGGTTAATGAAAATGTCCTCGTTTTTGTCCACATCGTAAACATATTTATATAACAACAAATACATATAAATTGAATAAATAAATAAATGGCGGTAATAGGGCATTTCGCGCTATTGAGCCACTCAACATTACCGCAAGGGAAATTCCATAACCGCGACAGCCTTCGCAGAAGTGAACGCGCCTAAGAGAAATGCACTTTTCATACGGATTACATAAGCAGAGAGCAGTCTTTTTTCTTTCGTTTTGAATTGTTCTTTTTACTAGACATTTCTATAGCCTATAGGCTATATATTTCTCAGGTCTATACGCTTATAGGGTTTCGATTCATGAGAGGAGCTCCAGTTCAGGCGCCGCACCTCATTGTCGTGATTATCTGTAGTAGCTACATTTTCTTCTTATTTATTAAATCCAGGCAATTGGTTGATGAAACATTTCTTAAAATTGAAATACAATTAATAAAAAAACGAAATTCAATTTAAAGTAAGTCTTTGTGCTTTCTATCTGAATTCTCTGAAAGTTTTAATGCCGCTTCCAGAGAACTGTCACGACATTGTTTTTTTTCCCTCAAACACGAAAAATAAAACAAAATAAATATTTTATGTTCTGGGGAGAGCTAACCCTTCATCCGGTGGGTAGCCTAGTATTACTTTTGGTTTGTACAGTGTAATTTACAGAATTATAAAAAATAGGCTATATTTTTTCCACCTAAATATTAAAGATATGTTTTGTGTCGCGGCCGTGTACGCGTGCGTATTTCCCTCATATTAAATATAAAATGCATGTGTAGACTTATATTTTTCTAATGTCTGGACGTACTGGATTTTATTAAGGGAGTAGGCTATGGATATATAAACAGAAGTGTCAATATATTGGTATTATGCATTTTCTGAGAATGTATATTATTTTGATGGATTTAAGTTTTGGCTAATTTACCCTCAACTAGTTTTGTGATGTAGGTCTACATATTTTATAATGTTAACTTCAAATAATATTAATAGTAATTTAAAGATGTAATAGCATTGGATCTGGACGGGAAGGATAACTGGGAGGTGGAAGGGGTGTGTCGATCGCGATTCTGCCTTCTCACATCGCGATACGGATCGTGGACCTGAGTATCGCGATTTCGATTTTATATCGTATATCGTTACAGCCCTATTGAGCATGCTTTTAATAATGCTTTTTTATATAACATTATATTTTTTGTTTACACATAGGCCTACTGTTTAATGTTTTCAACTAAAAGAAAACTTTAATTACTATTGTAAGCTTGTTGTGTACTGCCTAATTGTAAGCTTGTCCAGAAATGGTGACAACAACTTAAAAATAACGTCTTTTTCGTTAAACATAATTTAAATAAATGAATATTTGAATATTCAATTTTTATGAGCCCGAATATATTCGAATGCAATATTTTTGAAAAATGACCATCCCTAATGTTCACACTATCTCTGAAGAAGTCAGAGATTTGGGCCACTTTTGTCTGCAAGGTGAACGGGGCCTTTCATCATAGCTGAAGCGAAGCAAATCAACGCTTCTCTAATAAAACGAAGATGCTGAATTAATGACAAGGAAGGACAAAAAAAACAGTTACAGTTGTTAAAGCTAACATTACAACAACAGCATATCTTGATTCTGTGATATAGCGAACCTCATGTATGGAGCAGAAACAAAGCAACCTCCGTTTTCAAGCCTCCCTGCTTCGGTCTCTCCAGTGCTGGAAAGCTTTTCAGATATTAACACGGGGATATTTGAATGTTTCTAATCACCACCCTTCTTTTTCCAGTGGTATTCCTGTGATCTTTTGTAATGTCTCTCCATCTCTCCTCCCCCATCATAAGTAGACACACCCCCTACTGCTGATTTGGTTTAAAACGTGTTGTTTCTGGTGTCAAATTCCTGCTATGGAAGTCAATGAGACCAGAAACTGTGTGGTTACTGATATTCTTCTAAATATCAAAAAATCGACTGAATACATTAGAAAACGGTAAAACCCACCTGTTTAACCCTGGGGAGTTGTAAAATGAGCCTGTTTCCAATAAAAGTGGAGTATCCCTTTAAAGCACGAACAGCCTCTGTGGTGTTTGAGTTGATCAGCAAGTTTTCTGATAGAACTTCCATGCAATCAGATCATTAATCCAAAGCCTCTTATTTTCCCAAGACAACACTTCTTAGAATTTCTTAGAAATTTAAGACATTATTAAATTCTTTCCCAAGAAGAATTTCCTCAATATGTCCTCAGAATATCATAGACACCTGGGGTTGTTTTTTGACTTTAGCATTTGTTGTTCTGTGCAGTTGTTGGTACGAGTTCTGCTCTAATAAGCATTTTACGTTTCCTTAAATACTTCTTGTTGAGAAGATTCTGATCGCAGAGCACATTAGTACTCATTGCAAAGCAGCAATTGTTGACTAGGGACATACTTAATGCCCCTAAAGATAATCATTTGATGTTCACTTCTCTGATTTAGCCTCTTTGTGTGTGATGGTACATTGTTCATGTTTGTCTGGTTTTGTTCAGGAGGTTGATCAGCTGCGAATGGAGAGACTGCAGATCGATGAACAGCTCAGACAGATTGGAGGAGGACCCAGAGCTCTGCCGGGACGACCTGAGAAGGAAAAACCCTTCATGGCTGATAATGGAATGGGACCGTCACGAGGGGGCAGCAAACCCTTCGGTCGTGGAGGGAGAGGAGACGGGGCCCCACACTGGCCTCCGGTATAACCAGCATCAAATGATAAACATAGACCTTAACTAGTTATGGAAATTGGTGGCCAAACATCACATTTAAAATATTTTAGATTTAGCCAGGACTAGGCCTTAGTTCAATTAGGACATTTAAGTAGCTTTTTTAAACATGTCTTAGAAAAAAAAAAAACTGATATATTTTAAGATGTGTTTGTGCGAGTTGCTTTCAGTTTAAACAGTTTGAATGTGCATTTTAGTTCTGTAACTTTTCTGTAAAACCAGGCATTTCAATTAATTGTTTTCACATGATAGTATTACTTTCTGTAACATAATGGCTGTTGGTTTGATATTTAAGCTTCATTCATCCACTAATTAAAGCGTAGTGCCAATTATCTTATTTACTATATTTGTCCCAGGCACCAATTCTGAGGCCTCCAATGCATCAGAGACCGAATCCGACCACAGAGATGAGCTCAGCGACTGGTCCCTGGCACCCACAGATGAGGAGTCCATGGGTTACCCCAAAAGGGCCCCTGATGGACGCAAAGGGGTGGGGGACCCCGGGGTCGTGGAGGGAGAGGAAGAGGAGGAGGATACAAAAGTCAGTTTTTAGAGATGTTACCTGTCTGAAGGGACTTTACAATGTCACGTACAGTAATTTAAAAAAAGTGTAAATCTGTTGATATTTAGATTGTATAAATGGACCGTATATTATACATTTCAGCTCGTTTTACTTTCTATTTATTTTTAAGTCATGTATTCGTTTTTTGTAATAGTCTTTGTTTTTGTCTTAAATCAGCTGAAGAAATGCACTGGAATGAGTCCCGCTCTCGTAGTTCTAGAGACTCAAAGCTGAGACCCCAGGAAGACTCATTGCAGGTGAATCAATATATGATCAGTTATTTCAATATGTATTCACTATAATTATTTACTTTTTTATTTTATTATTATATATACAGATTACACTTTGTAAGTTTAAACATTTTTTGTCTTTTATCTATAAAAAAAGGCTGTTAGTTGCTGATGCCAAATTTTTTAAATATTTGCCTACTAGATTATCAGTAATGCTTGCAATACATTGTGTTTTTGTTTTAAGCTTAATTATTTATATGTCTTGATATTTTTTACAATGCCTGTGAATTTTCATGATTTAAAAAAAAAGTGTATATATTGTTTTAAAATTACAAATGCTATTAAACACCCTACTTTATTTTAAAAGGATAAAACATGAATACAAATTTGCAAATTGAAGACTACATGGTGTTTTTTTTTTTCTAAATTTAACATTACTTTAGTACCATTTACACTACCATTCAAAAGTTTAGGTTTGGTAAGATTTTTATTTTTATTTTTTTATTATTTTTTTAAATGCTGCATTTATTTATTTATTTTTATTAAAAAATACAGTAAAAGTCATATTTTTAAATATTATTACAATTTAAAATAACTTTAAAATATTTTAAAATGTAATTTATTCTTGTGATCAAAGCTCAATTTTAAGCATCATTACACCAGTCTTCAGTGATGCATGATCCTTCAAAAATCATTTTAATATCCTGATTTGTTGCTCAATTTACATTTCTGGTTATCAGTGCTGAAAACGTACTCAGTTACTAATGCAACCTCAGTTCTCTCTCGAAGAGGGGATGAGTACAGCGTAATTTCTTATGCTAGGGGAAAACCTCTTTTCCACAAGATATTGAAACCAAAAATTTTCCTTTATTTTGAATTAATGTAAAACGCATTGCGGCAGTATGCAGACATAGCCAAGATGGCTCGCGCGCATATTGTATTGGCTGTCCTGCAGCAACTGCAGCAGTCTATCGAGAGAGGCCCATGGTGACGTCAGATCCAATGGGGGCGCTTGCACCCACTACGTCACGTCCCGCTGAGACAGGTGTGGCCTGGTCCTACAAATACAGCTCGATGGGCTGATATAATCTGATTTTTCTTTGCCGAACCGAACCACAGCGTGTTGCATGCACGGCAAAGATACGCAATAATTGTTCCCTCTTCTAGACAGAACCAAGGTTACATTAGTAACCGAGTACATTCTGTTACACTAGGGGAACACAGTGTGAAACGCCATGCGTGCTGGCATCCAACACCAAAGTCCCAAGGGGACATAAACACCAGGGACTCACAAAGAGTCTGAGAAGAGAGGCTATAAGCGTAATTTCCAATAAGTAGCATCCTAGGGAAGCTAATCACATCAACAGTGTTCCACACAGTCAGGTTGAAAATGTTCGGCCTGAACTGGGTAACAGTATGGGTCTTACTCATTGCTCATGAAGTTTATTTTATCAGCGAGTGGTGCTCAGGATTCTGAGCCGAAGCAAAGGGGCAGACAGTACTGATCTTTAGACTCAAAGTAGTTTAGCCTGTAAGGCGGGAACCTCTAGGTTATAACACCTTATAAATGTAGACGGGGAGGCCCAGCCTGCAGCCATACAGATATCCTGCAAAGTAATCCCGTCTATACCAAGCCCACGGCTCTCGTTGTGTGCGCTCTGACACTCAAAGGACACTAAAAGCCCTTAGAAGTGTAGGCCAGTGCAATAGCATCAACTATCCATCTGTTTCAATGTGGCTAGTCCCTTAGTACGTCCGCTGAATGAAACAAAGAGCTGCTCAGTCTGTCTGAAAACAGACAAGCGAGACACGAAGCTCTTAATGCCCTGACTGGGCTAAGGAAGCTCTGAGGTCTAATAGCTCTAAATAACCTGAGCCCTGAATGGTGTGTTTAACACTCCCTCCAGTAGGTTAGCTGGTAACCGTTGATGGCCCATACATGTAAGGACCACAGCTCCAGACGAGGATGCCAAATCGAGCCAAGGGGCTAGAGAGAAGAGGTCTTTCCTCATTGGTATTGGCCATGGGGCAGTGCTTGTCATCTGACTTGGGGCCAGTGCATCCCTTGGCCAGACTTGGGCCAGCGCATCCCTGCTCCTGGAGAAAACTTCGGACAGTGAGCGGTTTCTTTGGACGCAAACAGGTCTACCTGTGCTCTGCCGAATGTCTCCCACACCAGTTGCGGGTGCAGAGACCGTTCTCCTGCTGGAACATTGTTTCTGGACAGTCTGTCTGGTCCCAAATTCAGGTGACCAGGCGCATGTGCTGCTCTCAATGAGCGCAGATTGTGCTGAGCCCAAACCAGGAGGCGTTCCGTCAGCCTGTAAAGGTTTTGGGACCTGATGCCACCCTGGCAATTTATATAGGCCACCACTGACATGTCCGAGTGGACCAAGACCATTATGATATTTTTTATTTTTTTGTCTGGGAACAAAAATGCCTCAGTGCGTTGTTGACTGCCATCATTTCCGGACAAGTTTATGTGTAGAAGCTTCTCTCTTTCTGGCCAAAGAACCAGGAGTGCGAGAGCCGCGTCCATGCACTTTGTAAATATACGGGGTGCTAGGGACAGGCCGAACTGTAGGACTGTGTATTGATATGCCTGGCCCTCGAAGGCGAGTCTTAAGGATCGCCTGTGACTTGACTCGCTATTTGTAATTGGAAATACACATCCTTCAGATTTATTGACATAAACCAGTCCTCTTGGCGTGAGGATTTTCCTGGTTGTGAGCATTCTGAACTGGTGTTTCACAAGCACTTTCGGGCTGATCACGGCGGGCAGCCTGGCCGCACTCAGACTCCCTTTTGGCTGAGAGAGAGCGAGCTTGCAGAGCTTGCTCAATCCTCAATGTCCGACGCCAGGATAGAGCAGCTGGCCTCCTCTGAGAGGTGCAGATGCAGCTATCTTGTCGTCATCAATGGTGGAAGCGACAGCTGGTCGTTGGCTGTTGGTAAGCGACTCGAGTGAAGCTGGCGGGCGAACCGGCAAGCTTTTGCGGGCTGGAGAACGGCTTTTTACGGCGTGCCACTATAGCGGATAAATGCCAGGCGAGTCCTCAATCACCATGGGTAATAGCTCGCAATGATGGCAGCCGCCGTCAGCGAGTGCGAGAGCTGCATGACTCCATGCCCAGTTAGGGAACGCAGAAGAAATGGCGCTCCCCTCCGCTGAGTGCGGCTTGGCACGAGCCACAGGAACAAGGCATCTTTAAAAAGACGCTACTCTTTAAGATAGAGAGAGTGTGAGTCACAGCAGCGACGGTGAGATTAAGGCCAGCGGCTTCAGATGCAAAGGCTCGTCCCACAGAAAGCTCTTTCTCAGACGGCGCGGCTTCTTCACTCTGGATCCAGCGATGCAAGATAGTATAGAGCAGCTGGCCTCCTCTACAGATGCAGCTATCTCTTCGTCAACAATGGCGGAAGCGACGGCGGTCGTTGGCCATCAATCGAGTAAAGCTGGCGGGCGAACCGCGAAGCTTTCGCGGGTTGCAGAACGTCTTTTTACGGCGTGCCACTATACCAAAAAAAATGCCAGGGGAGTCCTCAGTCACCATGGGTAATGGCAGCGATGGTGAGATTAAGGCCAGCGGCTTCAGATGCAAAGGCTCCTCCCACAGAAAACTCTTTCTTAGACGGCACAGCTTCTTCACTCTGGATCCAGCAAAGCGTGAGCTTCGGTGAAGAGATGAAAAATCTGATTATATCAGCCCATCGATCTAAACAATTTACATGTAATGGAAGTTATGGAGTTATTATTAGCAGTGTCCAAAGAATAAAACCCAAATTAATTTGGAACTGGTACTTTTTGACATCCCTGCTAAAAAGAAGAAATGCATTGCTTAATGTGTGAAAGCTTTCATCTTGTATAACTTGTCCAATCTGTTCATTTGCCAGATCCGCATCGACAGCAATAACGAGAGGAGCGTCCACACCAGCCGAGGCTCTCAAGCTCTGGCAGGAGACAGTGGAGGGAACCGGCAGAGACCCATAAAGGACCGAGTGATAAAGAAAGAGAAGCAGGATGTTCCCGACAGCCAAGCCGTTGTGAACGGCGTTTCGTAGAGAATAAATTGCCCCCTTCCGCTCATTGTCCCACTCAGCTCCACCAATCCGATGCTTCTTCATTAGAGACACATTAGGCCAAAGAGAACCAGGTCAGTAGGGCTGTCGCAAGACATGACATAAAGCACACTTTGTAATTGATAGTGGGGGTAAAAAGACGAAGGTCTCTTGGTGTATGGTGTGTGGAATTTGGTAGTCTTCGTGGATTAGAGAGACCGGTCTCTAGATCACAACTGAAGCTACAGGTTTTCTAATTGACTTTCTAAATAACTACCTATGAAACTTAAAGAAGCTGTGGATTAAATGTCTCTCTCAAATGGAATCGTGACTTAAAGAAAAAAAATGTTTTCCAAGCAATTGGTTTTTAAAGTTTTTGTTTTCCACTATGTCCAATAAAGGGAAAGTAACACATTGGAGGATGAACTCAAGCGCTCGGGGCACAAGTTTATGCCACATCTCATGGCATACATTGTTTTACGCGCTTTGGTGTCCGTGGTCACTCGAGCCCATTCTGATGTGAGATCTTAGCCACATTATTAGCAAAAAAAAAAAAAAAAAGAAAAAAAATGGTAAACTATGTAAACAACAACAAAAAATGCTCCTGTCTGGATCTGTGCCTTTAACTAGTGTGGATAGTATCATAATTTGGATGTTTAAATCAGGGAAGAAGACGTGAACAACACCCGTCTGAGTGTTAATCTCAGCCGACGACTAAAAAAAAGGTGTTTTTTTTCTGTGCTGCATGTAATTCATGAACATTTTGTATGTCTGAAAAGCAGGATTCTATCAAGTCGGACAAATTATATTTCACCATAGTAGTAAAGGTATTAACCTAACTAACCTAGTCAACTGTGGAAGTCATCAATTGTAACCAACCACCCAGAGACGAATAGCAACGCTAATTCAGTGACATAAGCATCACAGAATATACATTTTGATATCACCTAGCATATCTTTGCATTGTAGAATCGATTCCGAGTTTCTTTTCTATAGAAGTAGCAAAGCAGGTTCCTTTAAATAAATGTCTTTGATTTCTCTTATTTTACCTTCCATCACAAGCGACACAAGGTGATTTTTTTTTCTCTCTCTCACAAAACATGCCCTTTTTTTTCTTTTTCGTTCACGCTGACCACCGTAAACTGCCATCGTTCCTGCTGTATTTTTCAGCATCAGGTGTTTTAAGCACTTATATCAACTCTCTGTAACATTGTCTTCGTCCTAACAATGGCTCATCATAGACTGAAAAATGTTCAACTGGGGTTGCATTCTGTATATTATGTCATCCGTTATGAGATTGTTGCTGTTCTTTTTAGATTGAACTTTAAATGTGCACTTATCATGTTTGTGTTACTCTGCAAGTACTTTATAATCTATAAACCTATAATAAACTAGAATGTGATAAGACTTCCTCGGCAGGTGAATCACATGTATGCTGTCAACATAACTAAACGGAAGTTTAGATATCTTCGCTAATTTTGAGTCTACTGTACTTTTTGCAGCTGAATTCGCTTCGAGAGGGAGAAGAAGGGGCGACACGATGTTAACTTTGATATGAAAACCGTCTGTCTTATCCGATTAGTGCTTGTGCATTAAACTTTAGTTTACATTTTTAAGACGCGATGCTGTTTCTTAACCCACGACTCTTTTGAAG
>JAQIUQ010000033.1:302500-317500 GCA_030378365.1 Hybognathus amarus | reverse complement strand
TCCATGCGTCATCTAAAACAAAACAAAATTATATCTTAGTATTTTTAGAGAAATATGCCATAAGTCAATGTGCATGTCTCATTAGCTACTATTGTAAATTGTAAAAGGATATAATTATAATCAAATCTAAATAAAACACATACACACACTACCACTCCGTTTGAGGTTGGTAAAATTTGTTATGTTTTTGAAAGTCTCTGATGCTCATCAAGGCAGCACTTGGTGTTATTTATTTATTTATTTATTTTTAATTAATTCATGTTTTTATTCAGCAACTCAAGCCAGGCCACCTTCATTTAAATAGCGCTAGATTGTTTCAAGCAAGGGTACATTAAATTGATCAAAAGTGATAGATAGAGAGACAGACAAGCTTTCTTATCCTTCTAATATCATTCTCCGTTGCCTCTGTTTTATTAACTGAATAATGTAACATGAATGACCTCAGTACGCCTGTCAATATGGTGCATTCGTGATGAAAAAATTATTTATCCATCTTTAGAAACGGTAATTAAATTGATAATGGAATGCAGTGCTGAGCCCCATTAACCTGAAAATAAATCACCAGATAAACAAAGACGGGGAAGCCCATTAGATCTACTACATTGTATTAATTAGCAGGAGTCAAACGATGTTACTTACCTATGGGCCCTACATTTCCAGATAACACAAGACATGTGGAGCCGGTCATTATTTTCAATGAACGCTAATTCAGACGGATGGCACGGGAGGAATTTGTGGTCAAAGAACATGGGGACTAACCTCTGTTAGTTCACTTAATTGAAAAGTGAAATTAAATTATTGATTTTTGTATTTGCTCTAGACAAATGGAGGGCCACGCTGACATCCCGAGCGAGAGAGAGAGGGAGCGCGAGTCTAGACATGTCGAGCAAAAGCAAAGTGCTCCCGCGAGCAAGACGGCCCCTCACCAGAGTAGTCAAATTCAATTTGCACGAGAGTCGTTTTAATGCCCGTGTCAGATGCTTGTCTCCTAATGCATTTTGATGAGTATGAAGTCTTCTGCTCCTAATGAGGCGGTGCGTCTGAGCGATCCGATAGCTTATCTCTCTGAAGGAGAAACAATAACGCATGCTTAAACGTCCTAGTCCTCATATAAACGTAAATGTATTTGTTTACATGACTGTTCTCCATTACACACTATGTGGGTGTCAATCCTGTTTTGAGGATATGCAATGCACACAAAAAAATTAATATCCAGTCAATTTAAATTAGGTTTCTTTAGTATGTACTTGCAAAAGACAATTGACTGGTTGTATAGTACAAAAATAATTAACGGGTAAGGTTAGGGACAGGTTTGTTAGAATGGATTGTTTGGGTGGGTTAAGGTGTTAGTGAATGGTCAATTAGTGCAATATGTAATTACAGAAATTAATTGCAGCTCTTACATGCAGATATATAAGTGCAATGCAAAATGTATGTACACAATAATTGCACTCTATCAAATGATTCATTTAATTCCGGGGGCCAAATTTTCTGTTAAATATACAGTTAAGATAAAAAAAAAAATACTTATAGACTTAACTTATAACCATTTATTGTAATAAATTATATAATACTGATATTCTACCATGAAACACCAAAGTCTAAAGTACTTCACTTTAAAAAAAAAAAAACTTTTGCTGATAATTTACTCACTCCCATGTCATTCAAGATGTCCATGTCATTCTTTTTTCAGTTGAAAAGAAATTAAAGGGGGGGGGGGGTTGACTGCGATTTCACTTTTTTTCATTTTAAATAGTGTGTGATGTTGCTGTTGGTGCATGAACAGTATCTGTAAAGTTGCAGCACTGAAAGTTCAGTGTAAGCAGAGATATCGTTCTTTAAAAATCAGGAAGTATAATTGCCTACAAAACGACTCGATTGGGACTACAGCTGGGTTATGGTACGTCACTTACCCATACGTTTGCATCAACCCCTCCCTCCGGAATATGCAGAAAAGGGCATGTGCATATTTAAGCGGCTCGTCGAGTGTGTTGTCTTCTGTGTTCGAGCTTCCCACGGACGCTGTACTTCGTCAACAATGGATACAATTTATGTTTGATTATGTTCCTGAAAATGATGATCGTAATCTAGCGAGTTCAACACCGGATTCAACAAGAAACTATTACTAAAACATGAAGCAGTTCCGACTTTAAAACAAGAGGCAGCAGTGTTGGCCCACAATCTGTAAGTAGGCTAAGACTTAATCATTTTAAATGTATTTGCATGTATAATTCAAGACGTAGCGTTGTCTTATTTTTTTCAAATCCCAGCGCTGGCTTTATAGCCACTACTAGTTAGCCTATGCTATTTTGTGTCTACGACAAACACGTACAAACATTATGGACCTGAATTTTGTATAAGTACTAATGTTTTAAACATATACTTTAGGATGTTATTTTCGATTTGAATAAGAACGTAAACTTGCCAACGCTGTTTGAGTATAACATTAGTAGCCAGTCAGTTGCTATTGTTGCCAATCAGGTGCTATTGTGTAAAATAAACGTGTATAAAGTTAAAAAATTTAGCAAATTATCATTCAGAAACATTTATTAAGAGCCGTGTGTGGTGAGGTTCTGCTTGACTCTCTGTATCGCCGCTTTCTCGGTCTGATTCTGCCTCAAACTAATACTACAGTATCGACCACAGTATTGTCACCTTTATTTGCATGGTTGGACCTTTGGCATGCACGTTTCACCCGTAAAGGTAATGGGCGTTAACCTTCCGGACAACGTGAGCGACAGTTTAGCCAATCACAACACACCGGCCCAAACTAACCAATCTGAGCCCACTGCCTGTTTCTGAGGGAGTGTTTTTATAGACTCAGGAAGTCATCCGCTCGTGCAGGGGACAGGGGAGAGCGCGGCTGACAATAATGGTGAAATTTATGAAAAATAAGACTTTTAAAAAAAGAAAAACCACAAGTAAATGTTATATTGCACCCCATAAACACAATCATGCAAAGAAAAAATTCCCCTTCCCCCTTTAAGTTTTTTGATGAAAACATTCCAGGATTTTCTCCATATAATGGACTTCAATGGAAACCAAATGGTTCAAGGTCCAAAAGACAGTTTCAGTGCAAACTGAAAACAGTTCAAAGGGCTTTAAACGATTGCTGACGATGAATAAGGGTCTTATCAAGCAAAATGATCTCTCATTTAAAAAACTAAATTTCGTTTGTTGAATGAACCAAATGACATGAAAAAAGATTTGTTCATTTTGATTAACGAGTTCGAACTGGAGAGTCACGAACGCTAGTCCAGCAAAGAGTTGGTGCCGCTTTGGAAACCAGTTCTCCTGGCCGAGAACCGGTTCCTTGGCTGTTCAAACACAAAGAACTGGTTCGCGTGCAGGCACCGGCTCCGAACCGGCTCTCAAAATGCTTTGGTGGAAAAGGGGCTATTGAAGTCCATTATATGGAGAAAAATCCTGGAATGTTTTCATCAAAAACCTTAATTTATTTTAGACTGAAGAAAGAATGACTTGGATATCTTGGATAAATTATCAGCAAAAGTTTGTTAAAAGTGAACTACTCCTTGAACATTAAAATGCACTGATAACCACTATGATAATAAAAGTGGTTAAATATAAAGCCATATGATGAATCATCATACTTTAAGTGGCCTTTCCAATAAACCTAGTAAATTTACAAGTTATACTTCTGTATAAGGTGCACAGGGTCATTCAGACAAATGCAGAACACCATTAGGATAATGCACTTTTACACTATAATAATGCAATATTAAATAAAATACTGAAAATGTAACAAAACATTTAATGTATATTGCTGATAACAAAATTGTTTATTTGGAATATAGTCATGTATTGTCACGCAATTTTTATTTTAAATGAACTTTTTTAATAGCTTAAATGTACAATGTTATCTACTGTAAAAAAAAAATATATATATATATATATATATATATATATATTATAAAATGTTTAAAATTAAATCCACTCATCAGATGGTCTCCCTTATCAGGCGGGATCACTTGCAGGTTCAAAGGGGTTGTAGGAACCTTAGGCACATTGCCGGGCTCGGCATCTCTGGACTACGTGAGAGTCCACCAGCCCGAACTCTAGAAACGTTTTGTTAACTGAGAGGGCTTGTAGATCTCCCACCCTCTTGACCGCGGTGAGCACATGCAGTCAGGAGGGTCGTCTTCATAGAGAGGGCACCGAGCTCGTACTGACTGTAAAGGCTTGAATAAATCTCTCTGTAGGGCCTGTAAAACCACCGAGAGATCCCAAGAGGCTATGAGGCACTGTCTCTGAGAATTTAACCTCTGCACACCTCTCAGGAACCTGATAATAAAGTCACACCCTTTGCACACTGTGCCCCAGCCTGTTCTCAGGAAACTCCTGCCCTTAGAAACGAAAGGTCCATCCAAGGACTGAATGTGCGGCATCACTAGGAGCCTCTGAAAATATTTGAGAGGGACCGCTGTTTTGTACTTGAAAAAATTCAAGTGAGCAAGCACAGTTTTCTGAAAGACATGCTGTCATTGAGACAGTTCAACTCCTTGCAGTTCAACTCGACACTCATAAAAGAGATGAGCTTGATCTTTTACCAGTTGACCTGTAGTCCCAGTTCCCGAGCTAGGTGCTCGAGGAACATGTCCCTGTGTGCACAGCTCTTGAGAGTGAGCTAGGATTAACCAGTCGTTTAGGTAGTTGAGGATGCGAATGGCCACTTTCCTCGAGAAGGCAAGGGCAGTCTGCGAGCTTCGGTAAAGATGGAAGGACAACCCGAAAGGGAGGACTTTGTATTGATATGCCCCCCTGCAAAGCCAACCCGTAGGAACAGGAAGGATCGAGACATGAAAGTATTTGTCCTTCAGGGGCCGTGATTCACAAAGAATTTTATCTTACCACTAGGAGTACTCCTGAAATCGCACTAAAATATTTTAGCTCTGAGTTTTCTCTTAAAAGTTATTCACAATGCTTTTCAGACCTACTCTTAGTAAGGAAAAATTACAACTCCTAAACTAAGAGTGAGTCTTCGTTGCTATGGATGTCAATTTTCATGCACGAGCTTCCTCGCAATGATCACGGTGATTGGTTGTTAGATGACAGGGCCATCATGCGGAACATAACACAGCAACAAGTCATGAATGAAATTATTCAAGGTAGCCTAAGGGCCTGCAGTGTTCACTTATCGCGTCTTTTGCACGCTCAAGTTCGTTATTTTAAATGTAGGCACGCGATATGTGTGCCCGTATTTTCCAAGTGCGTCCGTATGGAGCGGTGCGCGTGAACCGCTGGGAGAATGCGCGCGCCTTGCGTTTTTAGGCGCTATATGGTGCCTAATACCCTAATGAAAACCTTAACTTGCCTAATAATGAAAAACGACACTTGCATTAACACTTGCTTGGTTAATTGACATTCTTTTATCTTAACTAGACTATTTAAAGCAAGGACATGTTGCTCCTATTGAAGTAATCTATGAATGACGGTGGATTATGAATTCGCAAAAATGGAAAAGAAGGTTTTTACTTTTAGGGCTAAAATGCTTTGTGAATTACTCTTAGTGAAAAAAATTAGTCCTAAAGTTAGGAGTGACACGCCCATTATTTTCAGGAGTTGCTCCTAAATTCGCCAGTTAGGAGCTACTTTTAGCCTTAATTCTTTGTGAATACGGCCCCAGGTCTATGGTGATGGCCTGGGGTGGTGGTGGCACAGTGGATAAGACACATGCCTTTGGTTTGAGAGACCTGGGTTTGAATCCACTGTGAGACACCAATGTGTCCCTGAGCAAGACACTTAACCCCTAGTTGCTCCAGAGGCATGCGACCTCTGACATATATAGTAATTGTAAGTCGCTTTGGATAGAAGCGTCAGCTAAATGAATAAATTTAATGTAAATTACATTGTATTTAAAACCAGTGGCCTTGGCATTGTTTGAGTTCTTTGAGCAAATGTCCACACCAAAGCCTTTCAGGAAATGGAAATGTTAACAGTTCTTTGAAAGCCTGTCAGTATAATTCATTCTTTGTTCAAGACCTCAAAGAGAAAATGATTAAAAATTAGTTTAACCCCTGTCATGCTGCCTGAGTGACCCTTACAGAGTCCCGCAGTGAATGGTGTGACGTTCTAGAAACCTGCACCAGTAAAGTGAGGCTGAAGTTCTGACACGTAAGTGTTCCTTGTAGCCATTGGTTTAATGGCAGGATGGATTTTAAACACTTCAATAAACAGTCAAGACCACCTGCTGGCTTCCCCTGTCTCACATATTTGACCGATGACCCAGTCTGGTTGGTTTAACAACCTTAAAAACATTTGATACTTTAGACGGGATGTGAAAAATATGCCTTATCTCTTCAAAGGAATTCTCAGTAGAGTCCTATTAATCATAGTCTTTCGATATACCATCATTTAGTCATGGTTAAATTTAATGTTGTCATTACGGTTTGCTTTTTAATTGTAAGTAAATTTAGGTTTTGCAGAGATATTTGTAAAGATATCATACATTGTTTTCACTTTCTACAAATTACAAATAAAAGTTCCAAAAGGGCTTTTTACTGTGATGATAAATAAACTCATTTCAAGTTCAGCCATTGAACTATTATTATCAGATGCAGTCAAAAATTTCAAATATATTAATTAAGGTTAACTATGCGCTGACCAATTATATAGTATGTTTTATTATTATTATTATTATATAAATGTTGTTTAATTGTAATGTTTATTTAAAGGTGGGGTAGGTAGAAATAAAAAAATAAAAAAATCCCAAATTTGTTTAAACTGTGGAGGACGTGTTTACCATCTCATGACCACATGATGTCTAAATCACATGTAATAAAATGCCTAACTTTATCATTATTAATATAAACAACTAACATGGCTGGTAGTACCGTATCAGTATCAAGCTAGCATATCGATACTGCTAATGGTCAAGTATAAAAGATATTGAGTTTGATTTGGTAACAAGCTATAAAAACTAAAAACAGCAAAACTAAAACAGGTTGCATGGATGCACGTTTTCCGTTACCATCAGTTACACTGTGATGAAGGTGAATTTTGTGAACATATAGGTGTTTTACATGTAAGAGCTTCCACGAAAGCACTGTTGGTGTCACTTTTCAGCCCCTGGTTGTCGGTTATCGCCACAGCTGAAAAGCCCGCCGATAGTGACTTTCGTCTGACTTCTTGCTTTATCCAAAGACTTTTTGGTCATAGCCTTTTCAAATACTGTCTTCCTTTTTTGCTTGGTTTTCCTTCGCTGACTGGGAGATTTTGACAGATTTTGACTGCTCTTTCTCTGCCGTAATAGAGTGCCGAAGTAACGACGTAACTCTGTAGGCCAAAACGCGGAAGTGAGTTAGCATTTTAGCACTACCGGTTCCCTCGCCCTAAAGTCTATAGGCTTTTTGAATGGGTTTTTGCTAAATTGCCTGAAAAAAGGTCTGTGGTGAACAAAGCCTCTAAACATTTTCACGTTTTGATCTTTGACATAAAACACACAGTTATTAACCTGCTTTTGGCTTTTTAAACTTTATTGTGTCTGCTTGTGTTTTTTAAAAAACATTATATAGGCTTCAAAATGTATACATTTTGGATTAACTTGTAAAGATTATCTTGATAGACAAAACGTGTAAGGGTCATAACTCTTTGTTAAATACAGATCTTATTTTTGCGATTTTCCAAAAGTCTATGGGGAAAATGCATAGCTTTTAGATCTAGGGTACCCATGCGCCACTAGCTTCCAAGTTGTCCTACAAAGTGACGTCATCACTTTGGCAGTCTATTGTGATTCTTCCTAGCTTCCGTGTCTCTTCCACTCCTAATGCAAACGTGTGCGCGCATGTGGGCTGCTCTTACGCAGCAGTGCTGGTAGCCATGGTAGCGAGGGAGAGTAACAGTCGCCCAGCCAATCATTTCTTTTGTCCCGGTTGGAAATAATGAGCTGTGTTAATAGACAGTCTAAGGCTGAATCTGTCTTACCCCTTCCCCTTACCCCTTACCCTTCGTCGGTCTTACCCCTAGCCCTTGTCCCTTGAAACCGAGTGGTAAGCGCTACTGCAAACATAACCCTATGAAATGAGACACCACTCGGTTACGTCAACTTACATCGTCCTTAACTGGCATCTGTGTCACCCGGGGCGACAAGTGTTGATCACAAACTTCTCTAAACTTTCAAAATGCAGTCAAAATATCCGGGATTGGGCTTTTGCTTTCCCTCTTCACTATTCATTATGTTTACATGCACAAGGTGTTGTTTCAATCGGACTGAATTCATTCATTTAAATCGGTGAATCTGAATGTATTGTTGATCTAATATTCCCGTGTTTTCGTCTCAGTCGGGATCCGTTTGAAGCTGAATGCATCATCTGAGAAGCTGATCACGTACATGTCTGTGTCAAATAATGTACACATAATGAATGGCGACTGTAGCAAGCAAAAGCTGAATCCCGGACATTTTGGGTGATCTTGAAATGTGGGACTGATTGTGCAAATCAGCAATGTAACGTTAGCATAGCCTAGCGTAGCATGGTAGCGATTTTTTTAAAACTTTAAAAACGTTTCAATAAACAACATAGTTGCAGATATATATGTACATAATTGTGTAGAGCACAAAACAAGACGGTCATATTTTTTATCAATCATTTAAGCGAAAAAAATGTGTGCATTTCTTACCCCTTGGTTTCAAGTAAGCTCGTGAAAATTCTTGGTCTTAAGGGTATATACCCCTTCACCTTACCCCTACCCCTAGATCAAAATGAGAATTGGGATAGCCCTTCCTCTCACATGAACGTGCAAAACTAAGGGGAAGGGTAAGACAGAGAATTGGGATTCAGCCTTAGTTCCGCCCCTCCGCTTCCGGCTAATGGGACCTTATTTCGGAAAAAAATATGTGTGGTAGTAAATGGCGAGAGACAACTTATCTCTTTATTTCGTCCTGAACTGAGCCCTGAATTACACATATGATGTTTGTCAATTTAAAAGATAATTTTTTTTTCAATGTCATCTGAACAAAAGAACGTCCGTTTGTCATAAAACAGAAGAGTAACTTTTAGTTTTATGTGAAAATCGCTCAATGAACTATACATCTCCCAGGAAGCAAAACAATCGAGCAAGATCCGCTGCTCGTTGTTTCGCTATGACGAGATCCGCTATGATGGCGTGACGTTATCGATTATAACGTCAAGACTATAGAAACAATGACAGACATTAGCCTCAGTAAAGTTAGCTTCATTCATTGAGAGAAAATGTGCGCCTTTGGAGTTTGTAGTCTTTGTAATTACGTATTTTCATAGTCTTATATCTCAACAGTTTTACATCAAACTGTGACTTTTTTTACTTTAAAATGTATCTTTTAAATTGACAAACATCATATGTGCAATTCAGGGCACAATTCAGATTAGATCAAAATATTTGTTGTCTCTCGCCATTTACTATCATACAATATTTTTCCGAAATAAGGTCCCATGGTGGTCGACCGGAAGGGGAGGGACTTAGGCTCTATTGCAGCACTGAAATGACTACAGGCACTTGATTTGTATACTTTCTTTTTCAGAGTACTTGCATTATAATTATGTATTGGTATACATACAAACACAGTTTAAACAAATTTGGGAAAAAAGTTTTTTATATGAAATTTCTACCAACCCTGCCTTTAATGCTTATTTGCTGTCATCAGGGTTTTAATCTGCTGATATATTCAAATTTCTGCATCCAAATGTAAGAGACAGTTGAAAAAATATCAGTTTCGTTTTTATAATGAATAACACGCTTTTAGAATATTTTCTTTGGTTACGGTTTACACACCGTTTACTGTTTCAACATTTGTTGAATCAATAGTTTCAAGCTATTTCTGAAAATTACCTTGCATACCTAAGGCATATCATCTATAGGTTTGCCAGCCCTGCTTTGTAAGTTCCCTGGCTCAGTAACTGTAAAATCTGAACACATGGATTAGCTTCCACAAGGCACATCTTTGTCTCCACACATGAAGTCAGACCCCTTGTGCACCTGTCTTTTTTTCTTCTCTTCTTGTCTCTGTGGCTGTCAGGAGCAGCAGTCTGGATGTGGGAAATGTCAGTCCCAGACTCTGAAGAGTGGTGTTGTGAAGTGGCAGTGAGTCACTCCGAATGAGGAAGCAGTCCATGCCATTCAGAGTGAGTGTGTGTGTGTTTGACAGCGTCCTATAGGATCTAAAAAGCCAAGTGAGAAGTGACGAGCCACTGCACAGGCTGTCATAGATGTTGGTTTATGTGGGACCTTCGTGTCTTTCATGGTCAGACCCATATTTCCCCAGAACTGTTTACTCACAGTATAGAATATATGGAGGATCACGGCTATACAAGTCTATTCCGTTTGTTTTGATGCATCATGCACAATCAAAACCTGCATGACCTTCTTTCTGTGGAGCTCAAAAGAAGAATCTCCAAGGTGATCTTTTAAAAGTGTTTGTTGACCACGGCCTGTCAATCCCTGAGAAGAATAAAAAGCACTATACAAGTAGGCTATCATTTACAAAAGTCCAAATGGTTTGTGTGGTATTTTATGACGCCAAACAATATAGTAGCTCTCTCACTTGCACATGGTGTAAAAATGTGTTAGCAACGGCTGATATCAAGATTCTCACCAAATAATGACTGAAGGCCTGTTCACTGGTCATACCGTCTTGAATAATGGGCCAAACATCTCTTTTTGGTTCAATTGATATATCCATCAATTTCTACTTGTAGGCCTTTTACTAGACCACTCTCTGGTATGCTTGATTTTATCATTGTGTTAATTTAATTAAATTACTATTTTGGGGTCAGTAATTTGAGTTTTTATTTATTTATTTTTATTATTATTAATTTTTTATTTATTTTTTTTGTAAAAAAAGTGACAGGACATTCACATTGTTGTAAATGTTCTATTTTTAAATACATGCTCTTCTTGTAACATTATTTTATTAAATCCTGAAAAAAAAATAAAACGGTTTCCACAAAAATATGATGCCACACAATTAGTTTTAACATTAATACGGATATGATGATAAGACGTGTCTTGAGCAGAAAATCACATTAGTATTATTTCTGAAGGATCATGTGAAACTGAAGACTGGAGTTATGGTGGATGTAAATTCAGCAATGCATCACAGGAATAAAATACATTATAATAATAATAATTATTAACAATTAAAAAACTATTTAAAAAGCTATTTAAATAAAAGCAAATACCAAACAGCCTTGGTTAAAAAACAAAACAAAAAAAACATAAGACTTCTCTCAAAACCATTAAATATTTACCAACCAACTTTTTAAAATATGTACAATATATATATATATATATATATATATATATATATATATATATATATATATATATATATATATATATATATATATATATATATATATATTTATTTATTTATTTATTTATTTATTTATTTTTATTTTTTCTGGAACATGTTTTATACTTATATTCACTTTATGTTTCATTATTTCACTTGCATTTAATTGTTTGTTGTCTACCTGATCTAGGCTTTGTCTGAGTTTCTGGAAGCGTCACCTAATCCAGACTTTCTAACAGCATCTCCATTTTGTGAGGTAAGCCCTGTTGCAGGGGTTCAAATGTTCCCATCCAAATAAAACGTTCCCTTCGGGCAGTAAGTGTAAAGTTCCTGTCAGTTCCAGCAGAGAGCACTGTGTGTCTGACCAAAACCAGCCCGTCAGATTAACCCTATAGTCTCACATGTGGATAAATACAGACCCATTCAAAGTGTGCAAGGGAATTTGAGTGAGTATGTCTAGATTATATGGCATTTAACTCGTTCTGAAATGTAAAGTTATAATGTTTCATCTTGAGGGCTCTGCAGACTAGTTCACACCTGACTGCTCAGGCACAGTAAGGTTAGAGCTGCATCGGTGGGTCATGGTAGATGTTTCTTTCACCCCTCGACAGCAGTGGAGCAGATTGATGGCGGCTTCAGGTGGGACGGTGGCTGGATGAGAGGTCCAGATGGCTCATTACCACTGACAGCAGTTTTATTTTATCCCTTACACTAGCTAAAAGGTCACGCTGTCCGTCGACTCTCAGCTCAGAGAGTTCCACCCATCAGATGAGCTCTGGCAGAGGGGAGCGTTACTGAAGACTGCATGGGTCACAGGTTGGTTGGATCATATGCTGTCTCATAAACACATTTGTTATGAAATATTTACCAATAATAGAGATGATTAATGGATGTGAGGCAATGCTTATGTCTTTTATTTATTTATTTATTTTTGTAACACTTTAGTTAGGGGGCAATTCTCACTTTTAAATAGTTGCCTATAGCATGTATATTACTAGGAAATTGGCTGTTTATTAGTACTTACAGTCAGTGGTGGAATGTAACGAAGTACAAATACTTTGTTACTTTACTTAAGTACATTTTTCACGTATCTTTACTTTACTTAAGTAGAATAAATAGTGCATACTTTTTACTTTTACTTCGTTACATTTTGCAGCAATTATTATACTTTCTACTCCACTATTTCTACAACTTCTGTTACATTTTTGTTACATTTTCTGACCAGTTTTCCCCTGCCAAAACGTAATCTGACCGTCCGTCCGTCTGCACGTTTGTCTCACCAAGGACGTTTGGTTGCCATAGATATATCAACTCGGTCACACTGAAATGCGCCTCGCACGCAGTGCATTTATCGTGCAATTAATACACGAAAATTTGTATTTACGTGCATAGGAAACGCACCGTGTGTAATATACGGTTGGTTAGGATTATGGCAAGCCAAGAGGTTCAGAATTACACCATAAATGAATCACGTTTAACTGCCAAAAATAGTTATTAACATATAGTAAGGATAAGCATGATGTGTATATTGCCTAATTAATTGCAAGCTTGTTTCAGAAATGGTGACAACTAATTTTTTCCATCATTATATGAGTATTAGGTTGAATGAGTTAGAATGAATGTTTTATTAATCATTAGAAAATAGACATTAAGAGAATAAATTGTTATGCAAGTACTTTTACTTTTAATATTTAAAGTACGTTTAAAATCAGGTACTTTTTACTTAAGTATGGTTGTCATTGTGTTACTTCGACTTTTACTAAAGTAAATATTTATCTGGTTATTTGTACTTTTACTTAAGTACTGAAATTCAGTACTTCCTCCACCACTGCTTACAGTATAAAGCACATAGCAATGCCGTATTTATTTACCATATTCTAAATCCCTTAATTGTACCCAATTCCTAAAATTAACAACTGCCTTACTAACTATTAATAAGCAGTAGGTACGGTAGGAGTTTATTGAGGCAAAAGTCATAGTTAATAGTGAGAATTGGACACTAAAGTGTGACCCTTGTTTTAATGTTTATGATTCATATAATCATTTAATCGGCTTTAATATGTAATTTAATGCAGGCTTAATGGAATATCAAAGGAGCAAAATTTGACTACTAATCAAAAAAAAATTCAATTTGTGTATTTTTAAGTAATATATTGTAAAAAGAAATTCATATTTTAGTCAGCAAATACAAAATTCTGCAAAAGTGACAGTAAAGACATCTATAATGTCACAAAAAATTTCTGTTTAAAATAAATACTGTTTTTTTTTTCTTTACTATTCATCAAAGAATCCTGAAAAGAAAAACTCTATGGTTTAAGCTTTGCATCACAGGAATAAAAAATGTAAGTATATTCAAAAATATATATAAAAAAAATTATAGTTTGTAATATCTTTTAATTTGTCTGTAAAAACAAATTGAAATAAAGCAGCCTTGGGGAGCATAAGATAATTCTTGCAAAAACATTTTTAAAAATCGTAGTGAACCTAAACTTTTCAACAGTAGTGTGACGATCTGCGGCTGGAGTGCCCGCTTGAGCCTCTGAGGGGCACTCCTTCCTAGTTTATTGTTTCATTCATGTTTTACCCTGGACTGATTATGGTTTATTTGTTGCACCTGTTTTAGATTGAGCTCCCTGATTCGAGTTTTCCCTTTGTTCAGTGCTCAGTATTGTAAGTGTCTGACTGCTTCGAGCGTTTCCTAGTTTCTTAGTGTTTTCTAGTTTCACGGTTCCTGGACTCCCTGCCTGTTCCTGGTCTTCCCGTTTGCCTTATCCCTGCATTGTTTGATTGCTGATCTGCGACTGCTTACCTGGTTTTGACCCCTGCATGTTTCTCGGTATCTGTCTCTGGACTCTCCTCTAAATAAAGCCTGCGTTGGATCACCTTTGTCCCTGTTCCATGTGCAGTTTCATGACAGGTAGCGTACATTTTTTTTTTTTTTTGTGTGAAATTTAATTTAGCAAATTTTAGATTTGTTAGAAATAGCTTGATAACAGAAGCAGCAATCTTATTTATGAACTCGATGATTGTTCCACATATTACATACTCTATGACTTCCTGCTCAAAAACATGTAAGTTATTTCTTAAACCGGTGGAAATCATAAAAACAAACTCAAGGTTATAGATAAAAAGCCAAATAGTTACTGTAGTATTTTATCCAAGTAATCAATTTTAAGTTGGGAACATTTGATTCAATATACTGATTTGGTACTTGTTTTTAAGATTCTAAATGGCCTTGCTCTACGTGTTTTTAAGGATTATATTGATCACTGGTACACAAGCTGGTATTAGGGGTTATTGTAAAGTACCACACTCTAAAAATGCTGGGTTGTTTTAACCCAACTTTGGGTCAAAATTTAATAAAATAAATTTACCCAATTGCTGGGTTTGTCCATATTCATAATTATTAGAGTGCACTAAGAAGAACTACCTTTGGTCAGCTATCTTTGGCTTTTAGAGGAACACATGAGTGGAATAGACTTCCAACAGAGTTTTAAGTATTAAAACAAATAACAGGTCATTGTGGTTTCTCAAAAAAACTGAAAATATGGCTTGTGTTGAACCAAGTTGTGAACATTTAGATAATCTGGTATGGTAGTTTTTGTTTTGTTTTTGTATGTCCTTAACATCAACCTGCAAAAGGGACAACGGATGAAAATTAGCCAGTGTTTGCTTAATCTGGCACATTTTACATATTGTTATGTACTATTAATATG
>JAQIUQ010000033.1:200000-297500 GCA_030378365.1 Hybognathus amarus | reverse complement strand
AGTTTAACTGCCACAAGTTGATCTTGTAATAAAGATCTAATCGAGGAAAAACACGCTTTATTTTTGTATTTTCATTACATTTACTTTTTTTATTATTGCCGACAGAACAATGTTGCCAGATATTGCTACGAAAAACAAGCAAAAACTAACAAAAAAAAAGAAAATTATATAAAAATTCGGAAATCGCTTGTGTTTTGGGAATAAGATTAATAATAACCACTTTAATAACTTGCTAAAGTGTGACATTAATCCAAAAAACAAGTCCAGATACTGTCACCTTTCCATTATGAGATTCTGACTACAAGGGATCTGGCACCCGCGCCCTCACTCACAACACGCTCAAGCTCACTCAAGCCCCGTTCACGGCGCTACAGCTTCTCGCAGCAAAGTCAATTGCAAACACTCACATGAGGTGGTTTAAACGGCTAATTAATCATTCAGAGATTTTATTTTTGAATGTGTAGCATACCGTAACTACGTTTTTTAACTCATTCACACACATACTCACAAACAAGGGTGACCGGATGTCCGTTTCCCGGTGCTGAAAACGAGCCTATAGCAAAATAATCACGACTTGTATCAATATTTATATGCAGTTATGAGAGTCTTTAGCGTGGAACTTCGTGCGATTTCTTTGGAATTCAGCAGGTCGTAAAATCGTGTTCGTATATCACTGCCTCTGTACGATTTTTGGATAAACTCACTCGTAAAGTGTGCCTGGACATACGATCTTCCGACCGTCAGGAACTTCGTACCGCGTACACCCGCCTTTAAAAAACAGAAACCGGCCGTTCACATTTTTTTAATAACTCTGTATTCGTCTGATAGAAGAATGTCATATGCACCTAGGATGGTTTCAGGGTGAGTAAATCAAGGGCTAATTTTAATTTTTGGGGTGAACTATGCCTTTAAATACGTGTGTACATTATTTAATTGTGAGAACTGTAGAGTTTCTCTGCAATAAGTGACCTGAATTCATTGATGTTCAGTGAAAGCTGTTAAAACTTGTGGCAACGTAAGTGACGGTGACCTTTGGCAACAGGATGTGGCCGTGGCCATACTCCACATAGTTAAGAATAACTTTGTGCACATGTAACATGACGCAGCAACTGCCAAAGGGTTCATGTGATCCATCTCCTGTGAGTTACTATAGCATATTGTTGGCAAGATGAAAAAGTTATTCCATAAATTTTAATAAGATATGTCTGCACATGCAGGAACAGCATTCAAGTTTTGGTTTTGTTTTTTTTTTTTGGGTGGTGGGATTTTGGATGGTGGTTCAATACAATTCAGCTCAATTAATTTTTATAAGATATGTCTGCACATGCAGGAAAAACATTCTTTTTTTGGGGGGGGGGGGGACTTCACCCATTTGCATTAAAGGATAATTCCGGTATTTAACACATTGAGTCTATTTTGTAGTTTGTTTTGAATGAAATAGAGTGGTGGACTTAGAAATTTTGACAATGGGCCCTGTCTCGACTTTTTGACTATTTTAGAATCGCCTGTGACAGCTTTAGACTGGCTGTCTATGGGCATGCACAAACATGTCCATAAAACAACCCTTAACGTTAATTTTCAAAACTGTGCAACTCACCGAGTGGTTGGTGGTGTTCGTTGATGTTCCGAAACAAGTAGCGTAGCGAAATAACGTTTCTGTCGGTGTTTTATTCGTCATTTTTTTAAATCGCATTGATGTCTGCTGGAGGACTCAGTGCTCGTTGATATTACTGCGCTAGCTACCGGGAACGGAAAGGGGTCTGTTTACATTTGGTTGTAGTCTTTTCGCTCAGTATTCCGTCTTGCCATATTCGACTGTGTCTGTGACTTTTTTACAGTGCGCTAGTACAGCGTCCTGGTTGCCATCAAGTGGTCGGGGGTGTGATAACACTTCAGATTCAAATATCGAGCAGAAGTTTATACGCGGTTGTGAGGTATCTGAAAAAAATAGTTCCACTATAGCAAACAACAAGGATTGAAAGCATACATTGCGCCGATATATATGTATTTTTTTTAATCATCAACGAACACCACCAACCACTCGGTGAGTTGCACAGTTTTGAAAATGAATGTTAAGGGTTGTTTTAAGGACATGTTTGTGCATGCCCATAGACAGCCAATCTAAAGCTGTCACAGGTGATTCTAAAATAGTCAAAAAGTCGAGACAGGACCTATTGTTAATTTCTAAGTCCACCACTCTATTTCATTCAAAGCAAACTACAAAAAAGACTCAAGGTGTTAAATACCGGAATTATCCTTTAAGCTTTGTATCTTTAGAAACCCAGTCATATTTTTGAATGGTCATGGTTTATTCCCTTATTTTCCCCTGAGATGGGAGAAATAAGGATTTAAGTGTTTTACTTCCTGCTTATCATGACGTAAAAATTGTCATTTTGCATCATAATAAGCAGGAGGTCACATTTCATTGAAAAGTGTAGAGACTACAAACATTAGCTCCTCATTATTATTCAAGGGTATGGGACCCACTCACACTACAGGCCTATTACAGATCAGTGGGTGGGATTTCACTTGCATATACTGAATCAATATGTCAGCCATCTTGTTTGGAAGCTAAGCTAACAAGTGCTGTGGAGATAGGAAGTATGACAATGACAGAAGAAACTAAACATGATATGGAAGAAGACGATTTTGAAAGTCTGCTGCTCGAATCCGATGTTCGTGGCTGTCTTTACAAGTCGCAGTATAGTGAAGAGCAGCTGAGGCTGATGGAGGAACAGGAGGCGGCTGCCTGTTGGCGGTTGGAGCCCGGACTGGCTCAAGCTGGGCGGACTGCTGGTGCCTGTGCTCTCGCTGCATGCTACGGCCTACAAACACAGAAGAGTCTGTCTGCTGCAGAGAGTTTCAACAATGGCAATTTCTCCTGGACGAAATCTCTGAATCAGACGAGTACATGGACGTTTGTGTTGTGATGTGAACCATCATAGTTGAGCTGACTGAACATCCAGGTATCATGCAGTAATACACCATATTTAGAAGACATACAAACGAGGAGTAATTCACTAATGAGTTTGCCGATGTAACGTTAATGGGGTTTGTTGTTATGGGAAGAAGGAGGCGGGAAGCATTGAAACACTTTAATAGTAAAATGACCTATTAAAGTGTTGTGTGGCTTGGGTGTGGCTTGCAGAGCTGTGCAATGTGGTGCATAGTGGTGTTGTAGTCTTTCATACAGATGCACCCTTTAGTTATTTTTTTGTCTTTTCTCGGGCAAGTGAGCTCAAAATTCAAAAATTATTTTACATTTTGACTACATTCATGATCTTTAAATGACAACAGACTGATAAGGGTCTTATCTACCGAAACGATTGGTCATTTAATTTTTTTTTAAAGTTTAAGTTTTATAAGCACAAATGCTCAAAATGAACAAATCTTTTTTTTGAGTTACGTACTCGAAGGGTCCTATAAGACCCTTATTCATCGTCTGGTGTCATTTAAAGCCCTTTGAAGCTGCACTGAAAGACTTTAATTTGGACCTTGAACCATTTGATTCCCATTGAAGTCCATTATTTGGAGAAAATCCTGGAATGATTTCATCAAAAACCTTAATTTCTTTTCGACTGAAGAAAGAAAGACATGGACATCTTGGATGACATGGGGGTGAGTAAATTTTCATCAAAAGTGTTTTTTTTTAATTTTTTTTTTAAGTGAACTACTCCTTTAATGTTATTTAATCAACATTTTCATGATTCTGCCATGATGTCTTAGATTTTTCCTGGTCTCGTTTTAAAACCCCGCCCCCTTGTTATCCTTGTCTTGTCATTATTATCTAGTCAGTTTCACCTGTCCGTATCATTAGTGTTCCCTTATTTAATCCCCTTGTGTTTGCTGTCCTGTGTCGGTTCATTGTTTGACATAGTCATACTTTGTGTTTGTATCAAGCCGTGAGTAACCTGTTGAGAGTCTTGTCTACAAGAAAAGTTTGTTCCTGTCTTAGTTGTTAGTTTATAGTCTTAGTCTAGTGTGTTCTACCCTGTCTTGTTTTGCCCCATCGTGGGTTTTGTTTTCTGTTTTTGTCCTTAAAGCTACACTGTGTGATTTTTACCCCCATCTAGTGGTGAAAAGGTATATGACCATCCAGTGAATATTAGTTTCTGTTCCTCTCAATTCCGATTTCGTTTTAACTCCTACGGTGGCCAATGTAGTCCAAGATTAACATGGCTTCCAGTTCGACCTCGTCCATGAGTGTTAACTCAAACTTAAACGCAAAAGGCGAAGCTTGAATTAACGGGTATGTCCTCTTTGGCTAATGTACTTTCAAGATGGAGGGGCAACATGGCGATCGACATTAGAACCCCTTACCCGTATGTATTTTCAATGGCATATTATACACTCATGAGAATACTTTATTACTTGAACAAAGTAAATATACATTAATGAGCACATATATTTTTGAAAGAACTAAGTGTTTTTAGCTAAGAATAAGCTAAAAGAGTTACACAGTGTAGCTTTAAATAAACCCTGTGAGAATCAGTTGCTGTCTGCTATTGGGTTCATACTTAATCCACAAAACAGATTTTGCTACAAGTGTTGTTTGTTGATTTTAACTTATAATTATTCAGTGCTCAGTATGTGTAAAATAAGTATATTATATGTTGCATGTATGGCAAATAATAGTTTATTTTCAATATTTTTTTTTTCACTCTTGCTTACACATTTTTAGTGTAACGCCATCAACCAGTGACTCGTTATCCACACCATAGCTACCACATCAGCAGCTTCGCATCATGATGGTCGTTTTTGCTGGTGAGCATCACTGAAAATTACTTCAGAAATGTGAAAATCAACATTTTTCACATACACATTGGACAATCTGGCATAATTGTTTCTTTAAACTTGGATTTGGATTTTAGAATGATCATGAAAGATTGATGACTACAATAATGTTGATTTGTCTTTGTTTATTCACATCAGAGCTTTTCTTCTTTGACACTTTTGCAATTAGCAAAAAAAACACCATCTCTCTTTTTTCCCCAGATCAATTGAAGCTTTGAAAGCACAAAAGCAGTATTGAGAAACCTATCAGTGCCAAAAGAGATTTTACTGCAGAAATTAGCCACAGGCATTTTGGATTTGTGCACTGTATTATAGCACCCCCTTTTTTCTCACTTATTTTTCTTTCTTTCTTTTTTTTTTCTTTGCACTGTTCAAGCGTTCTGGATGGCTGCTGTCTAAGAGCCGGAGAAAGAAACAGAAGATATGCAGAATCGACAGGGAATATAAATGAAAATGAATGACTTGAGAACTCTTTCAATCAAACTCCTTTAGTTTTGAAGAGAACAATAGCGCCATGCAAACCATGCAAGGTTCATGAATATATAAAACAAAAGGTCGGATTAGTCAGGAAATTACATTCTGAAACTATATAATCTTAAAGTCCCCCTGGTTAAAATCAAGCTTTTAATTTAGCTTATTTGCTTATTTTTAATATGCTTTAAGACAAACCATGTGCAAATTCATAAGTCAACACCATTGCTGAGTATTTTGTCCTTAAAGCTACACTGTGTGATTTTTACCCCATCTAACGGTGAAAAGGTATATGATCGTCCAGTGAATATTAGTTTCTGTTCCTCTCAATTCCGATTTCGCTTTAACTCCTACGGTGGCCAATGTAGTCCAAGATTAACATGGCTTCCAGTTCGACCTCATCCATGAGCGTTAACTCAAACGTTACTATCGTGTCAAATGTTAACGCGAAAGGCGACGCTTGAATTAATGGTTATGTCCCTCTTTGGCTAATGTACTTTCAAGATGGAGGGGCAACATGGCGACTCGACATTAGAACCCCTTACCCGTATGTATTTTCAATGGCATATTATACACTCACGAGAATACTTTATTACTTGAACGAAGTAAATATACATTAATGAGCACCTATATTTTTGAAAGAACTAAGTGTTTTAGCTAAGAATAAACTAAAAGAGTTACACAGTGTAGCTTTAAAACTGCAGTGAACCAAAGACAGTCTCAAAAACACGGTTTGAAATTTCTGAACACACAAACTACCTTGTAACAATCAGGTCAACTTGTGATTGTCAACGAGTGAGTGGAGGTTCGGGCTAATTTGCATATTTATAGAACCACGTATACTAAATGAGGCAAGGGTGTAGAGTTACATTCAAGCTATTTTACGCCATTTTTTTCAAGGAAAAAGCGTTTAAAGGGCACCTATTATGTAAAATTCACTTTTACACGGTGTTTGAACATAAATGTGTGTTGGCAGTGTGTGAGCAAAAGAATGAAAAGAATGCACCCTAGAATGATAAAAATCCACCCAGTGTTTTTTTTACAATCTCAATAAATCATATGCACTGTCTCAGAATGAGCTGTTCTAAGATTCAGCGCTTTGTGACGTAGAATTGAGAAAGGGGATTGATTGACAGTGTGGTTGTGGCATAGTGTGGTTGCCACTGAAAACACAGTGGATGGATTGTATTTTGGAAGTTTAAGTGGCGTCTTTCCTTCTTAAATAAATTTGTTTGAGCGAATCATTTTCTGAATGACTGTTTTGTGAACGAGGGTCAATTCAAAGCAGGTCTTGCTTCAGAGTTAATCCTCAAGTGTGGATCGTCGTCTACTGTTTGCGATTGCAATCGACACCTCCAGTAACGGTAAGTGTATTTTATGATTTTTGAGCAAATAGTCATTTCAGTCGATGTCAGCCAATTTAACAACAAATGCGTCTAAAGTTGTTGTCGTAGGATGTCTGTGTATATAATTTAAACATTGTTTGTATAGTGTGTAAGCAGACGTTTATAAATATGTGATGCGATCTGGGAAAACCCTGTCGGATGTCGCGTGGAACGCTTTTCAGTAAAGTCTAAAAATACCTGAATGTCAGTTTTTTGTCAAAATTTGTTTTTTTATTAAATTATTATTCTATAACATCTTGTTTATCATCTCTGAATATAACTTGGGAAATTCACTAGTTTACTGCAGAAAAATAGCGATTTATAATGACCAGCTGAAAAGACTGCGTTTCACTTTAATAACATGCACGCAGGCGGAGCGGAGGGGAAACACCATAGGGAAAACATAAATCTCCCGTTTAGCTCTCAAAGACACTACAAAGACAGTTCTTAACACTACAAAGACAGTTCACCTATCAAAATAAACCACATAACAGAATAAAGTCCAGTCCTGGGTGAACTACAACGGCACGCAAGTTATTTATTTATTTATTTTTATCCAGCTGTTATCGTGTGGTATGATGCGGAGCACAAGAGAACAACAGAGTTTAAAGTTGCTCGTCCAAAAGACCTTGCTCGCCTCTCAATCGTCCAATTTCAAAACGGTTTTCACAGGATGAATTTTGAGTTTGTAAGCTTTAGAATGATGCCCAATCTATGATGATTACTAAAATATGTGATATGTAAAAAGGCAATAAAAAGGGGAGTGCCAGTCATCGCGCTAGCAGGATGCGACAGTTATTTAAACCTGTTTTTCTCAAAATTCTGTTTCTGAAAATCATAGCGATCAGCTGACTTAAGATAACCATAACTTTTGTTACAGACAACCAATAAAATAAATAAAAACAGATTTGGAAAGGGCTTGAACCCAGCTCTTAATCAAATGGATATCAAAACCTGTATATATGTCATAATATATATATATATATATATATATATTAAAGATATTGTATTAAAAACTGCATATATGTCTTGTTCTGTAAGTTAGCCATATTCTCTTATTTGCCACAGGAGCACCTGTATGACAAGTAATGTAAACATGACGCAACAGGTCCCTCGCATGAATGTAATTTCGCTTGTACAGAGCAAACTTTATCACAGTACGTGTAAGTAGTTTCAAAAATTGTGCCACCGTTAGTGTTTGTGTGTGTCTGTGTGCGTGTGTTGCACATCCATAATTTCAAAGGGGACGCAATTACAACTCTATAAGTACATAAATGTATCAAATAACCATACCGAGACGTCCTGGTCCATTCTCATTTGTGTTTATTCTGCCGAGTCTCTTCATCATCTGGGTCTGATCAGGGACTATTTATATATTCTGATTCAAACATGTATGGCTGAATGACATTCAAAACAGCGGGTCTCTCACTCTCTCAGCCCTTCTGCTTACCGACTGCCATGGTATGCAAGTGACGCCCTCATCCAAAGGCAGGGCGGGGATATGCAGCTCATTTGCATTTAAGGTTATATACACCAAAACAGCTCATTTTTAAACAGGCCCCAAAAATTACATTTTCAAATGGTTATAATAAATTAACTGTGGGGTATTTTGAGATAAAACTTTACAAATACATTCTAGGGACACCCAAGACCAATATTACATCTTGTAAAGATGGGCATAATAGGTGCTCTTTAAGGGATAAAATTATTGACTACAAGGGGACTTTAAAGTGAAGGTATTTTTTTGGATGATAAAATTCTATTCTAAATGCCAGTTTAAAGGGTTAGTTCACCCAAAATTGAAAATTATGTCATTAATGACTCTACCTCATGTCGTCCTAAGCCTGTAAGACCTCCAATCATCTTCGGAACACAGTTTAAGATATTTTAGATTTAGTCCGAGAGTTTTCTGTCCCTCCATTAAAAATGTAAACGAACAC
This sequence comes from Hybognathus amarus, assembly GCA_030378365.1. Lineage (NCBI taxonomy): Eukaryota > Metazoa > Chordata > Actinopteri > Cypriniformes > Leuciscidae > Hybognathus > Hybognathus amarus. The sequence goes on along the minus strand of JAQIUQ010000033.1, from coordinate 288,910 downwards.
TGTAGGAAAAAATACATTATCAAAGTAGTCCATGTGACATCAGTGGGTTAGTTAGAATTTTTTTGAAGCATCGAAAATACATTTTGGTCAAAAATAACAAAAAACACGACTTTAGTCTGAAATACCGTAGCCAGACTCTGTCATCAGAATGATTGGGTTTAATTCCCTCCTAGAAGCATCTCACAAGATTGTGTTCACAGACACCAGGCATCCAAACGCAAGACAACATGGCAGTGTTTATTGCAAGTCATGTAAGAAAAAAAAACAGAGTAGCTTTCCCAATTGGCTTATTATTTGTTATTTTTTTAATTTATTGTTTTTTTTTTGCCAATTTCTCAGAAAGTGGTGATTTTATTGTCTTGGACTCATGGGATGGGAATGGTGCTTTATTTGTAATTGTTACATGCAATATTCCAGTTTTGCTTGCAAGTTAAAGGGTTGAAAATTAAAATTAAAAATTAAAAATTAAAATTATATGATTAATTACTCACCCGCATGCTGTACCAACCCCGTAAGACCTTCATTCATCTTCGGAACACAAATGAAGATATTTTTGATTAAATTTGAGAGCTGTATCACTACCGCATAGGCACGGGATTTGAAACTTGACAGCCCAGAAAGCCATCGAAGAAAATGTTTAAACATTCCATGTGACTACAGTGGCTCACGTATAAGTTTATCAAGTGAAGAGAATACATTTTGTGCGAAAAACAAAACAAAAATAACAACTTTATTCGACAATTCCTTTTCTTCCTTCTGGGCCTGAGACGAGATTTCAAGAGATTTCCATGACGCATGCGTGAGAATTGCGTTATTCTTCTACTACTTTTTGCGCAATTCTCGCACATGGGTCGTGGAAATCTCTTGAACTCTCGAAAAAATATCAAATATCAAAAATATCTTTGTCACAGTCCCGTCTGCACCGTTCTGTCTGTGTCTCCTGCACTACACTTCCCATGATCCTCTCGTCTCCACTCCTGAACTAATCCCTCAATCTGCCACCTGTTCATCTGTTTCACCTGTTTTCACCCCATTATGTTTGATTCACCCATGTATTTAGTTCCCTCTGTTTCATTCAGTTATTGTCGGTCATCGTATATGTTACCTTGTGCTTTGAGTGTGTTTCCTGCCAGTTTGCCTGTTCCTGTACCTGTCTGTTGTTTGCAATTTAAGTAAAGTAACTGAATTGGAGCTTTTGCTTCTTCGGTCTTTCTTCTGCCTGTACTCCTACACAGCCCCGTGACAATCTTCAGTTGTGTTCCGAAGATGAACGATGGCCTTACGGGTTTGGTACAGCATGAGGGTGAGTAATAAATGACTTAATTTTCATTTTTGTGTGAATTAACCCTTTAAATTTGCAACTTTGTATGGAAATAGCTAGTTTTGTTAGAAAAACATGACAGGGTAGGTTACTTTCAAATTGTAGTCGGTTGCTGATTTGCAAATTACACTAAAGATAACATTAAAGATATAACAAATTATAGTTAGTAACGTAATCCATTTCATTACAAATTTAATGTAATACTGTATAATCTGACTACTTTTTGATTTCTTGTAGATTACTTTTTACCCAGGTTGTTTATTTCATTGATATAACTTGGACAATATAAAAATGCAAGGAGAAAGCTCAAAAATCAATTCTTTATCAACAGCATAAAACAAAGTAACACATAAAAAAAGAGATTGTATTTGTTTACCTGCATGTCATGTGACCATTAACTGACATCGGAGAACAGTGAATTAATTACTTTATTTGTTTGTTTATTTATTTTATGATTTAGATTATTAGATTATTGAACTAATATATTAACCAGGAGGTTCTTCAAGTAAATATATTTTGTCAAAGAGGTTCAGCTGACAAAGAAGTTAGGGAATCCCTGCACTGCATATGAATTGATGTGAATTTGTAGATTTTAATGTGTTTGAACGTGGCAGTAATGCATTGTTAAATGGCTCACTGAGTGATAATTCAAATAATAATCCATGTGTTTGTCAAGAGATGATTAGATTTGCAATGTTGAGAAAACACAACTGAAGTGATTTCTGTAAATCCAGTGATCAGTGAAAGCATTAGCAGTAGACTTATTTTATTAGAAAGCAACATCTAAAAGATAAAACACTAGAAGCGGTGAGGAGAACCAATGAATTATGGATAATTTGCTTCTGTTGTAAGAATAACATGTAATCATGTAATCGGTTAAAAAATAACAACGATAACAAGTATTTAAAATGTAATATAATCTAATTACAAGGTGTATATAATAGTTGTATTATAAACTAATTACTTGTTACTAAGGTAAAAAGCCTGCAGTTACACATGATTATTTTGTACTAAAATAAAGTGCATCAAGGTTGTACTTAAGTGCACTTCATGTGTAGCCTATATACATACCTTATACATCTGAATTAACCCTCTAGTTTACAGCTTAAATACATGCGGTTGCTTCTTAAATCAATCTACAAAATATTACACAGGTATAAGCTACGGAAAATAAAGTGAATCAAGATTGTACTTAAGTGTAATTCATGTGTATCTACAAACCTTATCCACATGTACTTTAGTTTGAATTAGGCCTAACTCCTCGTAAGTACAATATTGATACACTATTGTAGAAGGTACAAAATTACCATGTGTAACTGCAGGTTTTTTGCAAAGAAACATATTTAAGTACTTACATTGAGTAGTAAAAGTACTTTCTTATATAATTACATTGTACCAAGTTCGATAATATTTTTGTAACCGACTCGGCCTGTAACATGAGTGTAATTACAATCGGTATGCACAGGTTGTTCCATAATTTAGTTACATGTTAATTACATTTTATTACATGTTATTACAATGTTTAATACTAAGTAAATGATACTACTCTGTATCACGGACATCGTAAAATAAAGTGTTACCACAAGGGCTTACTTTTTGGAATCTGATTACGTGATCCAGATTACATGTAATAACTGAATGTCCAGCACTGCTTATAGCACTCCAAGGTATAGATTAAGAAGATCCACCTGACCGAATCTGGATCTATTATTATCTGGTGTGTGAGAGAGAGAGCAAGAGGAATGGTTTCAGACTGAGTAGAGCTGTAGTTTATAATTAACATGTGTCAGTCAGCGGGCAGGAGTGTGAGGAGCTGTTGATGTGGCAGTGCCCTGCTGCCAGTGCACACGCCAATTATCAATCAACTCCATGTTAAAGTGCCCAAGCTACTGTATTGTTACAGTCATCAAATAAATGTGCTCAACTGAGTTCATAGGGGTTGTGCCTTTTTGTTAAAGCTGTAAAACTGCAGATATTAATGGTTTTGGTCTCTTAAAAAATATAATTCTGTCATTTTCTCGCCCTCATGTGTTCCAACCTCGTACTTGCTTTGTTATTTTGAATGCACAGGATTTTTTTAACCCTTTTTGAAGAAAGTTCCTGCTGCTTTTTTTCCTCAACTATGAAAGTGTACATTGCAGAGGCTGTCAAAAGCACCATACGTTTAGACCATAAAAAATGGATGTCTTCCTAACTCAGAACAGCCCCAAATTTTTGTAAAAATTTGTTGAAAATCCCTGTGCTGCATAGTCTTTAAAATCTCATGGATTTGTATATAGATACTCAAACTTTGTTCCATACTAACTTACCATAAATACTTACTAATTAATGCAATTATCTAATCAACCAATCACATGGCAGTTGCTTCAATGCATTTAGGTGTGTGGTCCTGGTCAAGACAATCTCCTGAACTCCAAACTGAATGTCAGAATGGGAAAGAAAGGTGATTTAAGCCATTTTGAGGGTGACATGGTTGTTGGTGCCAGACGGGCCAGTCTGAGTATTTCACATCTCCTCAGTAACTGGGATTTTCACGCACAACCATTTCTGATTGGCCAACTGATTCAAGCTGATTGAAGAGCAACTTTGACTGAAATAACCACTTGTTACAACCGAGGTATGCAGCAAAGCATTTATGAAGCCACAACACACACAACCTCACTGGGTACCACTCATCTCCACTACAAATAGGAAAAATAGGCTACAATTTGCAAGAGCTCACCAAAATTGGACAGCTAAAGACTGGAAAATGTTGCCTTGTCTGACGAGTTCTTATTTCTGTTGAGACATTCAGATGGTAGAGTCAGAATTTGACGCAAACAGAATGAGAACATGGATCCATCATGCCTTGTTACTACTGTGCAGGCTGGTGGTGGTGTGCAGGCCCCTTAGTGGCAATTGGGCATCGTTTAAATGCCACTACCTGAGCATTGTTTCCTGAGCATGTCCATCCATTTATGGCCACCATGTACCCATCCTCTGATGGCTACTTCCAGCAAGATAATGCACCTGTCACAGTCCTTGTCTGCACCATTCTGTCTTCGTCATCTTCACTACACTTCCCAGCATCTTCTTGTCTCCACACCTGAACTCACTCCCTCAATCATCCACCTGTTTATCCACTTTTCATTCTCTGTGTCACCTGTCTTCACCTTGTTATGTTTGATTCATGCTTGTATTTAGTTTGCTTCTGTTCAGTCTGTCCTTGTTGGTCATTGTTAAAGGGGGGGTTGACTGCTTTTTTCTTTGCATGATTGTATTTATGGGGTGCAATATAACATGTATTTGTGGTTTTTCTTTTTTTAAAAGTCTTATTTTTCATAAACTTCACCTTTATTGTCAGCCGCGCTCTCCTCTGTACCCTGAACGAGCGGTTCACTTCCTGATTCTGTGAAAACACTCCCTCAGAAAACGTAGCGGGCTCAGATTGGTTAGTTTGGCCCGGTGTGTTGTGATTGGCTAAACTGTCGCTCACGTTGTCCGAAGATTAACGCCCATTACCTTTACGGGCATATCAAGAGCTCCGGTCCAGATGTAAATATGTGTCGAACTGCAGTATCAGTTTCAGGCAGAATTAGACCGAGAAAGCCGCGATGAAGAGAGTCAAACAGAACCTCACGACATACGGCTCTTACTAAACGTTTCTGAATGATAATTCGCTACATTTTTTAACTTTATACACGTTTGTTTTACACAATAGCATCTGACTGGCAACAATAGCAACTGACTGGCTACTAATGTTATACTCAAACAGCGTTGGCATGTTTACGTTCTTGATTAAATCGAAAATAACGTCATAAAGCATATATACATGAAAAATACGTTTAAAACATAAGTACTTATAGAAAATTCAGGTCCATAATGTTTGTACGCGTTTGTCGTAGACACAAAATAGCATAGTCTAACTAGTAGTGGCTAAAGCCAGTGCTGGCATTTGAAAAAAAATAAAACACAAGGCTAAGTCTTTAATTATACATGCAAATACATTTAAAATGATGACGTCTTTGCCTACTTACAGATTGTGGCCCAAAAACTGCTGCCTCTTGTTTTAAAGTCGGAACTGCTTCATGTTTTAGTAACAGTTTCTTGTTGAATCCGGTGTTGAACTCGCTAGATTACGATCGGCATTTACAGGAACATAATCAAACATAAATTGTCTCCATTGTTGAGGAAGAATAGCATCCATGACAGCTGCGTGAACAACACACTCGACGAGTTGACATGCCTCAGAAAAATGCACATTGCGCATGCCATTTTCTGGATATTCTGAGGGAGGGGTTGATGCAAATGTGTAAGTTAGTGACGTACCATAACCTAGCTGTAGTCCCAATTCGAGTCGTTTTTGTAGGCAATTGCACTTCCTGATTTTTAAAAGAAGATAGTTCTGCTTACACTGAACTTTCAGCGCTGCAACTTTGCAGATACTGTTCATGCACCAACAGCAACATTACACACTATTTAAAATCAAAAAAGTGAAATCGCAGTCAACCCCCCTTTAATGTTACCATGTTTTTGTGTGTGTACCCGTTGCCTGCCTGAACCTGTTTGTTGTTTTATTTTTTAGTAAATCTTTGAAGTGGAGCCTTTTTTGCATCAGTCTTTCTTTATCTACACCACACCTGTGACAGCACCATGTCACAAAGCTCGAATCATTTTAAAATGGTTTCTTGAACATGACAATGAGTTCACTGTACTAAAATGTCCCCCACAGTCACCAAATCTCAACCCAATAGAGCATCTTTGGGAGGTGGTGGAACGGGAGCTTCGTGCCTGGATGTGCATCCCACAAATCTCCATCAACCGCAAGATGCTATCCTATCAATATGGGCAAACATTTCTAAAGAATGCTTTCAGCACCTTGTCTGAATCAATGCCACAGAGAATTAGTGTAGTTCTGAAGGCGAAAGGGTCAAACACAGTATTAGTATGGTGGTCCTAATAATCCTTTAGGTGAGTGTATGAATTTCTTTCTTCAGTTGATGGACCCCATTGACTTCCATATTTTTGTTTTCCTAATATAGAAGTCAATGGGTCCATTAACTTCGATATCCTTTCTGTTGCTTCGATGAATGGCAATGGATGTTTAGATGTCAGTGAATGAGTTCCAAACTTGATAGCCAAACCAATTTCTATTGAATAAATCAGAAGTGTATCACTTTCCTTCAAGTGTGAATAATTGCTAAAAATTTTGTTATTCCCTCCAAAAAAAAACAAAACAAAAAAAAAAACAGTGTACAGTGAACCATTGAACTAAAATAAGATCACACATTTCACCTTTTCAGGCAAGTGGGAAAACTCCAACTGTGGAGCAGATGTTCTTGCGATGCACCACAATGTTGCATATTCATGGTTCTCAAAGCACTGTACCAAGCACTTTTAAGTTATAAATTATTTCTTTACTGCAATGCAAGTTTACTTTGTTGACTTGTTTGTGTGTGCTTGCTTTTTACTTCTAGACATATAACAAATATAGGCTGTAATGTTAGTTTTAGTTTGACATATTGTAAGGAAGTTTCCGCCACAGAATAAAAAAAATCAAAAACTGTGACTTTTTATCCCACAATTCTGACCTTTTTCCTTAGAATTTGCCTGATATAAATGTAAAGTCAGAATTCTGTGAGATATAAACTCGCAAATCTATGAACAAGATCAAAATGTTATTTAAGTAATGTTATCAAAAATCCATGTGTTTGAATTAAAAAACTAGATTGTAATGTAGTACCTTTTTATCACTGTATCTTTTTAAAAACGAACATTGTGTTTAAATGTAAGGAATATGCTTTGGTCGAGATCAAACACTTAAACCTTTGAGTATTTGCAAAAATGGTAAGAATATTAGAAATTAGAGCAGAGTAAGGTAGAGAATTAGTGTACATATAGTCAACCTGAAGTTCATTAAATATCTATTGAAATATAAAACGGTTAGTTCAAATCCTTGATTCTGATCTGGTCAAGAGCTGTGCTTTATTCATGATAAAACACGGCTACTGACGTTTCGCCCAATGGTCCCATTGATCGCTGCGCAAAACTGCGGTTCTATGTTGTTTTTATTTGAGCTTTCATGCATTTTACACATTGGAACGTTGTTACTGTTCACGCTCAGGGACTATTTTTTTCTAGCGGAAAGAAGGCTTTTAGTGATTTTAATTCAAGAAAGTTGCACCAATAGGCCTACATTGTTTTTTACTTTAATATTGTGTGGCAACCGTTTTATAAAAGCAATAAGGTACTCTAAAGCAAGTGCTGTATCGTGAATCAATAACGGCTGAAGGGCGTCGCAACCCCTTCAGCTGTTACTTATTCACTATACAGCACAGCCTCTTGTACCTTATTGCTTACACAATAACTGGGTAATAATTAGGTATAAACCCTGAACCCTATCCCTAAACCTATAATTACCTTATATTAACCCAGCCCGTTCTCATCCCAAAGCGCCATATACAAACGCTTTTGCAAAAGCGTCAATATACAACGCACAGGGTACCCTTTAGCGCCAAATGAGACGTAAAAATAAAGCCGGGCAGAAGGCGCCTCCTAGTGGCCTAACCCTACCCCTACCCCATACCTAAACTTAACCGTCTCATTTGGCGCTAAAGGGTACCCTGTGCGTTGTAGATTTACGCTTTTGCAAAAGTGTCAAAATATGGCGCCTTGGGATGAGAATGCCGTCGTGATGAACCAGTACTTTCTTAGGCAACACTGTAATCACACTTACTGTCAAATAGAAGGCAACCGAAATTTTTTGATACTTTACTCATCATTGTTTCTGGGAATTAACTGTAACACCCAAAATATCACAGAAGTCATCTACTACTTATCTAGCCTGGTTCAACCAGACTCTAGTACATTTCATTTGTACATAGAGTCTGGCCCCTCTCCATTGAGAAACGTTTACTTCCTTGTAGGCGGGTTCACTGTTAAAGTTCAAAACTATTGGATCTGCCATAGCCAATCGCTAACATGTGGTCGTGACGTATGTCATGCGCCGAAACGTCTGGAACAACTTAAGTCCGAATGATCAGAGAATTATGTTTACAATAGGATTTCAGTCAACGAGAGCTGCAGGTTTTGTTCATCTAGAAGCAATTATTAATTCGAAATGTATATTTGACACTAAGGATAGTGATGTATTCATTCAACGGTGGAAGCTGTGTCTAATCATTACAAATACGCTGCTGTGGTCGTTTTCTGATGTGCTGCAAATGCTGTACAGTGAATGATCTGTCTCTATCTGCAGATGTGTAATAAACAACAACTATTACGTCTTATTTTTATTAAAACAAATTAACCATTGACATCTAAAACTGAAAATCAAATTATGGTCTTCAATGGGTTTTCACATTTTTTATTTATGACAATTATTTATTACAACCAATTTGTATGATTTACAACATGTAAAACTGACACCAACCTCCAGCACGAGTACACAAAGGGGCTCAAAATGTTCTATTCATCACAAGAATCAGTAAATTTACTGTTGGGAATATGAGCGACTGACATGACTCCGGAGCGGATCTTCAACAACAGTTTAGCAGCCAGGACTCGGGGCTTCGAACACCATAAGTGTCCGTCCAAAATGTCACGGTCATCGTGCACATCGAGCAGCCCAGCACAAACTTCCAACCTTTCTGCCTCCTTCACGTGGTCCTCCGTTGTGCAACAAGAGGTGAGACGACAACAATCCAGCTTTAAATTCTGTATATTCGGCAGTTTCTTTTACAGCAACGGACCGAATAGCTTTTCTCACGTCTTTCTCCGATATAGCCATTACTGAACGCACACTGACGCGTGACATCAACGTTATCTGCTCTCAGCCACTCCCTCTATTCGCTGATTGGTCCTACAAACAATAGATTTCTGGAAACCTAAGAATATGTAACACAGTCTCATCCCAATTCGTCATATAACTGACGTTTTGGGACGTCTTTTGACCATTCGTCAATATACGACTTTTTAGGGCCCCCTTAAACGTCGGTAGATGACGATCCCGGGCCGTCATACAACTGACGCTTTACCTTTAACGTCAGTTAGGTGACGAGTTGGGTTTAGGGTTAGGTTTAGGTCTGGGGTAGAGTTAGGATCCCATAACGTCATCTACCGACGTTTAGTTGACGTATATAAAGTCGTATATTGACGAATGGTCAAAAGACGTCCCAAAACGTCAGTTATATGACGAATTGGGATGAGACTGCGCTGGAATATACAGCAGTCCCAGACGTAGTACTGAAGGAAAATGAAATTGAGTGGAAGTGCATAGGAGGGCGCAGCCAGGCTAGCTATTATCAGGGTTCAAGCACTTTACGGCCTGGCTTTAACCACATGCATTTAACCACATTTAGCAAGCCTGTAACCACCTAGATCATAGATGGATATGATAATTTATAGCCAATACAGGCAATTGACAAAGGAAACATATTTTTAAAGCTTTTTAACTGTTATAGCGCCACCTATGCGATCTCCATTAAAGTTTTCATGCTAGTTTAGAATCATATGTTGCATAGTCGTTCATAATGAGGAGTTCTATCATATGGTGTGAATATCGTGTGCATGTGGGAAAAATAATATAATGTACTGTACAATCATTTACACGGCTGACAAATGTGATGGTGGCCCTCAATGTGTGTAAAAAAAACAGGCTCAGTGAGTTTAGTTACGATCAGCCTCTGTTAGCCTTGTCTGAGGCTCAAACTTCATTGGCCGATGGTGGTCGTGTTTTCCGAATATTCGAATATCCTCATAGACAATCACGGCACCCTGGACAAAGACACTGCATGCCACTTTTCAAGTCAATCGGACTGACTGTTGCATAGCAGTTTTATTTTATTTTTTTTTTATTTACTGCCACAAAGTGGAAATTGGCTGCAACCTTTTCACGTATCTGCTGTAGTGCCACCGCCAGGCCAATTGACTCATTGGCCTGCCCCCCTTAGTAACTGTTGCTATCTCTGGACAAACAAGCAGAGTTGCTAACTGTCTTACACTAGCTCTGCTGAACTACTTACATGGTTAAATCGGAATGAAATCAATCCGATTGATGAATCTGAACACTGTGTTTACACTGATTGATAAATAAAATAATTCGTGTCTGATGTGCGCATTTATATGTCACAAGATTCAAATCGGAATTGATTTTTAACATGCGCACAATGCACGAATATGCCACTGGAAGCGCATAACTATTCTCCTCTATTGGTTCTTTATTTGTCTTAAACCGTTTCGCCTTGCTGCTTATGTTTATCATGCAGTAAAACCCCTACGCCCAAAAGTCGTGTGTGGATGAGAATCTAAAACAAGCACTGGTGGGACGTTGTCCTGCTTCACTTCACAGAAACTGAGTGAAATGAGAATGTTTTAATAACAGAACACTCATCTATATGACACTTTATTCAACAGGAAGAATAGCTCGTTCTGTGCGTCATACTGTCATTACGCTATTGCAACATCACATGCGCAGTCCTTTTAGTTTCGATTTTCAATCCGATCAAGTGTGTACATGTTCTCTCAATTGGATTATAAAAGGAGTTAACCACCCCTTTCAATCGAATCGAAATTCCAGTTCGTATCGAGCACAATCAGATTGATTTAGGTGTTTACATGAAGGTTTTTTTTGTCCGATTGAGCCATCAATACACTGTAAAAACTAAACCATAAATTTTACGGTATAAAATCGGCAGCTGCGGTTGCCAGAACTTTACCGTTAAAAATACGGTAGGAATGCTGATAAAATGTTGATTTACCAACTGATTGACGGATTCATATCTGTTTTAGACCATTGTAATACACTGACAACCAACAATCATCACAGCAGTGATGAGAGTTACATGAGCAATCACAGCTCATCACAAGTGAATACTTGTGTAAAGCAATATGTACTTAAAGAAGCTGCACAATGTCATTCACACAAACATTAAGCACCATCATGGTAACACACATGAAATTAAAAAAATGCAATAAACATTAATTTAACAACATTAAATGTAACATAAACCCTAATGTACATAACCTGATTAGAAAAAAAAACAATAAAACTATGAGGAACCATAGTTATTTCAACAAAAATACATAAAATGTGAAGTGTCACACAGGGAATTGTGGGAATGTCAATTTACGTTTTTTATTTCACTGTAAATTATACAATGATTTGTTGTTTTTCACTTTCAAAAACTAAATTTAACGGTATTTTACTGTAAAATTATATCACAGTTATTTACCGTGTATAGTACGGAAACTTTCTGTTTACCAATTAACAGTTTTGCACTGTATCATTTTTACAGTATTTTACCGTTAAAATCTTGGCTATTTTTTACAGTGTATGATTATAAGGGTCCATGTAAATGCAGCTAATGACAGCTCTCAGTGTGAAAACATTTTCCTGGGAATTCTTTAATAAATTTTGGACACAGAAGGAAAACCTCTCATTGAGAAGCATTCAAGTGGGACTTAAATATGCCACCGCGTCTTCGATCAACTCTGTCACGGGTAAGAGACACGTCTGCGCGGCCCATAACAGTGCAGAAACGCGTTGGAGTTGGACTGTATTAGCGAGCTACAGGTGCGTGCAATGACGTGCGTGTCGGATATATGTGACCTGGCTGTTCAGATTGAAGTCGCATTTCAAAAGATCGGATACCACATACTCAAGTGGCCTGGGTCGCATTTGAAAAGATCGGATCTGTGTCGTTCAGACTGTGATGAAAAAATCAGATACAGGTCGCATAGGGGCAAAAAAATCGGAATTAGGTCGTTTCAGCCTGCAGTGTGAACGTAGCCTTAGGTTGTGTCCTGAGAGCTAAATTACGATCGTCATTTTCAAGAACATATTAAACATAAATTGTATCTGTAGCAAAGTTACTAGGGGGCGCTGCCGAGGGTATGTATAGAGGGTGTAATTTCCCTTTAAATATTTCACTTCCTGTGAGAGGAATAGTTGCAGTAGCTGAATTGTTTGGCATGGTCGCTGGAAGAACAAGCTCTGGTAGGTTGATTTTAATAAGGTTTTTTTTTTACACTTATGATGTTTTGTGTGTGTTTTTGTTTTTCATTTATTTTGTTTGGTTGGCCCATGACTAATCAGTTGTACTTTTTATATGGTGGATTCTGTGAACTGCAACCAGGTCATTATCTGTAGCTGTGAGCATAGTAACTAAGGGACAAGATGTTCACTCTCGATTTTATACAGGTGTGGTGTGTAAAGAGTTTTTGTGTGTTTAGCGTGGCATGTAGGAACTTTGTATTTTCTTTCGGGGTTGTAGTTAAAAAAAAAAATGCTTTGATTAAATGGTAATTTTGCCGAGCGGGAAACCCTCTAGTGACTTGGGATCTCGTACCCAAACTAAATTGGAGTGACGTAGTCTTGTGCAGTTACACGACACCTACCGCCTCACTACATATCCATTGTTGACGAAGTACAGCGTCCGTGGGAAGCTCGAACACCTGACAGCTAGGTGAACACAACACACTCAACTAGCCGCAGACGTATGGTCATGCCCTTTTTTGCATTTTCCAGAGGGAGGGTTGATGTAATTGTATGGATTAGTGACGTCTAAAACCCAGCTGTAGTCCCAATCGTGTCGTTTTCTGTACGCATTAAACTTCCTGATTTTTAAAAGACGATATCTCTGCTTAAACTGAACTTTCAGCGCTGCAACTTTGCAGACACTGTTCATGCACCAACAGCAACATTACACACTATTTAAAGCTTGTCATTTCTTTCATCAGTAGGCTACACTTTTACCATATTTCTAAGTAATCATGAAGACATATTAAGATGTAATTATGTCATTCTTGAGTGGTACAAAAGCACTCTACAGTTCAGCTAATTGCATTTAATATAAATTTAAACCGTAGTACATTCTCATCTACTTACAATAAACAGAAGCTATTTTTCCATCCACACGTTTTTATCTAACACATTCTCATCCCAAGACGTCATCTAAATGACGCTTTTGACCATACGTCAACATCCAACGTTTTAGGGCACCCTTTAACGTCAGTTAGATGGCGATCCTCAGGGCGTCATCTAACTGACGCTTTACCTTTAGCATCAGTTAGATGACGTGGGTAGGTTTAGGTCTGGGTAGGGTTAGGATTAGATAGCATCATCTAACTGACATCAAAGGGTGCCCTAAAACGTTGGCTGTTGACGTATGGTCAAAAGCGTCAGTTAGCTGACGTCTTGGGATGAGAACGGGCTGTTTTATCCGAATAAAGTGATATCGAATGAAAAATGCCTCATCGAAACTCGATTGAATTTCATGAACTCAAATGAAATACGTTCGGTCTCATCGGATTTTATCTTGATTGATATACGGCTTATGCGATAAATGCTGATGGAAACGTTATTTGCAGAATAAATAATGAATTGCGATTATAGAGTTTAGGGAAAATTATGTCATTAATGACTCACTTTCAGGTTGTTTCAAGCCATTTAGTCTGAGAGTTTTCTGTTCCATCCATTGAAATGTATGTACGGTATACTATCCTTGTCAAGAAAGAAAACAGAGACATCATCATCATCATCATCATCATCAAAATAGTCCATGTGAGATCAGTGGGTTAGTTAAAATGTTTTGAAGCATCGAACATACATTTTGGTCTCAAAAATTAGAAAAAATACGACTTTATTCTGCATTGTATTCTTTTTCGGTTTTGTGGTCAAGCCGCATCCATTAGTCCGCAGTGACGGTAATGACGTAAGACGCTGCTGACGTGTATCTGGTGCGTCCATGTATTTGGATTCAAGTAAATATGTCTGGGCAAAAAAATACAAGTCTTCCTCTGTGTCAATCCTTAGACATGTTTGCAAAGTTTTTTTTTGTTTACAGCGTGCGTTTCCCTCAGACTGTAAACTAAGCTCGAACGCACCAGATAACACGTCAGCAAGCGTCTTAGGTCAACAGCGTCACTGAACGCGGCTTGACAACAGAACCGGAAGACAATACAATGCTGAATAGAGTCGGTAGTTTTTGTTATTTTTGTTATCACATGGACTACTTTGATGTATTTATTTCCTTTCTTGACAAGGACGGTACACCCAACATACCAGTGGCGGTTCTACTTTGAATTACACCCAGGGCGAGACCCAAAGACACAAAGCATAGAAGAAGTTTTTCATTTCCACACAGTATTTCCACTCTGTTTGTGCACAGCAGGTGTCAACAAATTTCTGTAAGTGGAGAAACAAGGAGATGAGATACTTTTTGAATTTAATTTACCAGAAAAAATATAATGGCTATTTTAGATTTCACCAAATACAACATATTGCTGGATGTTGAATCTGGAACAACATTTCAATCAACCAGTCAGATTTGAGGGACACGTTTACACAATTTTATGTTAAGTTTAGGCTTACAACCAGGGTTAGGTGACTATAAATGTTATTTACCCATCATTTCCCTGATTTTAGGGATAACTTATGGGTAAGTTTAAATGAAAAAGAACTCTGGTGCGATTGCTCTGTTAGTGTGAACTATAAGTGTGAACGCTGTTAGTGTCTGATAAGTGTGAACGCTGCCATCGGAACCCTGGTGCACCAAACAAGCGGACCAAAACCCAAAATATACATCATTAAAAGAAGCATTTCTTTCTTTGTAGTCGGTATGATGGTGATACCAATTGAATCGTAGGCTACCAAGCAAGTTAGCATAGAAGAATAAAAGGTCATTAGCATGTGCTATTGTGGTAAACAAATAGAACAAGATGATTCACACTATTGCCGTTTTTTTGTGTGTTGAAAAAGAAGAGGAAGCAAAAGCGGAGAATACGGACTATGGCAATGGAAAAGTGCCCAACTTGGCATGCTAATTTTGCAAATTGAGCTTGAGGTAAAGTAGTTTTAAGTTTTAGCACCATGTTGCTTTGATCAATACACCATTTAATTTTGCATTTTTATTGGCTAGTCAGTAGACGTAGGTCGTAACCACAACACAATATGAGACGTTGATCATGTTAAACTTCTGACAATGTCAAAAGATGATCTTAGGCTATCTTCTGATCGCAAGTCTTTCAACCTCTCTGACTGTATGAACAACCGTTTAGGAACCACGACCACAGAAATTGCCACGACTGGTCCATTTTCATCTGGGACTGCGCCAAAATTGTACATTGTGTACCAAGCATTAACCCGAACCATAATACTTCCTTGATCTAAAGCAGCTTTTCACCTGAAAAGCTTCAACCTGTTCACTTACACACTAGCCTAGATCCTGAAATAGCCTCTCAAACTGCCCCATTGAACTTCTTTTTCTGCTACGATAAGCTTCAGAGTTGTTACTCTGAGGGTCACTTATATGCATTTACCTGAGGTTAAAATGGAAACGAATTCAGAAGAGAAGACCTCATAAAGAGATTTTCAATAGCTTGTTGGAATTTATTGAAGTAACTTTATGATTGAATTGAAATAATAGAATGAAAGATCAGGCTTACTCAGCTTTTTGACACAAAAATAAATATTGTGTTTATTTACGTTGAGCAAAAGGGAGAGATTGACTCATCTTTTATCGCACTGCTAGTAAAGAGCGGGTGCTAAGGGCATAAAACTGTATTGTATCAGTGTGAGGTATTGTTAGACACAGTGCCATCGTCTCTCTGCTGCCTGACCATTGTGAAATCCATCAGCGAAGCATTCATTCGTATAACATCCGGAAAGCCATTCTGCCTCAGAAATGTATTTCTCCTCTCTACTGTGTTATTTCAAGGTAAGATTAATATCACTTCCGAAGTCTCTGCAGTGAATTTTGAGAGGGCATCCCTGGGCGAAGTATGCAAAAAGTCACATTTGTTGTAGCAATGTGCCACATGGAACATGATCACAATATGGCTCTCGCCAAATCATCATAATGTCGACAGCCATATGTGTGCCTGTCTTGCCGATTTGTTTTACGAAAAAAAACATGCGCTTTATTACTTGTGCTGAACATTTGTATCCAGGAATAATGCAAAGAGGCATTTTCCTGGCAGCGTTTTTCTTCTGTGTAATGTTTCTTTTGTTTTATCAGGGGCATGAATATATTTGCCAAGCTGCTTTGCTGACATTTCTCTTACACTGCTGCCTTCAGAGGTGCTCATGCTTACTGTTGCAACTCTAATTCTTTGGTTACAGCTTCAATAAACTGATTTGTTCATTTTCACAACAGGCATCAGTATTTTAATATCATGCTGATATTGCGTTAGACTCGCACACAAATAATCGATGGGTTTTATTTCTTAGAACCACTTTAAATCAACACAGTGAACTTTGTCACGCAGGATCATTCTTATATAGTTTGACAATCAATTAAGTTACTTATCATTTCATAGTAATTTTAGGAATACTTAATTCTGCTTATTATCAATAATCGAAAATATATAAAAATAGTTCTGACAATTCATTCACAATTAAACCTGGGTCAGCGTGTCTGATAGAGTTTTGGGTTGCACTTTATTTTAAGGTGTCATTGTTACGTGTAATTATATATTACGGTAATGAGTAATATTAATACTACATATACTTACTATAGAGTTAGGATATGATTAGGGTTTGGTTTAGTGTTAGTTGCATGTAATTAGTCATAATTTACTGTTAATAGTCATAATTTACATGCAACAATGCAACAAGAAAGCTGGTAACATAAGTCGTTAACAAGTTTTGTACACGTGTAAATCACTGTAAATTTCAGTCATTATTCAGTTAATATTTTTTGTACTTTTTAGTTAACAAATTTTGTAATAAACACATTCTTGAACAATGTAGATTATACTGTGTGTTTATTGTGTTGTTGTTGTTTGTATTAGGCTAAAAGAACAATGAATACATAAGGCTCAGAACCAGCTCTGGGTCAATCTAGACAGAAATATCTAGATGTTAAGATGGCAAGGTGTCTTAAAGGGGGGGTTGACTGCTTTTTTTTCTTTGCATGATTGTGTTTATGGGTGCAATATAACATATATTCGTGTTTTTTCTTTTTTTAAAAGTCTTATTTTTCATAAACTTCACCTTTATTGTAAGCCGCGCCTCTCCTCTGTCCTTTGAACGACCGGTCTACTTCCCTGATTCTATGAAAACACTCCCTCAGAAACGGGCGGTGTGCTCAGATTGGTTTGTTTGGGCTCGGTGTGTTGTGATTGGCTAAACTGACGCTCACGTTGCCCGGCAAGGTTAACGCCTATTACCTTTACGGGCGAAAACAGGCATGCCAAAGGTGGATACCAGATGGTGAATACACGTAAACAATAATGTCGAGACTGCAGTATCAGCTAGGCAGAATCAGACCGAGAAGCCGCTGATGAATTCGAGTCAAGCGGAACCACCACACATGGCTCCTAATAAACGTTTCTGAATGATAATTTGCTTCATTTTTTTTAAACCATATACTCGTTTGTTTTACACAATAGCATCTGACTGAGCAACGATAGCAACTGACTGGCGACTAATGTTCAACACAAACAGCGTTGGCAAGTTTACGTTCTCGATCAAATCGAAAATAAAGTCATAAAACATATACATGAAAAATACATTTACAACATTAGAACTTATACAAAGTTCAGGTCCATAAATGTTCTGTACGTCCGCCGTTTGCCGTAGACACAATAGTATAAACTAGTAGCCTAGTGTCTATAAAGCCAGCGCTGGCATTTGGAAGGCTACCGTCTGGAATTATACATGCAAATACATTTTAAAATGATTAAAGTCTTATCCTACTTACAGATTGTGGCCCAACAACTGCTGACTCTGGTTTTAAAGTTGGAACTGCTTCATGTTTTATTAACAGTTTCTTGTTGAATTCGTGGAGTGCAAAGTATGAATTGTTGCTGAAATATAGCCATTGATGCATAGTGTCCACTATTAGTGGACAGGTGATTAATCATATATATATATATATATATATATATATATATATATATATATATATATATATATAATTTTTACCTGCAAGAGTTATGTGGATAGAAGGATTGGATATTCTGGAGAAACTTGATATGGCTGACTGACCATTGGCCATCTTGGTTTGGCGGAGGAAAAAATCTAAACATAATGGTGGATGTACAGGATGGTGCACCAGGGTCCACTGAAGACATTGGTGTGCCAATTCAAGAAAATGATTTATAAATAGCTGTCCACTGTAGTGACCTCTGCGTGAAAGGGTTAAAGACCACATGTACCTTTTTTTGTCACTGGTGTCACCCTACTCCTCTGGAAAAATTAAAGGTTTTTATAAAATATTATTTCTCTATTTTTTCAGCACATGTAGTCAGCATTACAGGAAAAATAATAAAAATGCAACAAATAAGGATATTATGTTTTATTTATTTTAATCAGGTTTGTTAAAAGTGTGATTGAATAATATTTAATTTGCGCAACCATGCATTTGCTATAACAATGAAAAATATTTGAAAAACTGTTGTAAACAAGTAAGGTAGCACTTATACAATAAGGATAATAACGTTTTTTACTGTATTTGTTCATCTTTGTTAATGTTATTTAATAAAAATACAGCTGTCCATTGTTAGTTCATGTTCGTTCACATTGCATTTACTAATGTTTTTTTTATTATTAAAGATTTTAATAAAGTACTGTTGAATTTAAAGTGAATAACGATTAATAAACGCTGTTAGTGCATTTCATTATTACCAATTAAATAATGGACCTTACTGTAAAGTGTTACCACAAGTAATGATGCAGCCCTTTAAAAAAACAACTTGTTTACTAATATGAAGTGTAGCACAATTAAATGGATGTAAAATTATTATCATGTCACGTGACATTTTATTTAATGTGACAGAAAAAAATAGTAATACCACGGACACAATGAATAAAAAGTAAACTATATTTGACCAAAGATAATTACTGGACAGCACAAGAAAAACAAAACAAAACAAAAAAACAATAGGTATTTGTGAATTCTGTTTTTATTGGCTATGTAAAACATGGATGTGGTTTATATTGCATTATTAAAAGCCTCTCGACTCTTGTGTTGGACAGGTGATGTACGCTAGACACAGGTGGAGCTGCTCTGGTTCAGAGTGTTTGCGCCGGTCTTCTCGGAATGAGTGACCGCCTCCAGCGAGCCCTGACTCCGCCTTCCGCAGGGCTGCGTGTCGCTGAGCGGAGAGAGGAGAGAGTCAGTGCGAGCAGTGCGAGCTGCGCCGCGCGTCAGACACAGAGGCCACCGGCACCTCACTGAAACACACCGAACATGGACCTATTCGAGTTTGACTTCTTCAGGGACTGGGAGCTGGAACAACAGTGGTACGTCTGCGGGCTTTATATTTATGCTCATTCAGTTTATTGGATGATATGTCTTTGTCATGCGCTCCGATCTGACGTGGTCACATTCCGAAGTACGAGTGAAACCCATTATGACGCATGTAGCGGCTGTGTCTCAAACCCTAGTGAGCAGCCTACCCTGACAGCGTTTTTTGGGGGCATCTATCCGAACGCGCATTCGCAAAGCGCACATATGATGTCCAAAAACGCTGTCTTTGTAGGCAGCTCGCTAGTGCTCACTTGTGCTGTCTCCGACTGCTCTTGTGTTTGTACAGGCTAGATGGACTCCTGAATTGGGATAAAGTTTAATTAACAGAAGCGCTGTATTGATGAATTGAGTGTCTATGCATTAAAACTATCAACGAAACTAAGTGCAGTCTGTGCCACTTTTCCCTCTTACTTTAAAGTGAAATTTCCATATTATTAGATCATAGACTATTAATTGATTGGATTTAATATGCAGTCAAAAGTCCTTTAAGTCGCACTTAGTGTTCATGTTTGGGTAATTACATTAAGCAGTGAGTAGGCTAATACAAATATAATTGCTTAAATCTTATAAATATTGCACACAGTTGTTTAGTATTTTAACTACTGCAATTTATTATATTTATATGGACAGTTTTTTTTAGTGGATCGCCATACAGACATTTGCATTTATTGCTTATAAAAACAACCAACATGCATTCCTTTGTAGAAGTGTAAGATTTGAATGTCATTTGCAGTTGGATTCATATTTATCCATAACTTTATAATGCAAACAGAACAGTTTGGCATATTTAATCATGGGCAGTCAGCTATAGCGCCCTCAGCTGGTTAGGGCTAATGTCTTTATTCACTGTTATCCACCACAACAATATGATTTCAGCATAATTCTTTGTCTTAAACCTTGCTAATTTTTCAGCAATCTCTATATCACCACCATGTGGCAGAGCACAGGCACCCGTGGAGTTGCAGATATGAATCCATACGAAGCAATGTGGCAGAGAATAAAACAATAAAACCTCTTAATGCATTTGAGCATTCATCACTTGACCTACATTGACAGATTGACACGAACATATGCATGTTGGTTTGGTTAGTTGCTTTTGTCTTGGATGACTCTAGTCTTTTCCTTTGTTGCTGATTCTGAGTTGCTTCAACACCTTACGCCTGTTTTATGGTCTTTATGGTTTTATTGTTTTCTTTTTTACCCACTGTCCAGCACATAATCGGGGATCATTGAGCTTGTGTTATTAGCAATGTGATTTGTTATGGTTTTGAGTGGCCATGCCGTCTTGTTAGGGGACAAATGTTTTTGCTACTATTTTTATTTTAAAGAAAATGGTCCTGCTTTGTCCCCTCATGGGCATTTAGTTCTGTAATTGTATTTAAAAAGGAATGGGACACATTTGTTTACATCTGTGAAATGTAATAGTCCACATTCAAATGCTGTCCGTATTTTGTCTAGGCACTTATGAATCCTTGTTTGCAATCCCTTAAATGATGACACAATGGCTTGTTGGCTCAAAAACCGTCTATTGTCTCATAAGGAGCTTCAAATCACTCTATTTTCAACATAGTCACTGAAATATATACAACTAAACTTCAGGTTAAAGGTTATATTTGTAGGCGCCGTGCTCAATATTAAAACTATTCTCTCTAGGAACAGCTACAGGGCTAGTTGCTTATTACTTCTGCGGTGGTGGCAATTTTGTCTCTTGTTGCCACATTCATAACCCTGAGCTACCCATTAAGTCTTGTGAATATTTATGAGGGTATTTAAAAAGCCATTTTTGTCTGATAAGTTTGCACGTGTCTGTGTTTTAAAGGCAGTGTATCACTATTTTTCACATAGACTGTCGACCAACCTCTGCCTATAAAACAACAAAAACATTTGAAATGTAGATTTGGCTAAATAGATGAATGATTGTTCTGTGTTTTCTAGAGATAAGACACAAGCACACTATAATAACGCATTGTCTTTGTGTTTAATACTTGCAGATATCCCTGTATCCCTCTATCTGATGGCCCTGGGCTGTACTTGAGATATCATATTGATTTGAATCTGATCTCACATATGTTGGTTTGGGTTGGATATGATCAAGTCAGATTAGGTCGTGGGGAATTCAGTGAGGTGCAAAATGAGTTTCGATGGACTTATTTGTAGACAAAGGTTAAGCATGGGAGCCACTGAGGCGGTGTGGATTGGGACATGCTTTTCTGTGCTGACACAGCCGTGATATGAATGGCTGCTACAATAATGTTGGCTCTTCATTTTAACAGAGTCAAATGGCTTTGAAGTGTGTTTATGCCAATATTTTATGACAACAATTGCTCCTCTCTGTCTGTATATGTGTGTGTGTGTGGTTCATTTGGTAAATCGTTTTGCTTTATGAGTTAAGCATTTGTCATATCCAATGAATTTGGATTAGAGAACCGGAGCTATGCTTAATTAGACTTTATATGGCTATATTTTATAGGTTTGCACCTTTAGTGGTAATAGAAGACCTCATAATTAGGTGCAGCCATTTATTGTGACTTTCTTTTCATTTGGCGGCACTTTACAGCCGCCCTGAGAATAGCACCAGGAGGGATTATTCAATGACTCACTTGTGCCTTTTTTTCCTCTCTGTCATTTGCCCTTTCTCAGCAGGGATTTCTGTCCCAATAACTCAATTTTATTTCCCGGTGTTAAAATGTGCAAAGCATTGGACTATTGCTGAATGATGAGTTAACAGAATTTCAGACTCTCAGATGTTTGTTTTGGAACTTTTGGATTGGCACTATCACTATTCAGAAAATCTATGTGTTTGTATTAGAGTTCGACCGATAAAGGATTTTGAAGGCCGATACCAATACAAATATTTTTTGGTTTTAAAATCCGATATGCCGAAATATCGTCCGAATTTTTTTTTCCCAAACGTGCAACAAAACATTATCAGATTTCCCTATCATTAGTTATTTGTAGTTATTTATGAGTTTTAAAATATTATGATCATGCATTTAAAAAAAAAAACTTGTTTCCTTCATTGTCACAACAGAACAGACTGATGATAGTGTAGAGTGCCCTCTGGTGGACAAACTACATAATATAAATATTCATTTATCGGCCATTATAACTGCCGATACCGATAATTTGGAAAATGCCTAATATCGGCCGATAATATTGGCATGCCGATATATCGGTCTGGTTCTAGTTTGTATGTTCCTTTTTTTAGGAGTTCACACTGAATTAGGTGTTTATCACCATTTAAGATGATGCAAATTAAACTAGATTTGCATTTATTGAAATAATTGTGAAACAAGTGGGCAAAACTTTTAATTTAGTGTCTTTGTTACACTTTGACGTTAGCCTACATGTTAACTGTAAAAATTAATACGACTGAATATGTTTAATCTAATCAGTAAAATTGAGGCAACAGATTACAATCAATATCATTAATTAAATTTAAGAAATTAGAATTGAGTAACAATTAACCAAATGAATTACTTAAGTTAACCATTTAAAATCAGGAGAATTTACAAATTTTTTTAAACAAAAATATTGGAAAAACACATTCGTTTTTAAAATATTGGAAAAACAAATAGCGTTGATTCAGGTCAAATGATTGTGAATTAATGATTATGTTAAAACATAACCCACACCATCAAATCACCTTTTCTATTTGTTCATCTGGTGGTTATAATTCACATATAACAGCCAAACAACATCTAAAGTTAATGATTTAAGGGTCAAAAGCCCAACTAAAACAGACACTGATCATCATAATGGTGACTTAAAAAACGTAATTAATTAGTTAAAAATAACAAATTCAAATTAAATCGCATTTAACGCACCCACCCCAGATTAGTGGCAGTCATCTTACATTTCATACAGGTGATTGGTGACAAACATGAAGCAATTATGTTAAGCAATAATAATTATGAACTTAATACTGTGTTCTATTTTAGACACAATATTGTCTGATTTTGTTACATATAAAGCCGTAGCAGAAGGACTGCGCTTCTCACAGCAATTTTCTGAACGAATTTGCTTTTGAACGAATGGGATGTATCAATGATTCAATGGCCCATTTATAAAAACAGCCATTTACTCAATTCGTGAATGAATTAGTGATTTTATTTATAATTTCATTAAAAACAATAAATAAATAAAAATCATGTAAACAAATTAATAAAAAACCTAATTTAGTTATAGGCTAGTTCACTCAAAAATTCTGTTCTCACCCTCATTTAGGCTGTTGAAGCCTAAACGTTTGTGTACGATAAATTGGGCCAAATTGGGTGTGATTAATTTGATTGATTAATTTGTGTTTAATTCAATGAATTAATCACCACATTGTTTAATTATTTAGATTAAAAAAAAAATTAATCTAACATTAATTAAATCGCTTGATGCATTATAGCGCCCCTACCATATAACAGTGCAAGCACAGAAAGCCGGACATTTCTGTCAATGGAGGGAAGAGTTCAAGTCTTCCTAGCCTGTAGTCACTCGTCAATCATTTTATCCCTTAAAATTAATCTTTTATCTCAAAAATAACATATTTAAGCATTTTATTCTTATCCATAATGCCTTAAAATATCCATATGCCTTAAAATATCTTGAATGTAAAGGCCTGTTTACACCGGGACGAATTTTGTGCGCGTTCATTTGCCGACGTTAACGCGTCGTGACTAAACAAAGGGGGCCAATGTGAGTGTGCACACCGATGCGTAAATAGTCACGTGTAAAAGCGTCATTAAAAAAAAAATAATAACGTCTCGGGATCGTTTTTTTTTTTTAGTTTGACGCACTATATCAAAAACTATCCGACCAATGAGATTGCCGTTTTTAATCACGTATCTGGTGCTTCTGAAGTTACAGTAAAACACAACTTGAGGGCGCTCAAACACAAAACAGTCTTGCCGAGCACACATATGCAATGGCGAAGAAGATCTACGCCAAGTAGCGTCACCCTCTCTACACAGCCAGGAAGAAATAAGACGAGGAAGATGCAAGGCAAGATGACTGTTGAGCTGCTGTTGTCGTTGGTGCTAGAAAATAAAGAACTATATAACCATATAGACGCGACAGCGACTACAAACATCTCGATAAAAGATAACTGTTATGGAGTCGTATTACAGAGGAAATTGGCGCCATCAAATGTCAGGGAATGAATTTGCATGTTCACTCGGCTTAACGTCAGCGAAAATCGCTTGGGGGTAAACACAAAAAAACGTGTTAAAAAATGCTGACGAATAACGTGCGCTGATATTCGTCTCGACTGTACGGGCCTTAACGCTTCACCCTTGCTTCATTTAGTATACATTGTTATATGAATATGCAAATGAACCCCACCTCCACTCACTCACACCAGCTCAGAGATCCACTCGTTGACCATCACGCTATGACCTGATTGGTTACAAGGTAGTTTGTGACGTCGAGAAACGCCAGCGATTCCAAACCGCATTTTTGAGACATCTTTGCTTCACTGCAGTTTTAAGGAGAAAATACTCAGCAATGATGTTGACTTATGATTATGAATTTGTACATGGTTTGTTTTACAGCATATTAAAAACACCACATAGACATATAAACAACTTTAAAAGCTTGTTTTTCACCACAGGGACTTTAAGACACTGTCTTGGCAAAATGGCCATGTTCATGCAACTGGCCCACTGTGTTCTACAAATCGTGAGCTTAGAATTATGAGGTTCTATCTCCGTTTAGGGTAGTTCTGAGATATTGAGCATCGAAGTTTTTACATCCGACCTGGCAAAACTGTTATGTAGTATAATCTTCTATTATAGCTTTATCTATTATGTTTTTTTACAAAAATAACACCACACAGGCATTAATAAACACCTAATGGATCAGATTATGTCAAACTCAATTTCGACCAAAAGTGGAGATAGAACCTTATAATTCTAAGCTCACGAAATGCCGTCAAGTTAAAATAACTAAAATTTAAAAAAATAGAATTAAAAAAACCTAATTTCCCCCATTCCACTGCCAAAAACACACTCTGTTGGAACCGGCCCTTACTGTAATAAGCACACCTTAAAAATAAAGTGTAACCAACAAATTTTAACATCTTACTTACAGTTAGGTTGCAGGCTTTGATTCTGCATTAATGAAATGTCACATCAGAGCCAACTTTAACATCATTACAATTGGTTTTCTGCCAGCTGTGGATGTGGATAAACATACAACAAACTATTCGCTGTGTAAATACAGCTTACAGAAAGTAAGAAAGATGGAAGAATTCACTATTTACTGTGGAAATATATCTCAATAAAGAGGACCACTAATCACCTAGAATGTAAATATATTACTGTAACATTAATGTGTCAGTGAGATGCCGAACATACTACTTGTGTCCCAGATATCAACAAGATAAACACTTGACAAACTATGTCTGACATTTTCCATATAGCTGACAAAAATTAAACAGATAAAATAAATTCCAGCACTGTAAAAAAATTGCTGTAGTTATGCAGCAGTTTGCCAAGTAACTTACTGTAGATTTAAATTACTGGCAACAGTTTGTTCAAAGTTAAATGAACATTTAACATTAACAAGTCTTTGTCTTTACATAATACAAAAACTAATCTAATGCAAAGCATTCTGGGAACCAGAAATCTTCATCAATCTTTTTCAGTTTTTTTCCTTCAGATTTTGGTTTCCAGAATGCTTTGCAATTATGCTGTTATTTTTGTTTTATTCTGTAAAGATAAAGACTTGTTAATGTTAAATGTTCATTTAACTTTGAACAATACTGTTGCCAGTAAATAACATCAATTTATATCTACAGTAAGTTACTGGCAAGCAGCTGCCAGTTTTACTGTAATTTACTGTAATTTCTGCAGATTTTACAGTGAGATTGTAGTGTAATATAAATAGTGCTGGCAACAATTAATCGCATCCAAAATACAAGTTTGTGTTTACATAATACATGTGTGTGTACTGCATATAATTATTTTGTACATATACATAAACACACATGCATGTATATATTTATGAAATATGTGCATGTATAAATTGTATGTATATTTATAAAATATTATATTTAAATATTAATATTTATATCTAAATAACACATTTTTTCTTAAATATATACATGCATGTGTGTCTATTTATATATACAAAATAATTATATGCAGTACACACACATGTATTATGTTAACAAACTTTTATTTTGGATGCGATTAGATTGTTGCCGAGCACTAAAAATAAATGATACTTTTTTACAAATAAATATTTGTTTTGTACTTAATAGGGTCCTATAATTTCCACGATCACGGAATAAAAGCACACTCTTTTTACAACTAAAATAACAGTAAAGGGTAAAAAAATGAATTCCCAAAAATGTAAACGGAAAAAACGGAATTTGCAAAAAATTAAAACGGAAAAAACGGAATTTGCAAAAATTAAAACGGAATTTGGGAAAAAATAAAATGGAATTTGGAAAAAATAAAACGGATTTTATAAGGCCCTACTTAACTTGCTCACTCAAGATTTGTAACAGTCATACAATTATATGTTGAACATATAATCTTGAGTAATCCAGACTGTTATGTGTTTTGCAACATACTAGCTTACATTTAGTGAAGTTGTTTATTGCTGGAATGGATGATGCAGTGAATCGCACTCAAAAATATTGGCTGAATTCAATACAAACTACGAGAAAATAAATAGTAGCAAACAAAAAGACAATTTGCATTGCCAAACCAAGTCCTCTCCTCCATAATGAACCATTTATTTTTGTTAAGTTCAGAAAGTAGGGCACTGAAAGTGTGGCAAACAAACTGTTCTGTTATGCTGTGAAACGACACTTTCTTCTTAGTTTACTCTGGTATGTGTGTGTGTCGTGTCCACTTTTTGGCACATTGTGTGCCGTTTCTCTTTGCTCCCATGCTGTTTAGTCACAGGGATTGAACATTCTCCTTGGTCGTGGCACAGATCTACCACATTTCCCAGCTTCCCTCGCCTTCCCGCTTCCACCTTGACCACAGCTGGGACTATATATCTACACGGTTCGCTCGAGGAGCCGCGTACGGTGCCAATCTCATTTGTGCCCGGCTTGAAAAGGCAAGCCAAGCCAGGCTGTGCCCGGCACATCTCTGCACAAGGCTGGCATGATGTTAGTGAGAGCGGGCTGCCAAGCACAGTGCCCGTGGTCTCACTTTGCCACCTGCAAAAAGAAAGCCAAATGCTGTGGCATGATAAAGCAGCAAGGTTGGCACGGCAGTCAGGTTGTATGGAAGACAAAAGGTGACTGGCCTTGGGTTCGGCATGCGATTAACAAGTTACTCTGGCGGGGCGACAGTCGGTAGGACTGCCAATCCGAGTAGTTCCAGAGAGTAAAGATATATGGACATGAATATGACATTAAGTGTAGTACTGTTAGTACATGCAAGCCTTCACTTGATTTACTTTTTTTCCCTTGAATTCTTATGGTCTTATAGAAAAATGAATGATTTTATTTTTTTAATAATTATTATGCAATAAAAAATTATGATAAGGCTTAGTGTGATTGTGATTTACACAATCAGAGACTGTGATTTAATTAAATAAATATATGCAGGCTCCCTCTGGTTGGTAGGTTTATCGTTTGACTGCCATACATATTAGTATGGTAATTTTACAGTTGTACTGTAAAATAAATGTATTTATTTATGCTATTTTTTATTTCACAGTGAAACATTACAGTAATTATTCCTGTTTTTAAAAATATTTTAATTAGTAACATCAACAACGATGATAATGATAGTTATTATTATTATTATTATTGTCGTTGTTATTTATTTTTAAATGCCAAATTTGCATTTTACAGTGAAATGTTACAGTAATATTTAGTGTTTCTAAATGTTTTATTTAATTACAACAGCTTCAATATTAATAATAATAATTATTACTATTTTTTTTATTATTATTAAAATAACAATAAAACCAATAATTATAATACTAATTAGTATTATTATTAGTACTCACATTGACTATACTCACAACATGTTTGGACAATTTTTAAACATATTGCAATCACAATTTTATTAGATTTTTTTTTGTCCTCAAATCATGCAGCCCTAAATTAAATATTGTATAATTATAAATAAATAATTAAAGCATACCTCCACCTCTGAAATGACTTTCTTGCTGATATAAACAAGGATTTATGGGCAGCGATAAACTGATAAAAATCAACCAATATTTTTTTTTTTCCTTTTTTAAAAATATTTTAATTTGTAACATAAAAACAACAATTATGCTATTGATAGTTTTTATTATCATTGTCGTTGTTATGTATTTTTAAATGGCAAATTTTTATTTTACAGTGAAATGTTACAGTAATATTTACTATTTCTAAATGTTTTATTTAATGACAACTTTAATATTAATGATAGGCTAATAATTATTACTATTTTTATTTTATTAATAACGTCAACAATTATAATACTAATTTGTATTAGTACTCACATTGATGTATACTCACAAAATGTTTGGACAATTTTTTTTATACATATTGCAATCAGATTTTTTATCAGATTTATTTATTTTTTTCTCTCAAATCATGCAGCCCTAATTAAAAATTGTATAATTACAAATAAAATAAGTAATGCATTCCTCCACCTCTGAAATTTCTTTCCTGCTGATATAAACAAGGATTTATGGGCAGCGATAAACTGATAAAAATCAACCAATAACATTCTTTTTCCTTTTTTACACATTTTGTGCGAGTGGTGTTTTTCTCTCTGCTTGTCAAGGATGTTGCTTTGCGGTTGCTTTATATGTTGCTTTTAGCCCATTTCTTTGCCGTCTGTTTGGGTGTTCTGGGTGATTATAAGTCAAGATCAAAATCATAATTGAAATCATGATCAAATAACCCATTTCAAGCTAAATAAATGAATAACACAAAACCCATATACGAAAAACCAGCAGGTGCTAACCTACTTTACCCTGATTCACAGTGGTCACACATCTTAATGCCGGTCAGGCTAACACAGAATAGTTCAAGTGGCACGAGGACCGATGTTGAAAGGCTGTCTCTAACAGGGACAGGCTGTCCCGCTCTAGAGAAGTTATTAACTGAGCACTAATTACAATAGAGCCAATAAGGGCTGTGGTAATGGCCCTGTGAATTCAAATGCTTTAAATATCTGCTTCAATTAGCCTTGACCATTTCAATTCAACAGCATCAACATGTGAGCCAAAACAGTTTTGACTCAAACATCAATGGTGCATAAAAAGCAAACAAAACATGAACGGAATATGATTTCAGTCCAAGGCTGCCAAAGATTGATTTAGTCATTGATGAAAAATCCAAGGTTGCTTAATGCATGGTTAATTAATAAAGCAATTTAAAGGCACACATTAATAAAAGCTTAAATTTATGTGTGCATTTTTTTGACAAATCATAGACTTATGATATCAGCCTTATGATATGAGAGGTATAAAAATGGCACATAAAAATAATATTTTGATTTGACTTAGGATACATCCCTAAGTGCAGAATGAATCATCAATCTTTTTTTGTTTGTTTTCCTCAAAAATAAATGAATAAATAAATATACAAATATATATATATATATATATATATATATATATATATATATATATATATATATATATATATATACACACAAAAGACAGAAGAATGTTGTGATTACAAATCATGAAGTGTGTGTGTGTGTGTGTGTGTGTGTGTGTGTATGTATATATATATGTATATGTATGTATATATATATATATATATATATATATATATATATATATATATATATATATATATATATATATATATATATTTCATGATTTGTAATCACAACATTCTTTTGTCAAATAAACTTAGATAATTTATGTAGTTCAGATAACATAATATTTTGAGTTTCTGATGATTAAATCAATCTCCTTCATTGCACTGCATTGCTCAATTTTTACATTTCAATGAACTTAATTTTAAGGCAACCAGGTTACTTAAAGGTGGGGTTTACTGCTTTTTTTCTTTGCATGATTGTGTTTATGGGGTGCAATATATAGCATGTATCCGTGTTTTTTCTTTTTTAAAAGTCTTATTTTTCATAAATTTCACCTTTATTGTCAGCCGCGCTCTCCTCTGTCCCCTGAACAACCGGTTCACTTCCTGATTCTATGAAAACACTCCCTCAGAATGACGTTGTGGGCTCAGATTGGTTCGTTGGGCCGGTGTGTTGTGATTGGCTAAACTGTCGCTCACGTTGTCCGGAAGGTTAACGCCCATTACCTTTACGGGAGACGCGAGCTCCGGTCCAGAAGTAAATATATGTCGAGACTGCAGTATCAGTTTGAGGCAGAATCAGACCGAGAAAGCCGCGATGAAGAGAGTCAAACAGAACTTCACCACACACGGCTCTTAATAAAGGTTTCTGAATGATAATTTGCTATATTTTTTAACTTTATGCACGTTTGTTTTACATAACAGCATCTGACTGGCAACAATAGCAACTGACTGGCTACTAATGTTATACTCAAACAGCGTTGGCAGGTTTACGTTCTTGATCAAATTGAAAATAACGTCATAAAACATATTTAACATGAAAAATACGTTTACAACATTAGTACTTATACAAAATTCAGGTCCATAATGTTTGTACGCGTTTGTCGTTGACACAAAATAGCATAACTGCTAGCCATAAAGCATACTGAACGAGGAGCTGCTGAAATACTGATCGATGGCCTTTCCTGCATATTCCGGAGGGAAGTCGTTGATGCAAATGTGTGGGTTAGTGACGTAAACCATAACCCAGCTGTAGTCCCGGGACGCAAAGTCGACATTTTTGTAGGCAATTATACTTCCTGATTTTCTAAAACGATCAGATATCTCTGCTTACACTTAAACTTTCAGTGCTGCAAGTTCTTGCAGACACTCTACGATGCACCAACAGCAACATTACACACTATTTTAAAATCAAAAAAGTGAAATGGCAGTAAACCCGCCCTATGATTTTTTTTAAGTTTAACCAACAATATTTTTTGTTGACAAGAATTAAAAATTTCACATATGTACACTACTGAAGTGTCATATGCTAATTTTAATGACATAAAAATACAGTGAAAATATTACAGTTAAAAAAAAAGACTTTTTGATTTAAAATATTATTTATTCCAGTGCAGTGCAAAGCTGAATTTTCAGCATCATTAGTCCAGTATTCAGTGTCACATGATCCTCCAGAAGTCATTCTAATATTCTGATTAGCTTTTTTTTTGTGGAAACCATTGATTCTTTTTTGTCATGATTCTTTTGAAGAATAGAAAGTTCACATGAACAACATTCATTCTATATATATATATATATATATATATATATACACACATATATATATATATATATATATATATATATAAAAACAATTAAATTGCTCAGGGCTCTCAAATGATTTGAGTAATCGCATCCAAAATACAAGTTCTGTGTTTACACACATATAATATATGTGTGGTGCACTGTGTTTTAATTATTTTATATATATAAATACACACATGCTTGTATATATATGTAAGAAACATTAGTCGTGTATATACTGTATATACATTAATATATAATTTATATTACATATAAATATAAAATATTTTATATATAAATAATATTTTACATGCATGTGTGTATTTATATGTTTATTTATTTATTTATAGATACAAAATAATTATACACAGTGCACCCACATATATTATATACAAACACAAACTTTTATTTTGAATGACATTAATCACGATTAATCGTTTGACAGCCCTGCAGAATACAAGATTTAATTTATTTCCAAAATAGGTCAAAATCGTATTGACCCTTATTGAACGTCTCGGCTATATCTTCTATTTCCATTACAGAAATGGACTGCTGGTTGTGGATGTTAAACACGACTTCTTCTGGTATTAAACAATGCCCCGTTCACACCAAATGAATCATGTGTGCAGTGAAACCACAACAGCAAATCCTAATGAATGTCTTTCCTGATTTCTTCCATTGCTTCCTGATTGGTTGGATTCCATCTAAAGATCTTCAGGGTTAATCAAGCTTCAAGCTTCCAGCTTACCTTTATGCCATGAAGCAATTTACTCCACTACCCCAAAGGTCACTGCCTCCATTGAAATCACTCTATGACAAATATGCTGATTCAATAGAGACACGCGGCATCTGTTAGAGCGGCTCATTTCTTCCGGAGAGATGAATCAGTTTGTCTTTTACTGACCTTTTGCTGTTGGCTTGGTCTAAGCCGAAGGAAATTGCACATTCTTTTTAGAGCCCTAATATTAACGGATGTCTCGATTGAACAATATTTGAATTTTTTTCCTCTATCAGAAAGTGAGAGATACGGGTAATGCTTATTGAGTCGTGCAAATTGGGAGATGACCAAGCTTAATTTCTGAGAATCGAACACCGTGGCTCACGGCGCGGACTCTCCCGTCAGGATTCACTTGGATATGTGCTGGATGCTTAACTTTACGTGTGATTTTCCGGTTGCATAATCAAGCATTGTTCTTTGTGTGGGCATTATGCCAAAGGACTATGACAAAGCTAGATTGAGTATTAGGTTATGCTTTAGATTATAGTCCGAAAACTACTGCGTAATTAAGAGGAATTTACAGTGTAACTTTTTGTAATTATAGTGTACCTATAAGTACTTACATATAAGTGTAAGGGAACAATATGTAAAGTTTTGGGAATAAAGGGGTAACAACCAGGATAATTAAAAAATATTTATACTGTAAGTATTATAGAATCTAAGGGGTACTTATTCTACTATTTATGATATTATGATATTTATTTTAACCAGTAAATCAGTAAAACGTACAAACGCCCCCCAAAAAAAACTACATTTAAGTCACCATTATGGTAATCAGTGTTTGTTTTAGGTTTGTTTAAAAATGTTTTTTAAAAGGCTTTTGCTTGTTAACATCAGGTGTCTTCAATGTTTGCAATATAAAATTAATTTTATAAATTTAAAAAAATTCATTTATCTTTGATTCGTCTGTTATTCAGATGTTTTTGTTTAATTTTTGGGTGTAAACTTTACTCATTTTAAATAGGGATGCGATATTTTGGCGATCATATCGGTACCGGCCGATATATGTTCATTTTTAATGTTATCGTTATCGGTCTGGTAAGAAAATGTGGCCGATATATTAAAGCCGATAAATAATATATTATTCCCTTCAGCTGAGACACTTGTTGAGCACGGTTTATATTTTTTAATCTTCTCGAAATATGATTGAAATCTCTTCAAAAAATTTAAATACGGTTCGTGCAACATGTGCAGCGCAAATCTGTCATATCGCCTACATAACACTATAATGAGAACTTCATTATAATCGTACGCTTGGGACATGGGTTTAATTTTGAGACTTTTGTTTTTGTAATCAGGCTCTTAAAATTATACAGAAATTTGGATTTCAATTTATCGGCTCGATAATATCGGTATCTGCTTTCAAATATTAAGAATTATCGGTTATCGGTATCGGCCAATTTTCATATCGGTGCATCCCTA
Source organism: Hybognathus amarus (assembly GCA_030378365.1). Classification (NCBI taxonomy): domain Eukaryota; kingdom Metazoa; phylum Chordata; class Actinopteri; order Cypriniformes; family Leuciscidae; genus Hybognathus; species Hybognathus amarus. The sequence continues at coordinate 254,867 of JAQIUQ010000033.1, read as the reverse complement.
ATTTTAAATGGTTAACTTTTAAGGAATAGTTTGATTAATTATTTCTCAATTCTAATTTGTTCCATTTAATTAATAATATTGCTTGTAATCAATTTTATTGATTAGATAAAGCATATTCATTTTGTACAAGCCTATTACAGTACTGGTTTACCATTATTTCAAAAATGTATGTTCTTGCTAAATTGCTCTCAAATGTAAGATTGTTAAATGCTAAATAGTAGAATAAGTACCCCTTAGTTCTATAATACTTACAGTATAAATATTTTTTTACTTCTCCTGTTGTAACCCCTTTATTCCCCAAACTTAAAATACTGTTTCCTTATACTTATATTGTAAGTATGTAATCTAAAGTTGTGACCAAATATTACTCCAGATAATATTCTTGTTCAGTGCCAATGCACGAATCCGATTCTAGAGATTCTAGAAAGCAAGATTCAGCTGTACTGATGCATTCTGGGTAAAGCAGGTTTTGTTGTTTGTTACATATTGGTTTCCTTAATTCATTTGATGTGATCTAGGCTTCTAATGGGACATGTTTGCTAAACTAAATTTAGCGTTAGAGCGCAATCTCCCCCCCCCAAAAATACATACGTGGTAAACATGAATGGGCGATACTTCTGACGTTTTGTTCTACAATGTAAACTGCACACACTCACTGCAAACTGTCTTATCTAGTTACTTAATAGGAACATACGTTTTCAAAAAGGTACATAACTGCTTCAAAATGTAGGTTTTCAGTGTGAGTGTGTTTACCACAGTCTTTACTCATAAATTGAAAAAAATCCATTATAAAACCCCATAGGAGAAACCTGCGGTGAGTTAGTCTTCTGGGTTTTGTCATCATCCCTGCACCACATGCAGTTTTATTGAATGGAAGAGCAATTTTTGACATTTTGATTATTGATTGTGGGATGGGAATGAAAGTGAAATAGTTCTTTAGCAATGCAGGGTAGATGATGACGAATAAAAAAAGAATAGATACTGGAGAATCTGTAACCTGATTGAACTGACAAAATGTGGATGTTAATGTATTATTTTTTGCCCTAGTATTATTATTATTTTTTTTCCTTTGACTGAAAGTAAATCAATTTTATTTATTTTTTTGTTATGTTTCATTTATTTATTTATAAAAAAATATTGATTTATTTATTGAAACATATTTATTAATTTATTGATTATTTATTAATGTATTAATTTATTCATTATTATTTTCATTTTATTGTTTTATTTCTTTAATTTATTATTTTATTAATTCATTTATTTGATTTATTATTTTATTTCTTTGATGTTCTTTTATTATTTTATGTGTTTACTTTTCATTTATTATTATTTTTCTTTTATTTATTTATTTTTTATTTGTGGCAGTGACAATTCTGCGTGTGTTCTTGTCAAGGTATGACTGTATGATGATGCTGATATTCTGAGATTCGCCCGTGTTTGACTTCAGCGTGTAAAAATGTATCTCACCTTGTTTATTGGGAGCTACAGAACTGCTAAAAGAGCAGGGCACGCCTGCCAAATATCACAATCACACGGAGCTCCGCCATTCACATCCAACTGTCCGCCTATTTTCACAGCACATGCTAATTTGTCCCATTAAACGTGGCTCATTCACATTGAGCTAAAAGTGTTTGAAAAAAAAAAACTAGCAAGTGTTGTCATTCTAGCTGCTCCAGTGCTCTGAAAGTCCCCTCGGCTTTTATTGTTTGATAAAGATCGGAAAGGAACACACATCTTTATCAGAGAAGGAGAGAAAAGCTGAGATAAGAAAATGAATTGAAGCCAAAATGCTTTAAATGGAAGACTATCTCCCTGTGAGAAACTCATAGAGCTGTTAAGAGCTGTGAGTAACAAAAGGGGCACAGATGCATTGAGACTATAATCTCACCGGAGGAGAGAAAGTTCTGGAGAGAAGTGCGTTCACAATGTGATGCTAGATTGAGGTGGACATCTTGCTTTAAAGGTGATAAGAGAAGGTAGACTACCAGTAAAAGGACACTTGACTTGAAATGTTCTCATGACCTTAAAAGCCTTTTAATTTGAATTTAGTTTTGCAGGAAAAAGTTACTTTTTTTACATTTGTATTATTATTATTATTAGTATAGTAGTAAGTAGTACAATTTATTTGATTCATTGATTGGACAAGAAGCTTGTTTCTGCCATAGAATGGAAAATATTAAATGTAATTGAGACTTTTTATCTTTATAAAAATTGAGATCTTTATCTCACAATTCTGACTTTTCTCACAATTGTGAGTTTACATTATTTCTCAGAATTGTGAGATGTAACTCGCAATTGTGAGAGTCAGAATCGCGAGATGTAAAGTCAGAATCGCGAAGATGTAAAGTCAGAATCGCGAGATGTAAAGTCAGAATCGCGAGATGTAAAGTCAGAATCGCTGAGATGTAAAGTCAGAATCGCTAAGATGTAAAGTCAGAATCGCGAGATGTAAAGTCAGAATCGCGAGATGTAAAGTCAGAATCGCGAGATGTAAAGTCAGAATCGCGAGATGTAAAGTCAGAATTCGCGAGTTGTAAGTCAGTAATCGCGAGATGTAAAGTCAGAATCGCGAGATGTAAAGTCAGAATCGCGAAGATGTAAAGTCAGAATCGCGAGATGTAAAGTCAGAATCGTGAGATGTAAAGTCAGAATCGCGAGATGTAAAGTCAGAATTCGCGAGATGTAAAGTCAGAATCGCGAGATGTAAAGTCAGAATCGCGAGATGTAAAGTCAGAATCGCGAGATGTAAAGTCAGAATCGCGAGATGTAAAGTCAGAATCGCGAGATGTAAAGTCAGAATCGCGAGTATGTAAAGTCAGAATCGCGAGATGTAAAGTCAGAATCGCTGAGATGTAAAGTCAGAATCGCGAGATGTAAAGTCAGAATCGCGAGATGTAAAGTCAGAATCGCGAGATGTAAAGTCAGAATGCAATGTAACGTCAGAGTTGTAAAGTCAGAATCGCGAGATGTAAAGTCAGAATCGCGAGATGTAAAGTCAGAATCGCGAGATGTAAAGTCAGAAAATACATGATATAAAGTCAGAATTGTGAGAATTAAACTATTTTGAGGGGAAAATGTTTTTTTCCCTTAGAATTGGCCTGATAAGTCGCAATTGCGAGTTTATATCTCACAATTCTGAGAAAAGATGTCAGAATTTCGACATATGAACTCTCAATTATGTGTTATAAAGTCAGAATTGCGAGATGCAAACTCGTAATTGTGAGAACAAAAGTCAGAATTGTGAGATAAAAAGTCGCACTTCTGCCTTTTTTTCTCAGAATTGCGAGACCTAAATCGACATAAAACTTTATATATCTCACAACTCTGACTTTATAACACGCAATTGCGACCTCATATCATGCAATTCTTAGTTTGTATCTCGCATTTCTGACTTTATAACTCACAATTGCGACTTTTTATCACGTAATTCTGACTTTTTATCTTGCAATTCTGAGAAAAAAGTCAGAATTGTGAGATAAAAAGTCACAATTTTTTATTTATTTATTTTTTATTCAGTGACAGAAACAAGCTTCCATAAGATAGAGATAAATACTAATGTCTTTTGAACTTAAAATAATTCAAACTTTCATATATTGTGCACTTTTAAGGTTTCAAAATTCATTCAGGAGCATCTTTTCATTTTTGAAAACACCAATGTCCCACCACAATCGCTTCACCATTGTGCGTTAATGATTGCATCTCTTCTTATAACAAATCTTTCACATCACACTTCATATCACTGTGAATGTAACAAAACAGCTCTATCATTTCAGTCGGCTTATAGATCAGACAGGACGTTTTATACAGGAGACATTTATAGAAGTCCATTATTCCATCAAGAGCTTCAAACATAATGTTTCTCAATGTCTGTGTGATGGCTTTCTGAGTGCCAGGCGTTTTCATTCTCCGGTTGGAGAGTGTCAGATGCTGCTGTAGAACTGTAATGCATATTCATGCATAAATAAACAGCAATGAATACGTTTGACGTGCTGACAGCCTTATTGTTGCGTGGAGCTGAGCTATGGTCGACTGTTGCATAATAACAAGGGCGATAGCAGTGTTTTCCTCGCACCTCAGAAGCCTTCATTGGCATGAATCATTCAATCAAAGCAGGTGGTGCTGTTTCTGCTGAAGCTTCATGGTGTTGTTTGTGAATTTCTGATTTTCTCTAGGAATGTGTTTGCTGTAACACTTAGCCGAGGTGCAACACAAACTCTTATGAATCCCCCTCGCCCTTTGCTTTCATTCATTATGTTTATCTTCAGGTTTTATGTTTCAATTAACTTGCTTTGTCTTGCAAGATGATCAATTGCTTGGATCAATTGTTTGGCTGTTGTCTCTGGGACGTTATAGACACGATCTGTCTGTCCATTCTCTGTGTGAGTTTTCATGCATTGCAAACTTAGACAACACTGTTACACTGTGATTAAAACCCAACACTTTTTATGTGTCTGGCTGTTCATGCAACACATTCTCATCCCCAAGACGTCATCTAACTGACGCTTTTGACCATATGTCAACATCCGACGTTTTAGGGAACCCTTTAACGTCGGTTAGATGGCGATCCTTAGGCGTCATCCAACTGATGCTTTACCTTTAGCGTCAGTTAGATAACGCGGGTAGGTTTAGTTCTGGGGTAGGGTTAGGATTAGATAATGTCATCTAACTGAGGTTAAAGGTTACCCCAAAAACGTCGGATGTTGACGTATGGTCTAAAGCGTCAGTTATGACATCTTGGGATGAGAACGGGCTCGTTCATTTACACACCGTGTCACGGTGTAGTGCGGGTTGAGGAAGGACTCAAAGGCAAGAGATCCAATTCAAACATTTACTAAATATGAAAATAAAGAAAACTGGTGTATGCAGAAGATCCACAATACACAGAAAACAAACATCTGCATTTATATGTGCTAACATTCACAATGACCGACAAAGACTGAGGCTATGTTTAAACGGAAACTATTCTGAAGAGAAACCGCAAAAGTGGTGTTGCATAATCACTGTAAAATGCCCCGTAAATGCAATGTAGTATGCACTCCATATATATATATATATATATATATATATATATATATATATATATATATATATATATATATATATATATATATATATATATATATATATATATATATATATATTTATTATAACATTAATTGGTTCCATGTATGCCATAATTTCCCAGTAAAAGTGTTAATGAGTTTATCTTGGAGTTTAATGACATAATTCTTTATGATAAGTAGATAATTTATCATTTTAAATATATACAGTTATAAAATTGGAATGAAACATTTGATGATACTGTATACAATAAAACTAAAAATATACTGTTTTATAGCTGCGTTAAAAATGCTGGGTTGTTTCACCCCAAATTTGGGTCAAATATGGACAAACCCAAATATTGGGTTAAAAATGTAATTGAAAAAATTAGAGTTGAAAGTAAAAGTTGAAGTTGGGTTAAAATTAAAAAATTACATTTTTAACCCAACATTTGGGTTTGTCCATTTTTTGACCCAACCATTTTGAAACAACCCAGCATTTTTAGAGTGTGTAAAATAATAAATTAGCGCATACTTTAAATTTACAATCGTTATAACTAAATATAGCGTTATAACGTTGTAAATATAAAATTGTTAATATAACAAATACTATAACAGTTATGTTAACAGTCCAGGACGAGTTTTGCAGTAAATTTCATTTTTTTCTGATCTTAAACCATATGTAGGAGCAACAGTAATAATTGCTGCCTAAGCGATTCTAATCATTTGCTTCAATAATTATCAAAGCTTTTTTTCCCCCAAACAAGGTTGTTAAACCGATTTGCTTGGAAAAGCAAAGGGATAGCATTAGTGCTACATTAACTCTTTGACTCCACGTTATGATAATTCCCCGAGGGTTTCTGTAGTCGCGCACCCCTGTGGGCTTTACACATCCTCTCGCCGCCTGGAAATTCAAACCTTTTAGTTATAGAAGCACCGCAGGGACTTCATGTTAAAATGCCCCGTAAAGCAGCAGACACGGGATGCTTCCGAAGTCAACAGAGGAATGATCTAGATGGCAGAGGAAAACGTCATCAATCCGCCGCTGACAGCAATAGAGCCCGGCTCCTGTGATTTATGGCGCGTTGCTGTTTTTCCCAGCGTGCTGTTCCTCCTCGGCCATGGCATTGAGTTATTACCTAAAGTATGAGCAACATACCTGTTCAGAGATCAATCCGGCACTTTCTCTGTTTCTCTGGGACCTGCTTGACTTCAATGTTTGCAGCTTTACCCACATTGATATTTCACTATTGATTTTCTTCAGTTCATTTCTTGCCTCCTTCAGCACCTGGACTGATAGGCCAGTTGTGTTTAGCCGGTTTTATTGTGATGTGACAAAGATGGATGTGACATTGTCCTCTGTGGGCCTCTGGATAGTGGAAGTGTTAATGAAGCCATTAGCACAGTCCGAGAGAGAGGAGAGTGTGGCGAAATTACCATTATTCTGCCACCATTAAGTCGTAATCTGCCAACTTCTCTTCTCTCGCTGCCATTCTCTCCATTTCCACCTCTTTCTCTCCTACACTTGCTGATCCACTTCAACTGTCCTGTAAAGCTTCATTAATTCATTTGTTATCAAAAGCAGTTAACCACAAAAAGAGTGCGGAGGAGTGATGGGGGATCGTAATAATGTATACTATAATTACTATCCACACTCGCTTCTAAATGGAACGAGCACAGATGAAAAAAAGAAGCAAATGGCTACACAATTCATAAATCTCATTACCTCAAAACACCATTCTTATAAAGAGACAGAAGCTCATTTGGTCAGCACAAAAGGAGGACAAAATATCATTGCTAAAAGTATTTTGGGTAACCTTGGATTTATCTGAAGTTGAAGTACTTTCTCTGTACTTTCTTGTCTGTGGCATTCAACAGATTATGAACATTCTGGAAAGCCTGCAGAACTTTACAGAATTTACAGGGGAACTTTTTCGGTCAAGGGCTGTTGTGCTGGAGACTGAAAATGGGAAGTTATTATGATTATTGACGATAATAATAGTTAATCTAAAATGTAATATTTCAAAAACGAATATGCTTTTGCAAGGGTTTTCAAGTCAAGTCACCAATATTAATAGAGCACTTATACAATACATATGTTTACAGTGATTACAGGAAAATGGTTCAATGAGGCAAGCTTTGGCAAGCTTTTGGAATTTATTTGAGCTGTACAGCAGCTCAAAAAGAATTGTTCAGATGAAGTCAGTTCAGTTTGGAGACTTTAAAAAAGATCCAATTGCAATGGACCACCTTTATAAACTGTAAAAGAAGTTGTACGTTTAAAAATATGGATATGGAAAATGACACTTAAATTAACCCTCTGGGGACTTATTGGGCGGTAGCGCCCAAAATGACATACTTTTACAAATGTGTACTTCTCTTAAAAACTATTCATGATAGAGAGGTGCAGTCTTTTTTGCCATCTTCCTCAGATTCTGCTGAAAACAGTGATACCCGGAGATACCCGGCTTGTATACACACACCGTCAAAGGCCAATAAAATCGATGTTGTTTGACAGATTCACGAGCAACAACCAATGGAAAAATTGCCGATGGAGAAATATTTTTCTTACCCAATTAGGGGAAGGTTACCATGACGTATTCTAGCAAATCAGAGGACTCTGTAGCCTTGCAAGGGGTGCTACTATATAGTAAGGCATAAAACGCAAACAGCGTCGAGTGGTGGAGGAAACGACATAAAGCGAACGGACGTGTCGAGTATAAACAAGGCATTACGGAGCAAGTTTGCACTGAGATTTATATGAGAGAGAGAGAGAAGAATTATATATATATATATATATATATATATATATATATATATATATATATATATTATTAGTGCTGTCAAACGATTAAAATATTTAATCGCGATTAATCGCATTAATGCCATAGTTAACTCGCGATTAATCGCACATTTTTATCTATTCTTAATGTCTTTTGATTTCTTTTTGTTACATTTTTTTCTCATTTTAATGCTCTTATCAACATGGAAAAGTGGATTGGCTTGTTTAGTGCAAATGTTTTTTTTTAATTATTATTATTGAAAATAACATTGGAATAGTGTTCAATTTCACTCTAACATATATAGCCTAAATAATCTCTCACACAATGCAACACTGTCCATCAATAAAAGGGTGAAAGAAATACTGACGAGGTCCTGATAGTGACGAGGGGTGGAGAATTTGCATCATCTGTGTTTGTGTGTGTGTGTTTGCTTGGCCATCATCAAGTGGTGTTTCAGGCTGGACGTGCTGCGATGATGATAGCTCAGTTCATAATGACAAAACATACAGATCGCTTTGTTCTTGTCAATGGGACAATTTGGCAACTTTATAAAAGTAAACTTTACATTCAGAATCTCATTGGCATCCATTTCGGCGTCTTCGCGCTCGTCATCCACTCAAAACATAACGTTACTATTTGGCCGGCTCGCAAGCTGAAACGAGTGTGCGCGGCACAAAACGTCCTCGTGCTGCGCTCTGAAACCCATTCATTTCAATTGCTTGCGCCGCGCGAGGACGTTTCGTTGCTTCTTCGACCAAAGCGCAAGCGGATCTAGCTAGACCGGAAACAAAACAACAGGCACGCCGCACACACTCGTTTGGGCTTGTGAGCCGGCTTTGAGTGGATGACGAGCGCGAGACGCTGAAATGGATCAGGACGCATGCCGCGTCCTGTTGCAAAAGTATGTGAAAAAACTACAAAGTTTGCTAGGACAAAAAGACCGTTAATCGCGCGATAAAAAAATTAACGCCGTTAAAATGGGTTATTAACGCCGTTAATAACGCGTTTAACTGACAGCTCTAATATATATATATATATATATATATATATATATATATATATATATATATATATATATAACAATTACACATGTCTGTCAAGCAAATACTTAGATATAGACAGATATATTTTTTGTTCAAAAACTGTTGTGTGATGTGTGGTTTTCCGTTTTGAAATTCTCTAGTATATTGGATATTTTTCACTCATAGTTCCTTTATAAACACATTACATGCATGCTTATGTTAGCTTAGGGTCTTCTGAATACAAAGACCAAACATATAGTGTTCCATCTCCATTACATAGTTATAAGCCCAATAGTTTATAAGGCCAAATGTAAAAATAGAGAAAACAGACCAAAAAGGGCCTGTCCCCAGAGGGTTAATCCTAGCTGAAAAAAACAAACAAACATTTATTATATATTAATATTTGTATTATTTTTCCATTCACTGTTTAAGCTATGCTAGGTGACAAACACTGAAGAGAAACTCCAACTTAATTGAATTTGATGTACCCTTACTTTCTTCAGAACACATTGTTCCAGAGAATATTGTTTTACAATCCCCCATGAGTAAAATAAAAGGTGAGATAAAGAAACTTGAACGCAAGGACAGAGATGAACAAATAGATTCAATTTTTCTTTTGTTCTATTGAATATTCTCCTTTATATGAAAGGTTAAATATTAATATTAACAAATTCAATTAAAACAAAGGCATGTACCCTTTTCAAACAGCAAACATTGCCTCAGGTTTTTCAAGTAATTATTCAACAAAAGAGTAATAAAATAAAGATAAACAAGTTACAAGTTATTAAATTAAACTGCGGAAAAGACATATTTTTAGTCATGGCTGTGTTGACTGCATATTCAAACTGACTTGACCGAGGAGACAATTCTTGCGGTTCTCTTACGAGAGGTTCTCTCGTATTGCGTAAGCTAGCTTACGCTGCGGGAAGATTATTCTTTGCCCGAACAATTGAAGCCAAAAATTTTTATAATTTGTAATCATTGTCAACGCACTTCTCAGGTGCAGGACCTAGAGCGGGCTAACTAGCAGGCTCATTGGTTCGTTTCTGGGAAGTGCTCAAACCAATCGGAGAGCGGCGCTGAACCCGCGCCCAATGAGCGGACGACGCTCGCTTACTTACGTCGAAGCCCGCCGAAAGGGGCGTGGCTTGAGTGTATATAAGCACTCTCCGTGGTTTGGAACAACGATTCATTTTGATTCAGCGATCTAATCGCCTGCCGTTGCAAGACTGAAGCCGTCGTCGTGACAAGGCACCTTCTAGCAAGCAAGAAGCCTGAAGAACCCGGCCTCTGCCACCTTCAGCCGCCTCAGCGAGCTAGCGCCGTCCGACGACTTCCACTTGCTCCTTCACAAAAGAGCGTGAGCGTCTTTTTAAAGATGTCTCGCATTTCCTGCGGCTCATGCCGCGCACCGCTCGAAGACGGAGACCGCCACCTCATCTGCCCTCTCTGTCTCGGGCTCTGAACACTGCGGAACTCGCCCCTCGCCGATGGAGGATGTTCTCTCTGCGAGGCGATGACTATGTCTTCCCTGCGGGCAAGACTCCTCATCGGTTAAATCCGCCCAAGCCGCGCCGCCTCTGACTTCTCCGCGGAAGAAGAAGCGCCGCTCTCAGAGGCCGCCGGAACCTGCGATGGCTGCGCCGCAGCCGCCGCCCCCGACCGCTCTCTTTCTCCACCCGAGCTGGACCCCCCATTGCCGCCGAGTGGCCGCTCTGCAGCGTCCCTCGACTCTGAGGAAGAGAAGAGTCGCCTTCGTTGCACGCTTCTGAACAGCGACGATGGTCTTCACTGGGCTCTTCGGCGTCATGCTCCGCGGGGACCCGCTCCGGCATCGAAGAGGACCTAATGCGCCTCCTGACTCTTGCCGTCGAGCGTCTGGGCCTCGACTGGTCACCACCACCCGAGTTGCCACCGAACCGGATGGATGGAAAGTACCTGCACCGGCGCCCCGCTCCCGCTGGCACCCGGTCCGCTCCTTCCTGCCTGAGCTCCACGCCGAGCTCACTGAGATCGTGGAAAGCTCCTCTCTCGGCTAGGTCCCGCCCTGATGTCTCCGCCTCGCTGCGCTCGGTGGACGGAGCCACCGAGAAGGGCTATACAGCGATGCCGCCCGTCGAAGATCTGGTCGCCGCTCACTTGTGCTCGCCCTCCGCTGGATGGCGATCCTCCCCTAAGCTTCCTTCTAAAGCTTGCAGAGCGTCCTCTACCTTCCACACCCGCGCCTATGCAGCCGCTGGCCAGGCCGCTGCAGCGCTGCACTCCATGTCGGTTCTCCAGGTGCTGCAATCCGACCTGTTGAGTGACATAGCGCAGAATGAGAGAGAAATCAACGGCCGTGCGCTCAACGACTTAAGATGCGCTGACGGACCTCTCCCTTCGCGCCACCGAAGCTGCCGCTCAAGCGCTGGGAAGATGCATGGCCATCCTCTGTGTCGCCGAGAGACACTTGTGGCTCACGCTCACGGACATGAGCGAAGCTGAGCGCTCCGTCTTCCTCAACGCGCCCGTCTCACCCTCTGGCCTCTTCCGGATCTGCCGTCACGGGCATCGTAGAACGCTTTTCTGAGGTCCAGAAAGCCACCCAGGCCATGAATTCTGTTCCTGCCTCGCCGCGGTAACACTTCTGCAGGCCGCTCTCGTGAGCCCCCTGCCAGAACGCCTCAGACAACGCCGCCCGCAGCAAGCTCAGGCCCATCCCAGCACAGGCAGAGCGGCCGCCCTCGCCCTCGCTCTCGCTCCGACAGCCGACGCAGACAGGCTCCCCAAGCGCCCCGCCCCAAGGTCACGCTGAAGCCTGATCAGCAGAAGTCCGCCTAGCACTTCTGGGGAAAAGGCGGCTTCTTTCCGCCGCGGCCGGACCGCCGTCAAAGTTTCATCCTCTGTTAGTCCCCGAACCTTCGCCGACTGCAGCAGCGAATCTCGCCGAGAACAAGCCGGTGACTCGACCCGCTTGCGAGCGACAAACAGCCGTTTTCACGGCTACCCAGAGAGTTCACAAAAAGAGCATAAAAGCCTCAAGTGTAAAAAATGTGACCACAAGCACGTGTTCACTCACACTTTCTCCCGTGCCCCCACAGAGCTCACTCCCACTCAGCAGCCTCCGTCCGCTCGGGTAGCAGAAAGCATAAGCACGCCCTCAAGCAGCGCGTGTCCCCCCTCTGCTCGCTCTGTATCACGGCCCATAAGCTCCTCTCTGAGTGCAAATCCCGTTGCCACACACAGTTTACACGAGCACACACACAGTGTCCAGCCCGTTCCATGCAGCAACCGGGACAGCACGGCCATTCAGCCTCTAGCATTATGCTTCAAAGCGTGGGAAGCCATTCCCGGCATATCCCCGTGGGTACTAAGCATTATAAAAGAGCGGCTACCAGTTACAGTTTCGCGCCGCCCGCCGCGTTCCAGCGCCCGGCCCCTTTCTGTGGTCAGCCCAGCTGCCGCGAGCACGCTCCGCACAGAAATATCGAAACTGTTAACAAAAGGCGCGATAGAGAGAGTCCCTCCACCCATAACCGAGCCGGGGTTTTACGGCCGTTATTTTCTGGTCCCCAAGAAAGACGGCGGCCTCAGGCCGATTCTAGACCTCAGATTTCTGAACAAAGCTCTCATGACGAGATCATTCAGAATGCTGACGGTCAGGAAACTCCTCGCACATGTACGCCAGGGGGATTGGTTCATCTCCCTAGATCTGAAAGACGCTTATTTTCAGATTCAAATACACCCTCGTCACAGGCAGTTTTTGCGCTTCGCCTTCGAGGGCCAGGTTTTATCAATACGCCGTTTTCCCGTTCGGCCTTTCCTTAGCGCCACGCACGTTCACGAAATGTATGGACGCGGCACTCGCCCCCCTTCGAACCCAGGGGATGCGCATTTTGAATTATTTGGACGATTGGCTGATACTAGCACGTTCCAAAACAGAGCTTCTGTTCGCACCGTACAGCTCTTCTCGCTCATCTGGAAACGCTGGGCCTCTCTGTCAACTGGACAAAGAGCGTTCTCCAGCCCAGTCAAACTATCTCGTTTCTGGGGATAGAACCTGGACTCTACCACTATGAAAGCACGCTTATCCGCTCAGCGCACACGCCGCTTGCAGCGTTCAGCCGCTTCGTTCCAGATGGAATACCCGCGTTCCGGTGAAAACTTTTCAGAGAATGCTGGGTCACATGGCCTCAGCTGCAGCCGCGCTACAGCTAGGTCTTTTACATATGCGCCCCCTACAATTCTGGCTAAAGACCCGTGTACCCCGCCGCGAGTGGACCACGGGCCGCCAGCTAATCAGAGTCACTCAGGCATGCATTTCTGCACTACAGCCTTGGACGGTGACCGACTGGTTTCAACAGGGCGTCACGATGGGGACTTTCTCTCACCGGAAGGTAATCTCGACAGACGCATCCAACACAGGCTGGGGTGCGGTCTGCGGAGGGCTCACCGGCCTCTGGCCGATGGTCGGATCGGGAGACCCCATTTCACATAAACTGTCTCGAGATGCTCGCGGTTCGAGTATGCACTGTTGCAGTTCCTCCCGCGCATCCAGGGTCACCACGTCCTGATTCGTTCAGACAACATGACAGTGGTATCCTACATCAACCGTCAGGGCGGGGTCAGATCCAGGAATCTCTTCCTGCTGACACGCCGCATTCTAGTTTGGTCCCAGAGTCATCTGCTCTCGCTCAGAGCGGCGCATGTCCCGGGACACCTAAACGACGGTCCAGACATTCTATCCCAGGAACCTTCTCTCTCCAGGAGAATGGTCCCTGAACCCTCTTACAGTCCAGTCACTGTGGCGCCTCTTTGGCAGAGCGGAGATAGATCTCTTTGCGACAGAAGAGAACTCGCACTGTCCGATATTCTTCTCGAAGAACGAGGACGCGTGTCAGCGCTAGAATGGCCATACCGCCCGCTCTATGCCTTCCCTCCCATCTCCCTGCTACCGCAGGTCATTCAGAGAATCATGGAATTTCGCCACCCGGTGCTCCTCATAGCCCCGCGTTGGGAGAATCAGATTTGGTACCCGGAGCTCACACAGCTGTCTCAGACAGCCCCGTGGCCCATCCCGGTCAGAGCAGATCTCCTCTCTCAAGCCCGCGGCACAATCTGGCATCCCCACCCGCAGCGCTGGGCGCTTCAGTGCATGGGTGACCAACGATTACACGTTGATTTGCCAGAGGGAGTCTTGAACACGATCAAACACGCTGAGAGCGGCATCTACCAGAAAGCTCTATGCGGCTAAATGGTCTGTATTTTCAAAATGGTGCACCGAAAGAATTTCGAACCCCTTAAGTGTGAGGTCTCCTCTTTGCTCTCCTTCCTTCAAGATATGCTGGACAAGGGCAGAACCCCATCCACCCTGAAGGTTTATGTGGCAGCCGTCGCGGCCTTCGTTGGTCCCCGACGCGCCCAGTCTATTGGCAAAGACGAGCTGGTTATCCGCTTCCTCAGGGGAGCCAGGAGGATGAACCCCTCGCCCCCCTCGGTGCCGGTTTGGGACCTCTCAATAGTCCTCGAGGCCTTGAAAGCCCCCCTTTCGAACCGCTCGAGTCTATTGACCTCAAATATCTCTCCCTAAAAGCCGTTTTTCTGATCCGCTCTTGCCTCAGTTAACGGTGGGCGACATTCACGCGCTCTCTTCGAACGCGTCGTGTCTGAAGTTTGGCCCTAACGACTCCGTCGTCATTCTCAGAACCCAGACACGGATATGTGCCTAAGGCGATTGGCACCCATTTTGAGCACAGGTGATATCCTTATCGGCTCTGCCCACCTCTGATAGCGAGCCCAATGCCAACCTCCTCTGCCCGGTCCGGGCGCTGAGAGCGTGCATTACACGCGCTGCCACGTTCAGACGGTCTGAGCAGCTGTTTGTGGCGTTTGGGGACGCACAAAAGGCTTGGCCGCTTCTAAACAAACACTATCCAGATGGATAGTAGACGCTATCGCCTCCGCCTATGCGGCTAAAAATCTGCCTTGCCCGCTCGGCGTCAGGGCTCACTCCACTCGAGGCATGGCCTCCTCGTGGGCTTGGTCCTGTGGTATTTCTATTCATGATATCTGTGTGGCCGCGGGCTGGGCTTCCCCGTCCACCTTTATCAGATTTTATAACTTGGAAGTACCGGCCTTACAGGCTAAATTACTGAGCGGTCTAACCCGCCGCAGCGTGTAGCCACGCTTTATGGGGAATCCTTCAACCGGCTTAGCCCCTTGATCTTCCCCTCCATTCTATGGAAACTTCCTATACTATGGCCCGCTATGCCGGCCGCCTCTTAGGCTTCATATTCTCACATAAACGGCGTCTGCCCTTTATTATTATTCTCCACTATTGCTCCCTCCACCCTCCCGGGGATGCTTGTGGTGACTGAGCCGGGCACGGCGTTGACCAGGGGTTCCCGTAGCGTGAGCTAGCTTACGCAATACGAGAGGAACCTCTCGTGAGAGAACGATTCGAGTTACCTGAGCGTGACCTCGGTTCTCTCTAGATGAGGGAACGAGTATTGCCGTTCCCGGCCGTGCCCGCTCTAACAGCGATTCGCTTCATCACTATAAATCGTTGTTCCAAACCACGGAGAGTGCTTATATACACTCAAGCCACGCCCCTTTCGGCGGGCTTTGACGGTGAGTCAGCGAGCGTCGTCCGCTCATTGAGGCGCGGGTTCAGCGCCGCTCTCCGATTGGTTTGAGCACTTCCAGAAACGAACCAATGAGCCTGCTGGTTAGCCCGCTCTAGGTCCTGCACCTGAGAAGTGCGTTGACAATGATTACAAATTATAAAAATTTTTGGCTTCAATTTCGGCAAAGAAGAATCTTTCCCGTAGCGTAAGCTAGCTTACGCAATACTCGTTCCCTCATCTCAGAGAAACCGAGGTTACGTTCAGGTAACCGATTCGTTATGCTGAACTGAGTCAGTTCTCTGTATAGTCTCGTTGCTTTAAGAACATTGATCCGAATGTGAAACTTACTTGTGAAGACGTCCAGACAACTCGTTTACCTTAGGGGATTTGTTCCTCCAAATGAGTTTACTTATTGACGGGGTCTTGGACTGCAAACATTCTCAGAGTGAAGATACCTGTTGAAATGGTAACTTCAAATGCATTTTATTGGAAACATTGAGTTGATCCCCCTTCAAAATGTAAGTTTAATTGTCCCTTGTTTTATAGTCATTACACACAAATCCATAGAACAAGCAAGCAAAAAAAGAACAAAGATATTGGCAGGAATGGCTGAGAGAGAGGAAACAAACAACAGACTCATGCTATCTGAACAAAAAATCTTTAGAGGAAGTGTCAACTATACCAAAAGCAATGTGTGTGTGTGTGTGTGCTGGTTCTCGATTATATTGATCAGGCCAAACTACACTTATACTACCAATTAACATTGTACATTTTCATTAAGGTCAAATTAGACACAGTCAGCAGTTGTTGACTGATGCCCAACAATCCAGAAAACATGAAAATCGATATGAAACTGCAAATGTGTTACTGCCCACCCTAGAGCATTAACAAAGACAACATTTGCTTAGTAAGAAGTACGGCCTAATTGATATATCACGGTCATGTGAAAGATTCTCAATAGCTTGTATACAAGAAACTGGAGACTAGCTCATGAATTTAGCGGCCTATTGTGATTTTTCTGACACAAATCAAATAGATACCGGATTATAACTGCTCCGTCTATGATGTTTGCAAATTGCAAGACATCAGAAAGTGATATCAGAAGTGCAACAATGACCGTTATGTTGTAAGTATGTCATGATCATTGACGAAATAGATTTTATTAAGACCCTGCCTTGATTGTATTGGGAGTGTGTTGACGTATGGATGCGTTTGACTGTGGTGGGCCTCTCGGTTTCGGGTAAGGGGCTGTTTCCTGTGGCAGCCTTCCCGAATGAGGGACCTGAATGGTATCTGAGCTTTACAGGAATGCCAGGTCCTTCTCCGCTCCGTGAGCTGGAGTCCGCAGCCCACTGCTCTGGCGTAGACCGTAGACGGGCCATGTTGGGGGATGCAGATAGCACAGGCTCTGTGGATGGAGATAAGGGTATCCTGGCAGCCATGAGTAAGGACGAGGAGGGGGCTTTAACAACCAGTGCAACCTCTTTCACTTCATATGGATTGATGTGAGGTTCAGAAACATGCTATGGGCATAAGTCATAAGTACTATAAATCCATAAATCCAGAAAGTTGTTTGTGAATTTTAACTCCCGGTGTAATGTGAGGTTATAGGGAGGTATTTGATGTTTTGGCATTGGCATTTGGCAGAGCAGAATTTTGTCATTCATGAGACTATGAGACAACAAAACAGTTTATTATATCACAGTTGATAATAATAAGAAGTAGAACTAGAGTCTGGACTCTAGTCTCAAGTCTGAGTCCAAGAGAATAATTTCATGTTCTTGGTCTTGTCTTGGTCCTTGTCATGAAGCACTGGACTCTGACCCTCTTCAGGTCTTGGTCTTGACTCAAGACCTATGTGAACCTGGACTCAGACTCAAATGAGCTCATAACCTGCTTAGACTAGTCTTAAAAGTTAGTCTTTTTTCCCCTTCAAGACTGATCCTAAATCAGTAAGGTCAGTAACTTAAAGACTTGGTTGATCTGTCTAATTTAAATGGACACTCCACTTTTTTTGGAAATAGACTAATTTTACCACTCCCCAGAGTTAAACAGTTGGGTTTGACCGTTTTCAAATGTATTGAGCCAAATTGTTTGCTATTAAGAAGAATATCAGTAACTAGAAAGTTTCTGGTCTCATTGACTTCCATAGTATTTTTTTTCCTACTATGGACGTCAATGAGACCAGAAACTGTCTGGCTACTGATATTCTTCTAAATATCAGAAAATCGGCTGAATGGATTTGAAAATGGTAAAATCTCGACTGTTTTAACTCTGAGAGATGGTGAAATGAGCATATTGCCAAAAAAGTGGAGTATCCCTTTAAATGGAAAATGAAAGACTTATTGTCCCTTGGTTCATGACTAGTTAGTTAAATTAGTTCTCAAGACACAGTCTTAATATAGTGACTAAGTTTATGCAACTGGCCTGCGGGTTCTCGAATATAACACTATAGGACACATTAAGGTATTTCCTTGGTATTTCTGAGTTAATCCCCAAATTGAATTAGACTCAATATTGTTTTGTGCCAACAGGTAACCAGATCTCATGAGAAAACAACTATTTCTCGGGTTGGTGATTTTGTGTGTATTAGAGGATCCGGAAATGAGTCTGCAACATTAACAAGTCAATAAGTATACAACAAAGGATGTTCAACATCAATTGTAAAAGTTTGTAGGCTAATGGATATATCTTTGTCAATTAATCCGAACAAATGTGTTTAAGGACATCTTGCTGTCATCTCTAAACAAAACTGGCAAATCTTTTGACGCTTCTAACTTTGTCCCAACTGTTCAATGGGTTCTTCACTAGAAATGCTCATTCTAACAGTTGGGGAACTTGTGAATAAGACTTTGTGTCCGGCAGACTGATAAGAACCTATGAACAGTTGCATCAGATGGTCAGTGATGGTCTGTTGGTGGTCAGATGCTTCAGAATAAATCTGAGGCCAACAGCGAATGGTCAACTCACAGCAAATACTTCCATAGCTTTTAAAACTCAAACTCTGAATCTTTCAACCTGTTATACAAACACACCCTGAGGTAAACATGCGAGTGAAACACTCATCAGAACAGAACAGCCAACACCAAACAGACGGCTGTGATAATAGTGAAGGCTCATAGCCAGATTGTTGTCTAGAGGCGCTAGCGGTAATTGTGTCTTTTTTCAGCTCCTCCTTGCAGATGCTTGAGTGAGAGGGATGTGTTGAAGAGTGGTAACACATCTGAAGAAGGTGAGCTATATGTGTGTGAACAAATGCTGCCTTTAAGTCATCACAGAATAATCACATTTACAAGATGAGCGCACATGAATGCCATCACAGTGTTGTAATTACCACGTTGGAAACTTAATTTTTTTTTTAGCTCTAGTTGGGGTGGATTTGAAGAATAACGGTGGAAGTACAGTAAATTGACATTGTTCATAATCACTTGGGATACACTATCTGGCTGATAGGAATAAGATGATAATTATTTGTATGATAGATATATCTTTTTTTATTGTTATGGCTGATAATCGATAAATGTCTGATAGAAGTAGAGGGAATCCAAGCACATGCCTTGCTTGGAATTGGTGGGGACTTGGTGGAACTTATACTTTGTCTTTTTAGCAGGGATATGAGGTAGAAAAGTTGGAATAGTTGGGGATATTTAAATTAATTAACCAATCAGTAATACCCTTGATGAGCTCTACCAAATGTTGATGTTTTTCCACTAAGAAATGAACATTGTTGTTATATTTTGATTGATACTGTGAAGCTGCTTCGACGCAATCTATATTGTGAAAAGCGCTATATAAATATGCTTGACTTGAATACCATTCAAAAGTTTGGCATCTATAACATATGTTTATGTCTCTTATGTTAATCAAGGCTAGATTGATTGATTGATTGATTGATTGGTTGGTTGGTTGGTTGATTTCCATATAACACAAAACACAAAGGCTACAGTATTAACCTCAGAAGGGACTTCCTTCTTTTTCAATCTGAATTGAAAATAAAATTAAAATGCATTTCTGCTTTTGCCATGTAATGCCTTTCAGATGCTCACAACAAACAATTAGTCACAACAGGAGGCAGTTGGTGAGTGTTGATGTAATCTACGGTCTGCTGTGCAGAGGTTTGTGTGTGTGTGTGTGTATGTGTGTGGTCTCAGTGGCCCACAGAACCCATTGCTCTACCAGCCACTGGGGTGGGAAATGGGTTGAGTTTGCCTATAGTCTGTTGATACCCCTTCCGCCTCTCTTTGAGAGAATGACAGGGCATATTGGATGCGTCTCAGACTGTTTTGGTAAGGATTTTTTCAATAGACCGCATCCCTCTTTTGTCATGACAGGAGTGTAGTATTTCCACCAACATATTGCACTGAAAAATCCTGCTTCTTGAATCGACAGAGTCTGTCATTTTAGATGAATATGGTTTATAATGTCAGTCATTAAATCCATTGTTGTCAAATGCAAAGGCCCGAATCTTAATAATAGTGTTTATTTTGTGATACGTGAGTCGTTTATTTTATTATGTTAATGTGAGAAGAATGTATCCATAGCCATTCAATTACATAAAATGCATTTTTGAAATCAAAAGACTGCGAACAATGGTTATGTATGCCGTGTCCATCCACAGTAACTCCCATTAAAATGATATCCTTGTTAATTGCATGAACTGAATGCAGAATTTCTTTTACAAACCAGAGAAAGGATTTTGTGTGCATGACGCCTTTAAAATTGCAAATCAGGGGCTCAGCCAATTTTCTGGAGTAAGAGAGCAGATTTGAAACAATTCCTTAACATAGTTCAGTTAAAAGCTGGATTGACTTGCACATTTAATTTGAGTCTCAGAGTCCCATGAGGAATCAATATAAAGGTTTATTTGCAACGTTTCACAGCTGACATCGCTTGCATTGTTTTTCTCAGTGCTTTCTGCTAACAAGCTCTGTATTTAGTCTGGTCACTAGCTAAAATATGCAGTTCGTGGAGATGCTCAGCTGAAGTCTAAATCCAGACTTCTTTAGCTTGCCGCCTGGTCGAGTTTTCAGAGCTGTATCCATTACTGTCATCTTCCGAAAGCCTTGACAACACACAAAAAAGAGCCTAGCTTTGTATCAAATATTTACCCTCAACAAAAGCTCAACAGAGAGTCAGCTTCACCTTAAATTCCAGCTCATAAACATGACAAGTTGTGCTCAATTGAAGTCTTTGTGGCTGCATGTTGACAATGATCATGTAAAATGGAAATAAAAGCTGGAATATTTGAAATACGCCTTGCAAAATGCTCGCTTCTAGAGGGAAATAAAAGAGAAGCAAAAAAGAAAAAACAGTGAACAAATAATGTTTCCAGACACACTCAAAGAATGAACTGTCACACTTGTTTGGCTTTGGAAAAATCCTCCCTATTCAAAAGGAGATTTTTTGATCTGCAAAACACAAGTGGTCGGCATGCATAATGCATAATGGTCGATGGGGGGCGGGGGGCACTCACTTCAATAAGAGAATCAAACAGATGATGGGGTCTACAGTCAGACCTTTGTGGACAATAGAGGACCTATTAGTGGTAGACTTGTCCCTACAGAGTAATGTAGCCCGCTGTGAGAAGACACCGTTAATAGACGGCATTACTGTTTGTTGGTGGTGGGGGTGGTTGTGCCTCAACCACAGATTATTTTACCCTTCTGAGCCAAAAGAAAAGCAGGTGCATTTGGTTTTATTCTCCCTGTTTCAAGATAAAAGATTACTTGCAATTAGATTTCCCCCTTAACTTCTACTTGCATAACCCCAACCATAATGTAATAAAATCACGGTATTAACGTTATAGTGAAATATTTTCGGTTTAGTATACTCATCATGCCTCCAAGCTCTAGTCTGGCTACAGACTAATGTCTCTGTGGTCACAAAGTCACTATCCAAGTACGTAGTCTATATTTATGTAGACCGCTTTTAAGTATGTATAACAAATTAAACTGTGGTCCAGCCAGAGATAAAATGTCGTACAATTAATTAATCGAGCGCTTAATGTCTGCTCTCTGCTTGAAACGTCTTGCAGAGGTCATGTAGGAACACGTGCTCCGTGTCGTTCCTGTACTGCACGTAACCCTGGTCCAGCGCTCCGAGACCCAGTGCCAGCCAGGTGTCTCTTGCAGCTGTGGACCAGGCTCTGCTCGCTTGGCTCTTACCCCCTCGCCTGACTTCATCTCGGGTCTGTATGGGCGTGCAGCTGTTCCATTCGACGGAATGGCGGTCCAACCACAGGCTATAAATAGGGTAGGACATAACATGTCAACAAACATTAAACCTGCTGGATTGTGGGGAGTTTGGTGAGAAGCGGTTGGCTCATATTGAGTTCACTGGCAGGATTTTGACGTTCCTTTTCCCCAGTATGGAAGGAGAATGTCAGAGCTACTTGTTTAGCTTTAGTCAATGTGAATGATTTGAGACCATGTTAGATGTTTCCAAAGTGTTCTCATTCTTAAACTCCATGAAACCTCAAAATCTGCTTGGTGGAGTTTCCTAGCTGGAAGAAAAGTCACCTTGATGACTGTCAGCTCTGTGCTCATTTGAGCTCCTCCATGTCCGGGGGAAATGAGACCCAGCTGGAAAGGTGACTGAGCAAGAGGGGTACAAACTTTTTTTCCTCCCAGGCTGCCAAATTACAATCACTTTGGTGAATCTACTCAGCATGTTATCCTAAAAATTAAGGTAGAACAGTATTACCTTTCTTCCAAAAGAAAAAAAAGACTTTTCTTCACGATTGTCTTCCTTTGTTCTTGTGATTTATGCTTCAAAATGAGGTCATTCTGCTTCTTAGCTTTCCATTTTTTGTGTGTTATCATCGTTACAGCCTTTATCTTTAGAAGCTTGCCTAAATATGATAATTTCACAACATCCAATGGCTCTGTTCCAAATCTAAGTGAGCTGTCTATTTTCTACATAAGCAGCTAGGGTTCCGTTCTCACAGACAACGTTTTTGCATTGCTTTTACAAGCATTTGTTTTTGATTGTATTCTACTTTTTATACTTGTTGCTATTTACTGAATTATATTATACATTTTCCCATTGCTAGAGGACAATCCGACGAGACCGGACTCAGGCTCAAGTTTGTCTCAAGTCTGAATCCAAGACAATGGGTTGAAAGTACCTCACAAAACTGATTTCGGACTGACTTAGAGTCACTGCCTTGCAGAGTTTAGTTCCAACCCTAATCAAACACACCTGAACTAGCTAGTCATGGGCTGAATCTAAAATTGTCCCCTATACCCTCAAATAGGGCATTATTTGAAGGGATGGCCTTTTGTAGTGGTGACAGAAACCATAGTGGACGTTATCTGAGTGCACTCATTCAATCCCACATTGCACCACAATAACGAGTGTACAACCAACGTTTTCAATCACTCCTTCAAGTGGACAGTATTAACGGATTAACGTTCGGGAATAGTGAACGAGGGTTTAAAGGGGGATTTCGGATTCAGCCTAGTTCTTCAGTTTTTGCATTTCATTGAATTGCTTTTACAAGCATTTGCTTTTGAGTGTATACTACTTTTTATACTTGTTGCTATTTACTGAATTATATTATACCTTTTCCCATTGCTAAAAAGAATTCGACAAGAGCCCGGACTCTGGGCTCAAGTTTGCCTCGAGTCCGAATCTAAGACAGTGGCTTAGGTAACTGATTTGTTTTCTCACAAATGACTTTGTAGGCAGCGTTTGAGCATTAAGGTACCTCACAAAACTGATTTCAGACAGACTTGAGTCACTGCCTTGCAGGGTTTAGTTCCAAACCTAATCAAATGGGCTGAATATAAAATTGTCCTGTATACCCTCAAATAGGGCATTATTGGGGATGAGGGACGGCCATTTGTTGTGGTGTCCGAAACCATAGTGGACGATATTGAGTGCACTTATTAAATCCCACATTGCACCGCAATGCAAGCAACATTTCATTCACTCTTTCAAGTGGACAGTATTAATGGACTAATGTAGGGAATAGTAAACAAGGGTTTAAAGGGGATTTCGGATTCAGCCTAGTTCTTCAGATTTACCAGTACAATCTCAGGTAGGTGAGTTCAATCTTGGTTTGACTTTAAAGGGATACTCCACTTTTTGGAAATAGGCTCATCTTACCACTCCCCAGAGTTTAACAGTTGGGTTTTACCATTTTCTAATGTATTCAGCCGATTTTTTTTTGATATTTAGAAAAATATCAGTAACCAGACAGTTTCTGGTCTCATTGACTTCCATAGTATATATTTTTTCCTACAATGGAAATCAAATGAGACCAGAAACTGTCTGGTTACTCATTCTTCTAAATATCAGAAAATCGGCTAAATGGATTTGAAAACGGTAAAATCCAACTGTTTAACTCTGGGGAGTTGTAAAATGAGCCTATTTACCAAAAGTGGAGTATCTTTAAACTTGCAGGACAGTGGCCCTCCAGGGCTGGATTTGAGGAACCTTGCTCTAGAATGTTATCCTAGTATTTGGTAAACTAGCCATATTAGAAGCCTTATAAGACTATGTAATTTTGCCTATCTTTTGGAACACCTATGAGTCCTATGCTACCTATGTAGGGAGCTCACTAGGTTTTGGAAAGTAACTGTTCATAGTAAATATTTAATTTGGCTTTGATTGGGGGAGCTTGTTCGGTTGTATACCATATAATTACAGAAGTGTGTTATCAGCAGGGGAGAAAAAGCACATGCTGTGATTATCTCACAGAAATCAAATTCCAGATATCCGTAGCCGGTATAATCAGAGCGAAGCCTTTTCAATGTCCTCTACAGCCAATTAATTACAAGCGGACCCCTCGAGCTCCTGAGGCCTAAACCTTTGTCACTGTGCGAGTACGAGTGTGTGTCCGTGAGTTAAAAGAGCTCCAGCGTTCCGGACTCTGGCACATTTCCTCATTAGACCCTCTGGAGACTCAATGACTTTTGACCTATTGGCTTAGTGACGGATGCTGCAGTGGCGCTGGTTGTCAGCTGGCTGGCAGTGTGTCTGCTCTGACCTGTCCATTCGACGCCTCGCTCCCATCCATTCCAGCATCACTGCGCATTTTTCAGTGTCTGGATGGCTGGGCCTCAAGAGACTGACCATTCTCTGGAGGGTTCAAGTCTTGGATCTGATTATGTTCATGTAATTTTATTTAACGCTGCGGTGTATATCGGATTTCCTTACGGATGAACTGTGACAATTGGAACTGATGTAACTTGATCTGATGCCAAGTGCGATCCATCTAGCTGAGAAATGACCCAGGGTTATTTATGGAGTGGTTGCTGGATGACATGTAAATGTGCTCTTTACAATAATATCTGCCATTTTGCCGTGACAAATTGATGTGTTGTAGAAGATACACTGTGGAAGTGCGTGTTGGATAGTTTATGCTCAGAAAGATGATTCTGGGATTAGCAGCTTTGTGGTGCTCTGTTCATTCATCAGAAATTCCTGTTCAAAACCAAGAGGGAATTTTTGGAAAGCAGTCAGTGAAAGAATTCAAGGAGGAATGTTGTAATGCGCCTGCCTTTATTGTGAGAGTCGCGTGTTTAAAATGATATGGCGTTTTAGTCAACAGATAGTGGGGTTATGTTCAGTTTGTTTGAAATGTCGTTTGGCATTCTTTCAGACCATGCAACGAGGCTGGAAACACGAGTTGATGTTTTTAGATTTCAATGATCAGATCAGACATTTTTGATTTACTACATAACTAAGTAATTGGAGAATTGTGGAGCAAAAGGGAAATGTTTTAACCAGATCTCTTTTTATTTTTATTGGACTCTTCTATTTTTAAGAAATGTTCTGGGTTCAATACAAGTTGAAGAGTATCTTTCACACACTGTTGATTATTACCGAAATACATTCAGACCTGTCCCTAACATAGCTATTTACATTAATGTACTCTACCGTTTGTGGTCAGTAAAATTATATTATATAAATATAAGATATATAAATATACATATAGATAGATAGATGGATGGATGGATAGATGGATGGATATGTTTAAGAATTAATACTTAGTTAACAATGATGTATTAAATCAATGAAAAGTGACATTTATAATGTTGCAAAATAATTCCTTTTCAAATAAGTGTTTTTTTTACTTTTCTTCACCAAATAATCCTGAGAAACTATTCAGCAACAATATTTCTTATATATATCATTGCTTAGTTAAATAAAGTTATTTAGTTAAAAAAAGTGTTCTAATCAATGATGTATATCTATATCTATATCAATTAATAGGTAAATGACAAAATAGGTAATCTTCATTGCCATTTAAGTGAAATTACTGAACTTAAATTTACAAGCTTGATAAAAATGGTCATTTTAGAAGAAAATTTCAAATGGCACTTAGAGGCTTTTGCATCTGAACTCTTCATACATATATATATATATATATATATATATATATATATATATATATATATATATATATATATATATATATATATATATATATATATATATATATATTTATAATTGATTAACACGTTTTTTTAGCAGCAAATCAGCATTTAAAAATGAACTATGAAGGGTCATGCGACACTGAAGCCTGGAGTAATGATGCTAAAAATTCAGCTTTAACATCACATTAATAATTTACTTTAAAATATAAAACTTAAATATTTCACAATATTGCTTTCAAACATTTATTCAAAAATACTATTTGAGCTGAAAAATTGTTTAAATCATAATTTTTGTAAATTAAGCAGATAAATGTCTGATGATGCATTGCAGGCCTAAATATTGTGGTGTGTGTGTGTGTATATATGATAGTTGTGTGTAAAGGTTACCATATTTACCATGCCAGAAGTTGAAAATTGGCTTCAACTTGACTATTAGTCATTAGTTGTCCATTAGTCATTAGTCTCAGGTTAACACGTGTAGTATTCAATTGAAAACAGTGTGTTTTCATATTTATGCCATGTAGACTTGCATTATATATACTGTAAATTAGCTTATTGCTTGTTTGTAGAAGCTCAAGGAAAAGTCATCATTGTTTTCTATGGCATCGTTGACTTGAATTGAACTCAGAGCATTTCTGTAATTCATCTTGAATGAAGTTCAACAAAGGCAGAGCAGTATCTATACATTTTCAAATCAAAGAGTTTCTTTAATATCAAGGAATGGATATTTTCTTACGCTGCGAAGCATATTGAAATAAAATCAGCTTAAAATGATCAAGAATGATTAATAAGGATTTATGTTTATTAGCCAATATTTGTTTATGAGAATCTCAGAAGGGATTCTAAAATGAATCATTTCACCAGAACGCCTCTCCTGCATGTCTCATTTTTGAGTGATTAAATCAATTTCTTGTGAAGGGAAAGTGTTTTGTCTTCTGTCTTTGAAGGTTTGTCTGACTGCACTCATCAGCATGCGGAGCAGAGCTTGATGGGTTAACCCTTAGTGTGCTGGCTGCGGTGTGATTGGATACAATCTCTCTCTCTCTCTCTCTCTGCTCCTTGGGGCGCCTCCCCCCTCCCCCCTCTATCACCATGTCTGGGCCTAGAGCCCGTTGCTATGGTAACCTCAGGAAGAGTTAATGCAGCAGGAGACTGAAATTGTATTATCTTGTATTTTTCCCCCTTCTCCTTCATCTTTTTATTTTATTATTTATTTATTTTGGGGGGTGGGAGTTAGGTGGATTGGTGGTGGGGAGGAGGAAGATTGGTTCACACAAAATTTATCTTGGGTGGGGGGCAGTTTTGATATTTTGGGTAAATTTTTTCTATATGGGTGATTCTTCAACTATGGTACTCTTTGAGCTAGACAGTTTCAGAACATAAAAACATTTCTACAAACAGTTTTTTAGTATCAGTTGGTTTCTCAATCTCTCTAGAAACCTTCCCTTAGTTGGGTGCGATGATTTGTATTGAATAATATATATATATATATATATATATATATTGGCATTTTTATCTGACAGCCCAAGAAAACGGCCAAGTTATCTTATTTACCAACAATATTTTAGTAACAATGAATAATAAAATATTTCTTACTACCTTAACTTAATTGTATGTTTTTTTTTGTTTTTACATTAACGTTTTAGTATTATAGCCCAAAATAATTTGCTGTTGTTTAGCACGAACAATGTCATTTCCACCACAATGGAACACTGTGGTGGAAATGACCGTGACGGAAATGACATTTCCCCCTTTTCTTCTAAAATATCATGCTATGTTAGCCTGTTAATATTAGTTTTACAGTTAACATTTAATATACACAAATTACACATTATTAAATTAATTTTATCCAGTTATTTTTACATCCATGTGAAATATGAGCCTTCGGAAATGACTGCCAATAAACATATATTTTCAGCTTTAGTCATATGTACCTTGATTTTTTTTTCTCTTCATTACCCCTAAGAGGTCACCCTTTTACCCAGCCATGTGTTCACTGTGGAGTTTCTATTGCTATGGTTACTAAGTATTCTTACGTAAAACAATGATCCAATGATTCTATTTTTGTATAGTGTGGCGGAAATGACAGTGAACCCCAGGGACAAGGGTTCTACTTATGAAAAATATAAGATAATGTGAATAAATATTGCAATTTATAATATGTATAATTGAAATAGACATTATATTATAATATGTACTTAAAATCTACATTATTTAAATATTTAATTTAGAATTAAGCAAGGTTGAAGGTACAAAGTCTGGCTTAGGGACAGGGAAAAACCGTAAAAATCATGCATAAAAGGCCTCATATTATATAATAAAAAGAATGATTGAACCATGATACATTTTTTATAAGTTCCCTTAGGGTGAAGTAAGTCTGACAAAAACAAAAAAGAAGAAATGTTTTTTAAGATTTTATTATTTCATCCAGGGACAAGAAAAGTACCATAGTTAAAGAATCACCCATATACACATAGACAGCTTGCTTCAGAATTATAGAAAGAAAGATCCAGCCAATATATTGAGATAATGTTGGTGGTACAGTTTCGTCAACTAAAAAAGTCCCATATCAACAACACATTTCACGTGCAAAGACTGTATGGTGACGCTCTCTCAAAAATTGTCAGAAAAGCATGATTTATCTTTCCACCGTCACCTGTTATTTGCTTCCTTGACTATCTCACCGCTTATCCATGTGCACTCCATCACCTTACCCTCCATTTCCCCGTTTGACACTTGAGCTCCATTGAGGGCTTGTTTGCTTTGCTCCAACTGCTTGTCTCACTTCATGTTCCTGCCCATTCCCTGACAGTGATGAGTGCGGGACCAAGGGTTACACTCAAGACCACCGTGATTTTGCATGAAATCCACATATTAACCATTATCGTAATCCTACCGTCCGCTTGAGACGAACAAACTGGAGAGATGTGTTTACAACCGAAAATTAATAGAGGCTCTGGATGTAAGCTAGACGAGAGGAGGCTAGATATTATACACCAGATCGGAGTTTGAATTTAGACATGTGTCTGTGCACATTGACTTATAAAAGCTGGTTTAATGACTGTTTAGTGTAGGGTGCTACAGTATATTCATATTGTACATTCATGGGTTATTAATGTAATTTAGAAACTATTTAATCATAAAAACTATACCAACTAATGTTATGTGTAGGTGCTATTCTGTTAAAAAATGCTATTAGGAAACAAGTCTTTGAATTTGATGATTGGATTTGCCCTTGTTGTATGTGAAAGGAGCACTTTTAATTTTTGGCACATTTAAAATAAATAAATAAATAAATAAATAAATTAAGAATTTAAAAAAAAAATAAGTCCAACCACCAGCAAAAGCATTTTATTATATATATATATATATATATATATATATATATATATATATATATATATATATATATATATATATATATATTAGCCTGATATATAAATATAAAATTATTTTAAATATCATAAATGCATTCAAATTGTTAACTTTTTTAAAAATAAAACTTACTGACAAAATCTTTTAATCTAATTACATTTTAACTAACGTTTTGCCGATTTTTCATCACATTGCTTTTGACTGAACTGACACACACACAGAAATCGCATACAGACCCACACACACGTAGACAAGCTCGCAGTTTTGTGGCAAGCTCTTTGTAGTGTACTGTCAGTTTTGTGCATTGTGTTTATTTCCATCTTATCTTATCCTTCCGCTCTGTACACTCCTTTCTCTCTCCTATGGAGTAGTGTTCAGTGTGTGTGTGTGTGTATATATATATATATATATATATAGTGTGTTCACAGGGATGGCCATGCTGGTTAAAATGAATGTACTGTATATATAATGCATGTACAAATAATCATTGCTCTCTTTTTCCAGCTCTGTGTGAGGGGAGCGAAGGCTTAAAGTATTATTTAATTATATATTTATTTTTTTATTCTGTATACACAAAGTCGCTTTAGCTGGGTGGCAAAAAAAAGAAAAATAAATAAGAATTCAGTAGTGAGTCAAAAGTGTAAATTAATGCAAGTTTTCCAAAGAAAAATGACCCTTGGGTGGCGTTGTGTGGTTTAATTGCCTATTCACAAGCACATCCACCATGTCTGAGCAACTTAGATAAGCAGACAAAACTCCCAGTCAGCAAAATTATTGCTATATTTGTAGTTAGTTGGCTAATAAGGCAACTAATGATGAAATTGTGCCAGCACATATTACATTTGCCTTGTCTTTGTTGTGTGTAACTTTGTGTGTGTGTGTGGTTCAGGTAAACGCCCATATAACTATATCTAAAATCCTGAATTTTTTTGTCACCACGAAGAAAACAGCTTATAAATCATTAAATAATGTTGTTTGAAAATGTAAAAATGCAGAAGGTTTTCTGTAATTGTCAGGTTTAGGGTAGGGTTAGTGTAAGGGGATATATATATAGTTTGCACAGTAAAAAAAAAAAATATTATGTCAACGGAATTTCCCCATAAAAATTTAAACCCAACATTGAGTGTATTAACTCAAATATTCATTAAACTCAACAGATTGGGTTGCACTGTATTTATAGTTGTCCCATGTAATTATGTATAATTTACTGTTATTCAAATTGTAAATACATTTAATGTGGTTCAAGGACTGTAAATGTAAGTGTTGTGAAGATGGTTGTAAGAATGCACGGATAATAATGGCTCTTAAATAGGTGCACATATCATGTTTGGATTTCTATTTGAATATCCTTAAATATTCAGTGAGCCCTCACTTTATCAAAGGCGCAACTAAACGTGTGCGTCAAAGATGTGGCACTTTATCAAGATCGATGTAGTGTGCAAATCATATTTTGCATCTGGAAAACTGTAACTTTAAGCTGTGAATGCAGTTTGGTATAAACATAATCCATTTGATCAAGAATCATTTCTCTGGAAATGTTCAGAATAAGATGCTAGTGGGCCAAGAAAACCACAATTATATATGATTGTGTTTTTTTAGGTCCTGTTAACAGTGTTTGAGTATAAGCCCCTTAATTCTGCAGTAAAGTCATATCAGTCTCTTTATTGATCATTTTATGACAAGTCAATGCAATTAATTAAATGGCGGTAACACTAATGCCCAAACATTTATTACTTTACTTTTAAAATGTGTGTTGTAAAATAAAACCATCTGAATAATACCACTTACTTAAGAATTCATTTCTGCCAGCACTACTGGGGGAAATAAATGAAAAATAATCCACGCAGTTTATCCAATGCCATGAATAATGCACCTCTGTGTGAAAGGTTTCACATTCGCCCGCTCACATGGCTCGCTTTATGTACCAGCCTTCAATGTCTTTGCCAATAGGGAAGCGTGAGCCAAAAAATAAAAAAAAAGCATTCATGCCAAATGAATCCAATGTGGCTTTTTCTTTCTTTCAGTTTTTTTTGTCTGCCTGGCTCAAAAAGTCTTCAAACTCCCAGCGGTGACACATAATTTCCTCTTCAACAGCTTTCCTTACCCCATGTGGTGGACATTACCCTCTAAGATTGACAACTTCTCCAGTTTCCAACAAACTCTCCTGCTCTGTGTGTGACGCCAGATGACTGTTATTAGGACCCCTCTGTAGTATGAACACAGAACTCTCAAAAGGTCACCCGAAAAAAAAAAGTCACGTAGAAATAAGACAAAAAGCGAGAGAAGCGAGTTGGCTACCAACAAGGCATGTGCTAATAGCACAATAAAACAATACTGTTAAGCGGCCTCTGAAAATAATTGCAGATCTGTGTTTTTATTTGCTAAGGCTCCTGGGTAATAAACTTGGTTATGTATAGTGCTAGCAGTAAAATGTGTTTGGCCACATGTGGAATAAAGAGAGTGTGCTGTCCTATTGACCATTTTTATTTGGATATGAAGGGATGGGAACATAGTCCTGCTAGAGTCATTATTATAAAACAAAGGGTATTGGGTTTATATTTGATCCCTTTGTTTTCAAGAGATGGACTGATTATGTGGTCTTAAAAGGGACTCATTAAAAATAAAAATAGTTCATCCAATAATGAAAACTCTCTCTGATGTCGTTATATGACTTTCTTTATTCTGTTGAACACAGCATTTCCTTTTTTTTCATAATAAAAGCGAATTTTGGCTGGGGCTGTTGTGCTTTAAAATGACAAAATGTGCCATAAATGTATCATAAATGTGGTCCACATGACTTATACTAAGTACACTGAAAATGTAAGTAATCATTTTAAATGGAGGGTAAAATGGCATTGAAACAACAGCATTTTTACAGGCTGTTGTGTACCCCATTAAAACCATTTGCCCTGGACTCTTCTGTTCCTTTCAAAAACATTCAAACCATATGAAAGAAAATGAAATGCTTTGTTAGCCATGTTTTTACAGCAGGAACTCCGTTCTTTGAGTTGATGTTGAGAATGAAAAGTCAAATGAGAGTATTTTGCTGCCTAATAACAAACCGTGTACAGGGAAACCACAGCTACTCGAAGATCTCTTCATGGCAACAATGAAGCTGAATGATATACGGCTTAGCAAAATTTCTTTTGTTCTTGACATGCTCTGTCACCGTTCCTCTTGTGCCAAGTACACTGAAAAAAAATGGTGTAGGATTTACTTGAAAAAAGCTAGGCATCTTTTTTCACTTAGAAAATGCTAGTAAATTTACAAAGATTTGCCAAAACATATTTATCAGTAGCTTTAATTAGAAATCTTTAAGTTAAATTTACTTGGAATATGGAATTAAGGAAACTTGAAAGAAAGTCATTTTAACTTGGCTTGTAAAAGGTTGATTAATATCAATTTAAGTTGAAATTTCCTTTGGATTTGCATGAATTTCCCTAAAACAATAATATTGAATTTTATTAGTCATTTTATAGTATGTGCTTTACTTAGATCATTTAAGTAATTTATATTACATCATGTCAGATGTTAAGCATCATCAATGCAAAGACCTCAATACTTGGTAGACAATACACAATGGCGGTAAAAATTGATGGGTCGTTTTTGTGTTTAAATGTGTCATTTTGAGCAAACAATTTACTCGAAATGTCACAAAATGGCAGGTTACTAATACTGACAACAAAAATCAATGATAAAACAGTGTAAATACAGCTGGAAACCAGTGAAAGATTAACCTCATTAATTATTCAAGGTCCAGTGCATGATGGCAACCCTAGTCTCAGAAAAGTGAAGTAATTTTTACTTAATTTTATTGAGTTGATATTTACACTTTCATTTCTACTTGCTTGAATAAAGTACTGATATGGAATTTACTTCGTTTTCTTGTGTAAAAAATACTGTATGGACCAAAAAAAACAAATATATATATTTATCAACACAAAAACTGTACAGTATTTTGCATTTTGAAACTACACAAAATACATGTGACATTTTCAGACTATTAGGTTCAAATCAATCTGGAGCTATTCTGAATGCAAGCAGCTGGTTTACTATACAGTCACTTTAAGTGCTAAAGCACAGATCCACTATATTGATACTAGGAATATCAACGAATAATTGACGATCGATTAATTGTCGATAATGCATTTAATCGATACAATTTCAATCATCGATTAAGCAGGATCATGCGCGTTCGTGCTGCTCAGACCACGACACAAGTAAGCGAGCGCGCCGGTGTGGTGAAGTATTGAGTCCCACTGAATGAGTTGTGTGGGACTATTTAACACCTTCATCATGACTATACGTTTGCATGTGTATTCGCAGCCTTTTGTTTTGTGCAAATGTAAGTTGTAATAGTTTATTTTGTGGACATGTAATAACTCTTTTTAACATAAAGTGTGTCCCTCACTTTAATACTCATTTGTCCATGTTTCTTTATCGCTCTAATGTGTCAACAACTCCTGCACACTATAATAGCTTGCATGCATACTCTGAGATATGAATGATATAGAACAAGTTCAATCAACTTACACTTTATATCATCGTCACGATATAGGCTATGTCATCATATCACCCAGTCCTAGCAAACGGTAAAAACCAACAACCGAATTATCTATCGAGAGCGAGACTAAATGGCCAACACTATGTTTTCTACGAACCAGGCTTTTTATTCCTTCATGTTAACTGAAAGCAAATTGGAATGATTTTCCATTTTAATTTTATTCATAACTTTACTCACATGCATGATAGTTTGGGTAAAGGGGCCTGAACTAGTTAAAACAGGAAATCAGCCCCCTAATAAACAGGTTTACTGGCACAAAGTTCTTTAAAAAATGCAAAAACATTATGCATTTAAATGCAAACTACATTTGATAGAATTTTGTTTTTCATATATGTTTAAATACA
The DNA here is from genome assembly GCA_030378365.1 of Hybognathus amarus. Lineage (NCBI taxonomy): Eukaryota > Metazoa > Chordata > Actinopteri > Cypriniformes > Leuciscidae > Hybognathus > Hybognathus amarus. The sequence goes on along the minus strand of JAQIUQ010000033.1, from coordinate 220,750 downwards.
TATATCTGACATCCTGCCCATCTCTGGTGACAAGCACAGTCACTGACTCTTTTCTTTCCATCAATGAGGTGACTGGAGAGACGTTATCTGAAGATTAGTGACACTATCAAATTTTGGCACACAGAACCCTTGGGGTCAAAGGACTTGTCAGGCCGTTAGCTGCTCACAGGCAGAACCGGCTGTAACTTACCACAGAACCGTGACCTTTAAGCACTGCTGGCCCGAGGAGCGAAGCTTCATCAGAGCCACTCTCCGGACTATAAGTTGACACGGCCTATCTGATCCAATAATCCTTCGCCAATCATCTCCCCTCTTGCCTTGCATATACTTCTATACTCAAGTTTCTTCTTCCTCCTTGGCAGCTTTGTCATTTTTTTTAAAGCTGCTGTCCTGTAACTTTTTAAGTTAAAAATAATCCAAAATAATATATATATATATATATATATATATATATATATATATATATATATATATATATATATATATATATATATATATATATATATATATATATATATATATATATATATATATATATATATATATATATATATATTAGGGCCGAATTCTGAATTAAAAAAATTAATCTAATTAATTAGAGGCTTTGTAATTAATTAATCGAAATTAATCGCATTTTAATCGCATAAATATTTGGACTAAGAACAGTGAGAAGATTTTTTTTTTCAAATGGATTTTTAGTAGGCCTATACTATTGAATAATGACTGAATACATAAGCTTAAGCAACAAAATATTGTTTATTTTTGTTCAACCAAGTCCAACAGACCAGTGCAATTGTATGTTTTGCATTGAGGTGAAACTTGAGGGTCGATGTGATATGCGAATTCCTTGTTGCATAGCTTGCACACAACCCTGCTCTTAATGACGCTTCCATACAGCGCTTGACATTAACTTTTTTGCTCACTAGCCAATGTGGCTGGTTTTACAAAATTACTAGCCACACAGCACTTTTACTAGCCACATTTTAAATGGGGCTTTAAACGTACTAAAATTTAATAATTTTATCATTAGCTCTGGTTGTAAAGCTCATTTTTTGAAAACATGTTGTCTATTCTTAGATTCTATAGATTCTTATTGTATATAATAAAAGTGCTGCATCTTTTTTTACAGCAGTAAATAATACAGAGTAGAACAATTATCTGCATTAGAAACAATGAGCAAATGTGATATGACGTGACATAAGGGGAGCCCTGCTAGTAGTTACACTGTGTACCTTAATCATGAAGATTATTATTTTTTTCTTTATATCGGCCACGCACTCACAAACTGACTGACGCTGTGTTGATGTGTGTGCGCGCGTGACCAGTTGCGTGTGATGATCATTTGACAAAAGTCTGGAATGGATGTACATATTTGGCGTGCGCAGCGGCACTGCAGGAGAGCGAGACGCGCCTATGTTCTGGATTCTCCTGCTATTAAAAAAGATCGCTATATCAAATTAAGTTGATAATTAAGGGCAGACTAAAACAGCCCTCAGTCCGACGGCCAGCCCGAGAGTTTAATCTCCACGTGTTTAATGTCGTGCAATTCGTTTGTTATGTCAGATGTCTTTTGACAAGACTACAATTTTTCAACATGCCAAAGTGGCTAGTGGGAGTGACTGTTACCCGCCACGCGTGAAATCCACCCGCATTTGGTGGGTGTTAATGTCAAACCCTGCATCCGTTCGTTTTTATAACATAATTTCCCATCCACGGGACCAACCAAAGCGGTCTCATCAGCTTCTTCCGTGTTCACTGTTTGTTGTTTAGTTGTCTGAAGCACTGTAAAAAAAGTCATGAACGCTAGCTGGTGCTCCAGTATAATCAGTCTCGCGAAACTAATCCAGAAGAGAAATGTTCGGCGGTGCGATTAAAATGCGTTAATTTTTTTGTGTAATTAATTAATGCGTTAAAGTCTGTAATTAATTAATCGTAATTAACGCGTTAAAGTCCCGGCCCTAATATATATATATATATATATATATATATATATATATATATATATATATATATATATATATATATATATATATATATATATATATATATATGTATATAAATATATATATACATATATGTATAAATAAATTATAAAAAAAAAAACATATTCTGCCTGTGGTCAAAACTATCTGCTTGCCATAGCTAGATTTAAAACGGTTGGCTTGTAATAATGATTTTAATTCCAGTGGTACTGGTGGGTTTCCCTGAGAAATTCGAGCATGTCTTTGCATCATTACGTCACACCCGTACACATAAAGAAGGAGTTTTGGCTAGTCGGCTATACTGCGTGTGAGGAGATGTAGAGAGAGGCTTTTCTCGGAGCATTTTACATAATTAAACATACAGTATGGCATCCAGAAACCATTCGCGTTGATTACATTTAACTAAGCTTATAATGTCGAATGCTTGTTTGATCAAAACAAAAGTGGATGTTACTTACTTGTTCAGAAGACATTTTCCGTTGAAAATTCTTATGTTGGTCAAACTTTCAAAAAGTGAATCTGTGATTCTGTATGACAGTATCCACACAGCGCGGTGTATTTTGTATATTGTACAGCAGCACCATGTCTTACTTGCTCACAGAAGTGCTAAATATACAGGCTCAATCCAATTCACCCCTTGCCCCTACCCCTTGTTTTCGAGTGTACCCCTTGGCCCTTAAAGGGTTAGTTCACCCAAAAATAAGACCTTCGTTCATCTTCGGAACACAAATTAAGATATTATTTTATTAAATTTGAGAGCTGTATCACTACCACATAGGCTGCTGGCTCTTTGACGGCCAAGAAAGTCAATGAAGAAAAATATTATTTAAATATTCCATGTGCCTACAGTGGCTCAACTATAAGTTTATCAAGCGACGAGAATACTTTTTGTGCGAAAAAACAAACAAAAATAACGACTTTATTCGACTATTCCTTTTCTTCCTTGTTGGCCTGAAAACTATACTTTAAGAGATTTCCACGACGCATGCGCGAGAACTGAACTGAAGTAGTTGAAGGAGATCACAATTCTTGCGCATGCGTCGTGGAAATCCATCCAAGTCTCGTTTCAGGCCAACAAGGAAGAAATTGTTATTTTTGTTTGTTTTTTCACACAAAAAGTATTCTCGTCGCTTGATAAACTTATAGTTGAGCCACTGTAGACACAAGGAATATTTAAACATCTACTACCTATGTGGTAGTGATACAGCTCTCAAATGTAATCAAAAATATCTTAATTTGTGTTTCGAAGATGAACGAAGGTTGGTACAGCATGCGGGTGAGTAATTAATGACTTAATTTTCATTTTTGGGTGAACTAACCCTTTAAAACAGATTTACAAGGGCCAAGGGGTTGAAATATTCCCCTTCGAAATGGAACAACCCTTCATGAACCCGATACGTCATCAGTCGTCGCGATGGCTCTGCCGTTACAGAGTTTTTACAGGATTCATCCATGACAATGACTGACAATCAGCGCAGCTGCTTTTAACTTTGAATAAACATGATGATTATAACATCCCTTCCTCAAAATGTATGTCTTTTCTAACCGGAAAGGTAATTTATTATACCATTTCTTAATTTTTAACGACTATAGTGTTATTATAAGAGTAAATAAAGTGCGTGGTGGAATCATCTGGCGCTAAATTTAAATGTTTAACCATTTCCAAAGCCATCTCACCGGTGATTTGCGATGCATTCCGTGAATTTTCTCGTAGCCCTCCGTTTGGAGTGTGCATCTGAAAAATATCCGTTTCAAGGGCTATGTAGCCCTACCCCTTCGCCCTACCCCTCGATCTCAACGAGAATCGGGACACCCTACCCCTAAACGTGAACACGCAAAATGGAGGGCTAGGGTCAAGAGGTGAATTGGGATTGAGCCACAGTAGTCAAAATTTGGAGTGGATCAAAACCTTTCATTAAAGTAACAGTATATATGAATTTTGAACAATAGTCGTTCTTGCCTACATATATTTGCAAGAATTTGTTGTTAAATCGATATAGCCATTTTGGATTTATTTTATAATTAAGCTAGATAGAGAGAGAGAGTAGACTGTAACACATCTGCGTGAGAGGGCTTAAAGTGTTTGACATATTAGATAGGGGTTTAACACCCTTCCCAAGGGAGCAGTGCCGCACATTAGCTTAGTCCATTCGAATTAGAATTGAGCCATTTGTGGGTATTCAGGGTCACTGCACCTTTCCGGACATGTTTAGGAACCTGGTTATTGCACACTGATTGAAGTGCTTCCATCAGCATCTCCCGCTATCACGCCACTTGCTGGAATTAGCTATTCAAACCCACAGCCTGCTGCCTTTGCCCTCAGAGAATACGAACATTTTGTCCCCCATTTCAAAGAATCCAACCCTTGTGAAGTAGCGTTTGTGATTAGACAGATCTGACTCGAGATTTCAAAGTCCTGGACTTGTCTTAATTCAAGATGTCTCCTTAAATCAGTTAATTAACGTGAGATAAACCCCAATCCTTTAATTAAAAGCTAATTCCTTTTTATTAAGACAGACTTAAGTGCTTAAGGAAACAAAACTGTATGTGTCAGTCCTTCAAGTATAAAGATCTCTTATTACATTCAACGATTTTCTTTTTTAGTTTATTATTGTCTTGGTGAGGCAAAAGTACCGCATTGCATACCATTGGTAAGCCATGAGCGAAACCATTTTCTGCCTATCGAAATCTGTCTGTTTGAAAATTCAACAGCAGGCTTGATGGCTTGGAGGACGGGATTGTGCGTTTGAGTGGAGTTAAGGATTTTACCATTTGTTCTGGCACAGGTTTCATGATCAAATGCATTCCGGTCGCTTCAAAGAACACCAGTGCCCTAGTCAAACATGATATATTCTTTCTGCTGGGATTTTTCCCGAATATAATAAGAGGTTTTTTTATTGCCAACCCACATGGTTTTAATTGTGGGCTGGCAGGTCAGCGCATCGGAGGAAACGTTTCGACAGGTGGAAAAAAAAACGGCGGCTGCACCCTAAACACTGTAATCTGATGGTATTACCGCTTGAAAACACGAGTCAGGGCACATTTCGACATCAAGTTGTCAGTTTTAGCACGAACAATGAGCTGGATTGTGTTTTAGCTGTTGAATATTTTGCTGTCAAACCAATGATTGTGCCAAAACAACTCATTTACTTGCATTTTTTGGGGGGCTAAAAATCTCACTTTGAATTGAATGCCAATTACATATTCTGCTTCAATCCAGTGTAGAGTGGGAATTTGGGTTTTGTGACTGAATGCATGCCAGAGAGGAAGCGTTTGTACAATGTCATCTTAAACGCATTGATTGAGACCGACAGCTCAAGTTTTATAGACTAATTTAGAGCGTCTACTCTGGGTTTCTTCTCATTAAAACAATTCTTTGTGTTCTTAGACACGTTTGGAATGTTTTTCCACCCAAAATAAATGTCATGTGCTTCAGAGCCCGTTCAACAGTCTCACCTCACTCGAAGGCATTGCAGCTCTCATGTAAACGGTGTAAACAAGTTTACTGAAAATTTCACTTGGCTGTCCGTCTGTTGCAAGACATTGGAAGTGTTCTTAAACACAGTCGGTGGTAAGCGCTGCTGGGCTGCATTGATCTTTAATGACCTTTCTTCGTGAGCATTTATCTAGATACATGCAGATTTCCGAAATATGAAAAGATCTGCACTGCGTCTTTTTATCAACAAAATACATTGATTTTAATTGCATTGCGCCAAATCCACCTTTAAATTAAGTTCTAGTGGCATTTATGCATGTGCACTCTCTTAAAAGAATATTAATTAATAATACCCAATTGTATATAATATACATATTAATACCTAATTAATTGTTCATTTGGTAGCAGAAGATGTATTAGAAAAATGGCCTAAAGCATTATGCTCACTGTGCGAAAGTCCCCCTGTGGTGAAAATCTAGTTTTTAATGTTGTTTAAGTGTCTATGTGGTGTTTTTAATATACTTTAAGACAAACCATGTGCAGATTCATAAGTCAACACCATTGCTGACTATGTTCTCCTTAAACGGCAGAGAACTGGAAACAACGCGGTTTGAAATCGCTGGTGTTTCTGACGTCACAAACTACCTTGTAACCAAGGGGGTAATCCATCAGCCGGAAGTTGAAGCCTCACGGGAGCCGCCATTGTAGCAGAACTTCACCTGCTGTTAGCATCCCATTGACTCCCATTCATTTTGGCGTCACTTTGACAGAATAACTTTACATCTGAGGCATCCAAAGACTTAATTTGTCCATTATTTATTTCTAAAGAAACACTGACAAATGCTCGATCACTTTGTATCTTACGTTATGGCCCCGCAGAAGCCGTTTTTGTAAAAATAGGCTAAAGATTGCGTCATAACCACGGGACTTTTCTGTCGCACAATAGAGACATTACCGTATAGAGAGGAGGAGAAGCTTGCAGCAATTTTTTACTGTCTATGAGGCAATCAGGCTGACATGAAGGCACAAAGTCAAGGTTGAAGGCCAAAAATAGAGAGTCCATAAAAGCAATAGGACAAAATATTTCAGCAACGTTTTTGAGGAATTAGGTGATTCAGATTTGTCTTGGCACAGCTACTAGAAGATTTTCAACTGTCAGACTGTCATCATGCTCAGTTTGAGCCTGCACATCAGACAAGAAGTGCAATAATTGGGCTTTAGTCTTGAAATCAATAGGGTAGGGGTGGGCGATATGACCATAATTGTGTTTCACGATATGACTAATTTTATTTCACGGTAACGATATATTTCACGATATAGTTATTTATATAGTTATCCTCAAAAAAAAAAAAAAATCGACAAAAAGGGCTTTGGATAATAAATAAACCCAAATACTTTAGAAATGAAAAGTACGTCACCTTGTTTTATTTTATTTGGTTAATTATTTATTTGGTAAACTATTTTTATAGCAAAATATAGTAAACAAAAAAGACTCATCAACTTTTAGATGAACTTCCCACAACAGATTGATATTAAATACAACTCATAGGTGCATTTCAACTAATTTTTCAATCTTCTATTCAATTCAAAAATAATTTTTCAATCTCATGCATTGCTTTACGTCATCAATCAGTTTATAATTATAATATATATATAATATAATTATGATATATTTTTACCACGTGTTTATTATACTGCGTTTTAAGGGCCTTGTTTTGCTCTTTTTGTTATATCTGGCAACCCGTCACCCTGAGCTTTAATCAAGAGGAGTTCAGGAGTGTCAAGTTCATCACGTTCAGAAGTGACTAGAAGGAGAGCAGCAATATGAAAACCAAACCGCAGCTACTGTTAGTGTTGACTAAGTAGTTTAAATTATACACACCTTATAACAGTGCGTCGTTATTAGCCCATAGACCGGAAAAACACCGCGCGCTCCTCTCATTGCATGTGCGCGCGCGTCTTTTGCATCAACAAAATGCGATCGATTAATTTGATTCAAGTTGTAATCACGTATTCGAATCAAAGGAAGATTTTATCAACTGGTTCGGTACGCAATTGTTTGGAGTTAAATATATAACTCGCGCTGCATATTTAGTAATTTTGCCTCAAACAGGATTCGTTTTAACAAGCAGGATGTTCATTCATGCTGAATGCGATTTTCATGTTTAAAAAGTAACTATACATAAGAGAAGGAAAGATGCGGATAACTACATTATTTAAGGTTATTTCTATTCGTAATGAAATTGATATAGCCTATGAAATGTTGTTATCAAGTAACTTCATGCTTTCCCCGAACGTGCACTCCTCTGTACTGCCTGGGTGCTGCTCTGCTCTTAGTTGACGGCTGCCTTTCCCCCGAACATATCACGTTAACAACAAACCTTTAGAAAACGTATTCCTTTGTGGATCCTCTTGATCTACTTTCTCCATGTTTCTTTGACAAATCTCAGCATCAGTCTCTCACACGCGCTGCACTGGAGTTAACCACGCCCACTTATTTACATTTCGCGGTATACACGGAATAAAAAAATCTGTTACGGCTGACCTGTTCTACCGCGGTAACGATATATATCGTCATATCGCCCAGCCCTACAATAGGGTCTCCGTTAATATGAATAGGGTCGCTGTGTTAACAGGTTAACGTGTGATCATCAACGAGTGGATCTTTGAATAGAGGCAGAGCTAATTTGCATATTTATTTATGAAAACTCCGGTCAATGTTAAAATTGACCGGGGTTCTCCTTTAACTAAATTTTTCCATTTCAATGAACTTTAAAATTTTAAGGCAACCAGGTTACTTCATTTTTTAAGTTAAACCAACAATATATATTTTACAGTGTATCGACTACTGGGAGACTTTAACTCTTGTTCCCGCCATTGACGGAAAACAGAAGCAGAAACAAGCGATAGATCATCAATCCCATCCAGACATAGTCTTTGACAAAAATGAGATCAAAATTCTCAAAATGTTGCTTTGTTAATGAAACTTACCCACAGTCATGTGTTGATCAAATAAATAATGCATTATTTGCAGTACATTTTAAAATATGTATTTTTTAAATGTAGTTGTAAATAAAAACTGGAGTACATGTAAGCCATAAGAGAGGCTGTGCTGTGATGCGAAGTGGAGGAACCCCTGCAACCCTTCAGCCGTTACTTATTCACGATACAGCACTTGCCCTCGAGTACCTTATTGCTTTCATAAAATGATGATCACACAATAAAAATATTAAAGTAAAAAATATATATATTATGTATATAACTTTCATGAAGTAAAATCACTAAAAGCCTTCGAAAAAAAATAGTCCCTGACCGTGAACAGCAACAACGTTCCAATGTGTAATATGCATGAAAGCTCAAATAAACAACATAGGAACTGCAGTGTTGCGCAGTGATACATATAACCGTTAGGTAAAGCGGTCATAGCCGTGTATTATCATGAATAAAGCACAGCTATTGACCAATCAGAATCAAGGATTGGAACGAACCGTTTTATAAATTACAGTAAAATACTATTTCAGTCTTTCTACTTCAGAATTTCACATTTAAAGGTCCATTTCTTCATGATCCCATGTTTCAAATGTTGTTGTTAGAGTAATATCTGTAAAATGATAAAGCTCAAATCCCATGTGTCCCTCAATCAGGGTTGATACGGTCCCGCTGCCATTAGCAGTATTTCCACTGATCTTCCGATCTTTTTCCTCATTTCAGTAATTGTGTTGTATTTGGCATATTAGAGTGTAATTCTGAGCCTAATCCAATAGACACTTCACAATAACACTTGTGTGAGAGTGCGGGCGCATTTTGATTAGAATACAAGAATCTCTCTTTCCAAAGTAAATACGGGTTAAAGAGACCCTCATAATTGTGGCTTTTGAAGTCCATTAATGCTAATGTAATAAATAAACATGCCTCATTTGATCTCATCATTGGTGGAAGCGCTCGGGTGCGGGTCTTGATATGTTGTAATCCGTGTGATTCTGCTCATAGCGGGCGTCACACTGACACCAGGAGTGAAAAATGGATGGGGCTTCTTGGCTTATTTATGTGAAGGGACGGTAGACTGGAGACTAATAAGAGAGAGGCGGGGGCCCCTGCTGATGTGTGATCCTCCCGCGGTGCTCGGCCCCTCTAGGGGACGTCTCTTTAGAGGACATGGGGGAGAGAAAGTGAGCGAGAGAACGGCTGGCATGCTGCCCTCGGAAACCTTGCTGCTATCTTCTCTTCAAAGGCACTGATTACCCAGCTCTCCCTCTTCATGTAAACGCTCGCTCACGCATTCGGCTTGAGAAATGATGCGTTTCACAGGAACAGGGAATTTGGGAAGAGTTTGGTGAGAATGTGATACGCACAGAGGAAGTTTAAAATCATGCTGGTGATTCAACTTAAGTAAAAGATAATTTTGGCAACATTTTCAGTTTGGTGCTTTAAGACACTAAACCTGTTTCAGTATTTTGAAATGAAATGAATGCCAAAAAATGCTAGTTAATTAATCTGTGAATTACTATGTCTTAGATTAGTCTACAACAACATAATTAATGCTGGACGGTGTGACCAAAACCTTTATTATTGTTGATGGGAAATATGCCAGACTTAAACATGTCTCATATAATCTGTTTGTGTTTATTAAGTTGCGAAGACAAAGAAAAAATAATGAAAGAAGATAACATACATCCCTAACCCTACCCTAGACCTAAAACTACCCATACTCTGTGCGTGTTATATTGACACTAAAGGATGCCATGTGTGTTGGATGTATACGCATTAGGGGTGTAACGATACACAAAACTGACGGTTCGGTTTTCCCACGGTTTTAACGTCTCGGTTCGGTTTAGAAAGCTAAAATGGCTTTTTTTAAACAGTGGTTTAATGAAAAAAAAGGTCTTTGTCTTTAAATTAATTCAGTTACAATTAAACATTTCACAAGGATTAAAAAAAATCTGCTAATGCTGTGAACTATATTGAAGGCTGCACATTACTATAACATTAAATGTTGTAGGCTAGACTTTTAACCTTTTATTTTTTAGATATAATAATCAACACACAACACATTGTATGAAAACATGTAAACTGAACATAAGGCAGTTTTTACATTAACTTGTGTTTTTACTCTAATAATTTACACAGTTGTCATTTTCATGAAAGATATTTTAAACATAAATTGGTAACACTTTACAATAAGATTCATTAGTTACTACATTAGTTAACATTAACAAAGAATGAACAATACTTCTTCAGCATTTGGTAATGTTAATTTCAACATTTACTAATACTTTATTAAAATCTTGTTAACATTAGTTAATGCACTGTGAACTAACATGAACAATGAACAGCTAGATTTGTATTAACTAATAACAAATACAGTAACAAATGGTTATTTAATGTTAGTTAATGCATGAACTAATGTTTAATAAATGAACCTTATTGTAAAGTGTTACCCATAAATTAAGTAATCAAGATATCATTAACAGGTTAAGTAAAATATAATATACAGGCTAACATAGTGCATTTATTTAGTGCAAAGGTTCATTTATAGGAAGTTGTGGACACTGAATCACTTGCCTGTTGAGGTAAATACTATAATGATAGTGACAAGCTAAAGCTTTGCTGTTTTATTGACGTCTTTCCGCTGCAAAAACACTGATTGAGCGATTACACGAGTTATGATGCCTTTCACTAAGTATACTGTATCTTTCAACACCTTCAGGTGTCTTTTCTGCAACTGAGGAAGAGATGATTGCGTTTACTCGCGCGCGCGCTGCCGCTTGAAATGAGGAGCCTAGTAAGCGATCTGTCACGTCACATCAAAGAGCGCCAAAACGCCATTTATTGTTTGAATTTCGTGATCAAATTGACAGAATCTGAAAGATTACACCTTGCTTATTATCGAAAGTAACAAAACACGGAGCTTGTTATTTGGTGTTAATGGTGGTTAGGCTACAAACTGAATTCATTGTGTACTGTTTACATAAGACGAGGTCCATTGAGCCAGGCTGGGCGGGGCGTGTTCGCGACGCAATGACAGTATCGGCGATTCGAATCGTGAGTTCAGTATTGTGGTTTTTTGGTTCGGTTCGAAATCGTTACACCCCTAATACGCATTGGCATAAGCGTCAGTATATGACACCTTGGGATGAGAATGCGTTGGTATATTTATGAAGCTGCAGCATGATCATGCATTATATGCTCACAGCAGTGTGTCTGTGTATCTATTAGCAGTAGCAAGTCCATACTTGCTCAGCAGCAGCTGCAGCAGATCTAGTCTGCCAAGAACAAATACATTAAAGTGTTCATATTCAATAACATACTAAAACTATTGTAAATCAAGTGTTGTCTTGATTGAAGTGTAGTGTAATGCTATAGATAACTTTCTTTTTCTGAATTTGCAAATAATATAATAAAAGAAACGGAAAAAAAATCATCTAAATGATGCAATCTTACAATATGTTGGTTCACATTTCAAAACCTTAGTTAATTGATTATGGTGTTTTTTTATTTTTATTTTATTTAAATTTCACTTTCAACTGTCAACTGTGTCTTGGCCCACATTTAATACTTTTTTTTTGTAATTGAAATTATTCTTTTACCGTGTCTAGCCTGCATCAAATAATTACATCAACAATGCGATGAAATGAAATTTGAGGCAATGTAATGATTCCTGCAACTGCAAGCAATCAGGGACATTCTTCACTCGTGTGGAATTGCGAGGGTCCCAGAAGTTCATTATTTTTGAAGTTAATTTGAAATCTGTGCTTGCTTTATTTTTGCCCACGTAACAGAAATGGGGATGGAAGGGCCTGGGGTTTCATTTCCGTGCTCTGTGTGCTGGAATCAGAGATCAAAGACACTCGTCTTTCTTAACCTACGACTGTCCTCTCTTACTCTATTCTCTCTCTCTTCCCTACTACCTTATTCTCTACATTTCTGTCTACACATCCTGAATGAACTTTCCTTTTCTTTGTGTCTTACATACAAATCCGACGACCTTGATTATTTTTGTGGACTATACATTTGCAATTGTTAATCGTGTGGGTATATTATATTATATTATATTATATTATGTTATATTATATTATATCATGTTATATTATATTATTTTTCCACTAACTTATGCGATCTGAAGTTTTTTGCTTATTATATTTAGAACATAACATACATACATACATACATACAGTACAGTACAGTACATACATACATGCATGACATGCATACATACATACATACATATACATACACATATACATAATACATATACATATATATACATATATATATATATATATATATATATATATATATATATATATATATATATATATATATATATATATATATATACTGTAAAAAATGTAAAGTTTGTACTGTAAAGTTTATTGAAATGGAAAAAATTTGTTAATACAATGACAGAGATTGATTTAATCATCAAAAACTCAAATATTTGAAAATATATATATATATATATATTTTTACAGTTTAGATGATTTAATATGTAGAGTTAGAGTTAATATGTAGTTTTTGAACATTTTTATGTATTACAAAAATGTTTTATATTATTGTTTTATGAAATATTTTATATTATGATAATTTTTTTACAGTGTAGATGATATGAGTTAATATGTATTTTTGAACGACTTTATTATATATAACTATAACATACTGTATATAAATGCACTAATATATGAACCTAAAATCAGATTTACATTTATATATTCAGACTTATAACTATATAACTATATATATATGTATGTGTGTATATATATATATATATATATATATATATATATATATATATATATATATATATATATATATATATATATATATATATATATATATATATATATATATATATATATATATTTAGGATGTGAATGTGTGTGTATATTCAGAATTATAATTAAATATTCAGATTCACATGTGTATATATTCAGATTTGTAACTATAGATTCAGATTTACATGTATATATTCAGAGTTATAACTATATATTCAGACTTATAACTACATTCGGATTTATATATTCAGGCTTGTAACTATAGAGCCTGATTTGTATTTATTATTATTTGTTTGACTATAATATATATTAGTTAGCATTTTCTTTCCTGTCTTTTTTTACTGTATTTATAATTCAATTTTATCAGCCACACTGTTAGATATCTTATTGACATCAACTATTTAAAAGGCCAACCACTTATTACCATACATAAAAATTTAAAGCTGTAAATAATTGAGGAATATATATATATATATATATATATATATATATATATATATATATATATATATATATATATATATATATATATATATATATATATATATATATATCCTACAATTATTATATATTATATATAATTATAATATAATTAATAATATTTAAATACAATATATTATATATAATTATGTTTTTTTTTATCTTGCCCCCTGAATAAAAGAGCATATCTCCATTTGATAAATGTTTTATTAATTGACAGTCCCAGTGAAGATATTTATGAGACTATCACAAATATCATAAATACACATAATTGCAGTAATGGCCTGAGCCATAAGTGTCTCTGCTGATTGTAGCTCTATATAACCATCAATATTATCATTATTATTAATCCTCATCAAGTGATGCAACTTGACACAGAGGAAAAGTATATTGTATGATTCCTCTGCCGGAGCAACTCCAACTCGACTAGACACGTGTGGAAGAATATGGCTTATGAAGTCATTGCGGTTGTCTAGACATGACTAAAACCACATTTGTTTTCAGCAGCTCTGACAGACGTGTTTATTTACATGTGGGGACGCCAACGTCCGTCTCAGCAAAACGGAGGTGAAAACCTCCACCCACCAAAGGGACAACATACATTTCATCTTGAGAAAGCTGCCAGAAAAACATTTGAGCCTGGTTTTGTGCTTGTACGTGACATACGGAACACAGAAACCAGGACCTTAGCCAAGAGATGACAAATAAGATCCTAGAATAAGTATTATTTTCTGAAAGGAGAGGTCGTATGTGTCTCTGTGTGTGTGTATGCGTGTGTGAGAGAGGGAGAGAGAGAGAGTCAGAGAGAGACTGTATGGAACTATTTACCAATTATTCTGGCAAATGTGAAAAGTATAAAAGCAAGCTGATGAAATGGTTAAACCTATTCCTGTCACGTTTCTTGTCCCGCCACATCAGGGTAACGTGTATTTAAGTGTATTTAGCCATGCCTCCAACAGGTGGACGTACCACCACAGATTTATCTGCTCACAGCACATGAACTCTTTAGCATCATCCGTTTAAACACTTCCACGTGGGTGAATCTTGGGAAGTTTCCAGGTTATATTTCACTCAAAAAAGCGAAATACAAAAATCTCATTCTTTTATCATTATTTTTCACATTTCACATGAATAAGAGGACACTCTTATAAAATTGGGTTAAAACAACCCATTTATATATATATATATAAGGGCTGTGCACAAATTTATTGCGATTAATCGCATCCAAAATTCATATATAAAATATTTATATTTATATAATATAGATGAGACGCATGAGAATATGTATTTATATATATAAATTCAGTATTTAAGTGCAAATAACTCTTAAATACATACTTGTATGCATAGGTATTTATATATACAAAATAATTATATACAGCACACACAAATATATTATGTAAGCAGACTTTTATTTTGGATGCGATTAATCGCAATTATCTTTTGCACAGTCTTAATATATATATATATATATATTATATTAATATTATATATATATATATATATATATATATATATATATATATATATATATATATATATACATGTATGTATATATATATATATATATATATGTATATGTGAAAAATGGTCATTTTAGAAGAAAATTTTAAATGACATTTAGAGGCTTTTGCATCTGAACTCTTCATATATATATATATATATATATATATATATATATATATATATATATATATATATATATATATATATATATATTAGGGCCGGGACTGAATAGAAAAAAATAATCTAATTAATTAGAGGCTTTGTAATTAATTAATCAAAATTAATCGCATTTTAATCGCATAAATATTTGGACTAAGAACAGTGAGAAGATTTTTTTTTTCAAATGGATTTTTTGTAGGCCTATACCATTGAATAATGACTGAATACATAAGCTTAAGCAACAAAATATTGTTTATTTTTTTCAACCAAGTCCAACAGACCAGTGCAATTGTATATGTTTTGCATTGAGGTGAAACTTGAGGGTCGATGTGATATGCGAATTCCATGTTGCATAGCTTGCACACAACCCTGCTCTTACTGCTTCCATACAGCGCTTGACATTAACTTTTTTGCTCACTAGCCAATGTGGCTGGTTTTACAAAATTACTAGCCACACAGCACTTTTACTAGCCACATTTTAAATGGGGCTTTTAACGCACTAAAATTTAATAACTTTATCATTAGCTCTGGTTGTAAAGCTCATTTTTTGAAAACATGTCTATTCTTAGATTCAATAGATTCTTATTGTATATAATAAAAGTGCTGCATCTTTTTTTACAGCAGTAAATAATACAGAGTAGAACAATTATCTGCATTAGAAACAATGAGCAAATGTGATATGACGTGACATAAGGGGAGCCCTGCTAGTAGTGACACCGTGTACCTTAATCATGAAGATTATAAACTTTTTCTTTATATCGGCCACGCACTCACGAACTGACTGAACGCTGTGTTGATGTGTGTGTGTGTGTGTGCGCGCGACCAGTTGCGTGTGATGATCATTTGACAAAAGTCTGGAATGGATGTCATATTTGGCGCGCGCACCCTCGCGCAGCGGCACTGCAGGAGAGCGAGACGCGCCTATGTTCTGGATTCTCCTGCTATTAAAAAAGAGTCGCTATATCATCACATTAAGTTGATAATTAAGGGCAGACTAAAACAGCCCTCAGTCCGACGGCCAGCCCGCGAGTTTAATCTCCACGTGTTTAATGTCGTGCAATTCGTTTGTTATGTACATATGTCTTTTGACAAGACTACAATTTTTCAACACGCCAAAGTGGCTAGTGGGAGTGACTGTGTTACCCGGGCCGCCACGCAAGAAATCCACCCGCATTTGGCGGGTGTTAATGTCAAACCCTGCATCCGTTCGTTTTTATATCATAATTTCCCATCCACGGGACCAACCAAAGCGGTCTCGTCAGCTTCTTAGTTCGTGTCCACTGTTTGTTGTTTGAAGCACTGTAAAAAAAGTCATGAACGCTAGCTGGTGCTCCAGTATAATCAGTCCGCCGAAACTAATCCAGAGAGAAATGTTCCGCGGAGGAAAAATACGTGCGATTAAAATGCGTTAATTTTTTGTGTAATTAATTAATGCGTTAAAGTCTGTAATTAATTAATCTTAATTAACGCGTTAAAGTCCCGGCCCTTATATATATATACACACATATATATATATGTATATGTATATGTATATATATATGTGTATATATATATGTATATATATATATGTATATATATATGTATATATTTATGTATATATATATATGTATATATATATATATGTATATATATGTATATATATATATATATATATATATGAAGAGTTCAGATGCAAAAGCCTCTAAATGCCATTTTAAATTTTCTTCTAAAATGACCATTTTTATCAAGCTTGTATATTTAAGTTCAGTATTTTCACTTAAATGACAATTAATAGGTAATCTTCATTGCCATTTAAGTGAAATTACTGAACTTAAATATACAAGCTTGATAAAAATGGTCATTTTAAAAAAAATTTCAAATGGCACTTAGAGGCTTTTGCATCTGAACTCTTCATATATATGTATATTAGGGGTGTAACGGTTTCACAAAATTCACGGTTCGATTCGATACACTTGTGTCACGGTACGGTTTCGGTACGTTTCAAATACAGCAAAAAGAAAGAAATGGCAAATAAATGTCCTTCATTTAATTTTTTGGTAATTTTATTTTTATTAAAACGAACATCTAAAAAATATAATTTATAATATAATTTATGAAATATAATTTATTCCTGTGACGCATACTCGGAATTTTCAACATCATTTGCCTATCCAGTCTTCAGTGTCACTTGATCCTTCAGAAATCATTCTAATATATGGATTTGATGTTCAAAAAACATTGCTGATTATCATGGCTCATATTTTTGTGGAAACCGTGATGGACAAATGTTTTTACTGTCACATTTGATCAGTTTAATCCATCCATGCTGAATAAATTTTAATTTCTTAAAGAAATTAAATAAATAAAAATACTGATCTAAATTTTTGAACAGAATATATAAATGTTTTTTGATTTAAATTCCCGGCAGTTGTGAGTCTCACACTGATAGCCGCACTATTCCTGTTCAACCACAGTGTTTCTCATTGGAAACATTGAAAGTAATTACGTCTCCAGTGCAGTCAATGTAATTTGCAGTCTATCAGTGACAAATTCATTGCCATGCAGAGTTGAACAGAGCATGATTAAAGACAAGCTATTGGACCCTGAGATCTCTTCAGATAGATTCGCTTTGAAATTATGCAGCAATTAACAGCTCTCGGATCAAAAGCGATGTCAGGCTGCCGGTCGATGATTGGAAGTTGTTGTTTGGTGTTTAGCTGTTTTTGTGTCTGAAAAACACACAGCCTCTGAGGAGAACGTTTAGAACCAAAGGCTGATTAAACGAATGCTGAAACCAGTTCAAAGGAATGCAAAATGAAAGCGTAAAGATTTCGGAAAAAATCGCTTCTGCCTGTGTTCATGTTTTCATCCTTGATGCCTACGATTCTTAGTTGTGTTTGAGCCAGCTAGTTTTCACAGGTTGTTTGTGTAACCCATTTCAGCTGTATCAATATAAAATGAACCGTAGAAAAGAGTTTTTTGGCTCGGTCAGACAAAGAAAGACAGATGAAGGATAACAGGAATCCAGAAATCCAGAATGTTGACTGCTGTTATTATTATTGTATAACATTTCCGAAGGATCATGTGAGACTGAAGGCTGGACTAATGATGCTGAAAGTCTAGCTTTGCCATAAATTACATTTTAAAATATGTCAAAACAGAAAACATTTTTTTTTGCATAGCCTACTTCACATTTCACATTTACACTGACACTGATTATTGTGTGTGTGTGTGTGTGTGTGTGTGTGTGTGTGTGTGTGTGTGTGTGTGTGTGTGTGTGTAATATAATTATACACAGTGCATCCACATATATTATGTAAACACAAACTTGGATTATTTTATATAATTTATCATATTATTATTATTTATTTATTATATATTATTATTATTATTATTATTATACATTATTTGGATGTGATTTATTCTTTGACAGCCCTATATATATATATATATATATATATATATATATATATATATATATTTTTTTTTTTTATTTTTTTTTTACTTTTTTGTCTTTTGCAAATAAATTGGCATAGACACACGCACATTTTAATTTGTATTACAGTAACTACACCATCATATCTATTTTTATGCAAAAATATATACAAAATATAAATATATATATAAATAAAAAATATAGAATATAGTTTTTATCATTACTGTAATACAAAGTTTAATTGGCATTATATATGTATATGTATGTGTATATGTATATGTATGTGTGTATATATATATATATATATAATGTGTAAGCCAATAAGTAGTGACATAATAACTTCATAGCCACACCCTGGCAACCACATAGGGCACCCTAGCAACCGTTAAGCAACATTTACAAGCCGTATTTCAGCTCCAGAGAATAGTAGAAACATGGAGTTACTGAACTAATCTTTAAATATCATCTCATAAGCTGATTAAGCACACCATAACAACCATATCTCAAGCTCCACAATATCATGTTTGTTGGCTCGTATGCAATCAAACACCCAATTAACCGAAGTGGTGAGTTTAGCCACTGCAAGCATCACTTCACATTTTCTTCTGGAAACGTACATTCTAGTTAATTATTGTTATTTTTAAAAATCTTATTTTTTCAAATAATATTAGTTCTCTAAAAAAATAGACTTCATTTTTCATGAACAAAACCTTAGAAAAAATCTTTCTATCCTTTTATGAAAATATGACCCAGGCATTTCTTGACGGATTTTCTAAGAGGGGTTGAATGTCTTCCTGGTGTGTTTAGTGCAGGTTATCAGACAGATGTCAGATGAACATGACCGTATGTATCTATTCACTGGCCTGTCAAGCTCTCCTCCCTTTCACTTCATCAGCCTCTCCATCTCCCCTTCTGTTCTTCAAGCTAAGAGCTTCCTCTGTACAATTACAGGCCACGGGTCAAAAGTGCTTGACGTGTCTCAAAGCGATTAAAGCCAGAGATATAACATGCATGTTTCATAAAAGAGAGATATCCTTGAGCGCCATTTACGACCTTGTACTTTTGTGTCTGTTTGCTTGTGCATTGTTTTCTTCACACAGCCTGTTGTTTTCACATGTTCCCTGATGCATTTGTCAGGAAACCAAACGGAAGGCCAATCTTAGCGTTCAGATTTCAACTCAAGAGCAGCTCCAAACAGGTTAAGATTAGATTTAGGTTCTTAAACGCACCCTGTACGCTGTTAACTTCAGCCGCAGATCTGCAATTACACCGTAATCGTGGTAAATTCCTCTCAATACTGAATGTGAAATATGGAACATGAAGAAGACATTAATTTGAAGTCGGTGCCCATTAAGGGATAATCGACGTGCAGCTGCCATAATTTCCTCTCTCGATTATGCAGTCTGCTGAATGCGCTCAGCGTCTCTGACTATTACTGCGCTCAGATCAGTTTTTACAGTTTGATGACATGGAAAATTGACATTTGTTTGGCACAGGGGTTAGCTGTGTGTCTGTGGTGAAATCCCCGCTGGTGTTTGTGGACACTGCACTTGATGTCACAGCGCACACCGATGTCTGTTTGCTAAATTGGGTGAAATTCTGGAAATGTGCCGGAGTCTCCTCCTGCAATATTCATGACATGACATTTCAGACTCCAGACATGCTTTCTAATTGGTTGACGCAGTTAATCACGGATCCCTTGTATTGCGAGTTGAAAGCGCACTGGGAGAGAAAAAAAGGAGATGGAGGGAATTAGAACATGCAAAAGACTGCGTGACAAAGGCAATTAAACAAATGAGGTAATTAAAACAATGAAACGTCGTATTGATTATATATGGCTGAGACGTTTAGATTCTTTCATCATTTACTTGAGGAATCCTGAGGCAAGGCCATTTTAACTGCATGTGATATTTCACTGTATGGAATGGTGTTTATACATTTTATATATATATATATATATATATATATATATATATATATATATATATATATATATATAT
>JAQIUQ010000033.1:80000-195000 GCA_030378365.1 Hybognathus amarus | reverse complement strand
CATCTTGCTGTCATTACGGCCTGGGAAGCACCGTCAATCTTCGTCGCTGTATTTATTCCCTATCTTTTCTTTGTCACTTATTTTTCCCTCTGAACCCCTCAGAAGAAGCACCTGTCACCCTTAGACCAGGCCTCGTTCTTCTCGCACCGTAACTCCCGCCTTCTGGAATAATTTCGTGATGGATTAAATGCTGTGGCGTAAGCCTCAGGACTGGAGATGGACCGGTTCCAGATCTCTGGGAAAAGTGTCCTATTAGCAGGGGCTGAGGAAATATTTGTTTGCGGTATCTTGGGTTTTAAAGTAATAATAAATAATAGTCATTTTTAAGTTTAAGTCATGGGTTTGAATGGCAAATTGTTTGTTGCATAGCCTTGAGGCGCCAATTAAAATGTTAACCGTGACCAAACTACCATAATTAATACAATTATCGTTATTACTCTTAATAATTTAACATGCATAATTACTTAAAATATTAACAATTTCCTTCATTTCATTTCTGTTTTTTTGGGATTTCATTGGTAGCCAAAACGAAGTTAAGCCGTGTGTCCACCAAAGCGTTTTCCACGCGCCTGGCGTATGTTTTCAATTGTTTTCGATGGGAGCGCCGCGTTTTTTAAACGTCATGAGCGTACCGAGGCGCTGAGCGTTTTTTTTTTCACGCTGAAGCACAGAGCGCCCAGCGCTTTTACTGGTCGCTGGGAGACCAGTTTTTCACTTTTTAGCCAGCCGTCCAATCACAGTGGAGGAGGGGCGGAACTACACACCACACCGACCAACAGTCACAACATTCAAACTGCTGCAGATATTCTGTATCATAGCAACGAAACGTATTAACGAAAAAACGCTGCGCTGCCAAAACGCTCTCAAGCGCCCAAAGCATGGCGTCTTCAGCTGGCAAAAAAACGCTTTGGTAGACACAGAGAAACATCACTTTTTTTTAAATATATATATCAATATAACTATATTTTTCTTACGGTCATATTAATATGTAATCACAAATTATTTGGCCAAATTGTTGCTTGTTTTATTTATTTAGTTATTATTATTATAGTGATATATAATCACTAAATGTTCTACCTTATTTTGTTTAATAATAATAAGACGAATATACTCTAGTAATTTTGATTTATAATAATAAATCTATTTGATAATAAAAAATAACAATAAAATAATATCGACATATTGGTATATAATCACAAACTATTTGGCCAATTTTATTGCTATTTTTTGTATTATTTTTGTATTTGATCACTTAAAAATCCAGTAAAGTTAAAAATTGAAATCACCTTCCAACGTTCTAGATCCTTCACCCTAAATCGGATTGCAAATTGTTAGCTTGCTCATTTATTTTTAAAGGAATAACATATCTTTTGAAGCGTGTCATAAAGCCTTCAGTGAGTGAGTGAGAGAACAAATGAACAGGCTCTAACACATACTCATATATTGCACAACATAACAAGGGGGCCACTGAGTGAAAATTCTCCGTTTCTGTCACGCCGTTGTTCCCCCTCAGGGACCGATGCTAATGCTACAGCTAGCGGCTGTGGAGCGGTGTCTGTTCCTGAGGGAGTTCTGCGTTAACTCGGGGCCATTCTGCATTATGATAATGGCAGGAATCGAGTCTACAGGCCCTAATCAGACACTGTCCGCCTTTAACACCGGCCTCGGGGCCAACCTGTCACCGCTGCCATCACATTCTCTCAGCTTAGCACCCTCGTGTTTGTTTCCATTGCTAATACGTGAAGTTTCTTAAACTGCAAGTCATCTGGACGTTAAATAACTCAAACAAGGCCTGAGAGAGAGAGAGAGAGAGAGGTGTGCTATAAACCACTCAGATGAAGTCTTCATTTTAATGAATGTAAAGAAAAACACGAGGCTGACGGAGTCCTCAGAGGGAGATGCTTGTTTATTTTTTTTCATTTGTGAAATCATTTACTCCACAGTATGACATCTGCCTTTGTTTAAAACAAGCCTGAATTTCCTGTAACAATCCCCCACACTGATTGCCATATGAGGTCCTTCGGATCTAAATAACGCTCCCCGAGGCTCCAGCCCTTCTTCCAGCATTTCAAACAGAGCTGCCTCTTCCTGGCAGTCTCCTGTCTGTTCCTGCAAAGCATCCGCGCACCAATCCAGTTACTTTATCTCCTCCGCCACGCTCCTCCTCATCTGCTTAGTGTCAGCTCGGGCCTATTAGACTGATAAGGGCTTCCCTTGAATCTCTTACAGGCAGGGTTTTTCGCCGTCGATTTCTCGCATGCCAACTCCGAATCAAGCTCTTACTGTCTATCGTTCTTTCTCTCCCGTTTCCCGCAGCTCATCACGAGCAGGACCGCTCGGCGCTGAAGAAGAAGGAGTGGGAGCGAAGGACACAGGAAGTGCAGCAGGATGAAGACTTGTTCTCCATCGGATTTAATCTGTTTGGTGAGCCTTACAAGGTAATGGCCCAATCAGAGCCCACACACACACACGTTTTCATGTTTTATGGGGACGTTCCATATACATAATGTTTATTTTTTATACTGTACAAACTGTATGTTCTATCCCCGAAACCCTAAACCTACCCATTACAGAAAACTTTATGCATTTTTACATTTTCAAAACATCACTTGATGATTGAGAAGTGGTTTTCTTTATGTTGACCAAGACATGTCCACTCAAAGACAAGGATTTCAGATATTGGCAACTTTTTGGGGATATTTTGTCCCTGTAATGTAGGGTTTACCAGACCAGACACACACATACACATCATCATCCAACAAACGGCTAAAGATGTTGAGGAGCTCTCTATTACCGCTCAATATTTACACAAATCCTGCTTTCCCCTCGGGTTCAGCTGGGAAGTGGTTTGTAGGAACGCTTACGATCAGGGTTATGTAACTTTTTACCCGTTTAGATGCTTCAATAAACTATTCCTTTCTAGGATTAAAGTTTGGATGTTAAAGGTGAGTTATATCAAAACTTCTGAAAAAGCGTTTGAAAAATGCCTGCGCTACTTTAAAAGGTCCCCTGACATGGGGTTATTTTATAATGTTTCCTTGGTTGCCCTTATAGTGTTAGAATGTTTGAATGTTTTTTAAATTAAAAATAGTCATAATTTAGAAATAAAAGTCATTTTTCCTAGCCTCTTTTAGCCTCTGATTTGAACGTCTCTGTTTGAAGGGTGTGTCTGCTGTGGGATTCAGTGTAAATGACACTATATTTGGCACAAACAGGGCTACCATAATATGTGAGCAACATGTATGTACATGTTTGTATTTTTGAGTGAATATTGTTTATGAATGGTTATTAAAAAAAAAAAAACTAAAAATGAAAGTTTATGAAATAAGGCCACACAACACATACGAAATATGCGTCCACAAGACTTTTGACTAATGGATGTTGTCGCCAAGAGTTTTTTTCTTCAAAATGATCTGAAAAACATCCTGCCTAATCTTTCACATAAAACTGTGAATTGGGTTATATTGTAAAAAAAAAAAAAAAATGTTTGCCACTTACAATGATCTACTGGTACTTGGATTGTAAAACTTGGCATTACACACCCCATATGAAGCCTGAACTGAATGGGAATTTGCAGTTAATTAAAGAAAGGGTGAAATTTTTGTCCAGGCAATCTGTACATAGTTATTTAAGCTTCTGCCTGCTGAGAACCAAAATAGTGACCTGGACGTGGAGGTTAAAGGTCAAATTTACCTTCAAAGAGCATTCTCAGCATATCCAATTGGCAATTCTACTTTTTCAAATATAGCTTCATTTTGTTATCATTGCCATAACCTTTATTACATAACTGCATAGCTATTGCAGTTAGTACTGAGATTTATAAAGGGTCTATCTACTGTAAATACCAATGCTTAAAGGGCTATTTGGCAATTGGCTAACATTTCCTGCAAGTGTGATGAAAGAAAAAAATGTTTTTGAGGCCTTGTCCACACTAATAATTTTTTGTTTGACCAACCTGGAACAATTTGCCCCATGGACTTTTTTTCCCCCAGACCTGTTGCTGTCTACGTTTCCATTGTGGTCTAAAGTACCGTGAAGATTAGGCAAATTAGTCCGGTGATGTAGGACTTTGCTGCTACTTTCCAGTTGATGCTGGATTTTATGCTCTGAGTTTAAGCTTTGTAAAGCCTGAACCTCGTCATTGGTCCTATTTTTGCAAACTCCATTGTTGATTTGAATAGCACCGCAACAGATTTTTTAAGAATGGTGGTTAAAATACTCATGCTTGGAGTCAACCAATCAAAATGCGACTGAACCAATCAGCGTGTTCAGAGCCCAAGTCCCACCCCTGAAAGTTCCTGAACTTTGAAAAGTACTACCTTCGCAAGCAGGGACTTTCTGAGGGGGGATTTTTAACTCGGAACTTCATTTAAACCCTGGTTCCTGTGGTGGAAACACACTGCAGTACCACTCCAAAGTCCCTAGTTCCTTGGCAAAGTTCCTGTGGTGGAAAATCGCGGCTTTTGAACACTTAATAAAATGTACTCGCAATTGCTGTCCCGCAGCAAAACATGAGAGCAGTTGCGTTTTAGACCAAACATATGTGTATGCAATTTGGGAAAACCCACCACATGGTGAAATTTGACATTTTACAGGTTTTGAGACCATATTAAATCTGGATTCAAGCCCTTTCCAAATCTGTTTTTATTTTTTGTGTTTATCTGAAGTCGGCCTGATCGCTCTGATTTTCAGTAAACGGAATTTGGAGAAAAAACGGTTTAATTAACGGTTACTGTCCTGCTAGCAGGATGACTGCATCTCTTTGTTTATTGCCTTTTTTCATATCACATATTTTAGTAATCATCATAGATTAGGTATCATTTGATAATTTAATAAAAACCCAATTTTGACAAAAAAAACTGACATTCAGTCTATATTTAGACGTTACTGAAATCCAGACAGGTTTTCCCAGATCGCGTCACATATAATGGTGAGTGAGTTCGACCTGCGCGTCACTCGAATGGTGGGATATTTTGCTAAATAAAATGATCCTGCCAGAAGAATAGCATGAGAACTTTATAATGTCTGTTCCGTCTGGATAACCTAAGTAAGCATTTATGAGGTTTTTCACATTCACAATAAGGTTTGTAAATTTGGTGTTTTAGTGTGGATGTGAAACTTTTGGAAAACACTTGAAAACGGCAGATTAATGTAGACATTAAGAGAGTTACATTTTGCTAGATTATGAAAAAAAAATCTCTTTGAAATAACATGCGCTGAAAGAATTGCATACAGAATGACCTGGGAAATGTATTAACGAAGTAAATAAGGTCATTGTTGACTCTCATATTGCCTTTAAGAGCCATTGAACATTTACAGTAGCTGAATAAAACACCTAGCACTTTTGTATGTCACCACTCAGAAGAACATCACTTTTATTGCGTCAATAAGTGTCAAGGGTCGCCCTTCCAGCCTCAGGTAGCTTACGCTGTTTCCTTAGCCAGCTGTTAGCAAGGGCCGAGACAGACCATCAGGGAGACTGAAGCACTGTCATTATGCCGGTCCTGAGGTCTCTGGGGGCCAGAGAACTGGATCAATCTCCCCTGTGCCTCTGCGTTCAGTCAGTAGGTGAAGAACTGCCTCTTACCCTAAGCGTCCATTACAACTGGAAAGCTTGGACGAGCATGACAATACAGTCACTCACCGCTTACTCAAGCCCTTAATTGTTCCATCTGTGTCATTTCTACGATACTGTCATGTGAACAGTTATGTGTGACAGGTTATGACAACATTGTATGGCATTGGTTTTGATCCAGGACAGGGATTTTCTTTAAATGGCAAGTTTTTGCTTGAGTGTTGCTCAAGAACCTCTTGTTGTTGAGATTTTGTTTGTTAAAGCCCTAAAAATGTAGGTTTAGAGTTAGGGTGAGGTTGGGGTTAGGGTTAGAGCTTGTTGTAAGTTAACTCTAAAGATAACTATATTACTGTCCACTAGGGGTTGAACGACTTCAGATTTTTTGAAGTCGACTGTTATTACATCGAAGTCGAGTTCGACGTTCGACTAGTCGCTGACGCACATTCATAAAAACATTAGAGACGTGACTGCTTTGCAACATGCCACAATTTATAATTAATTTACAGAAAATTATACAGATGCTGACAGCTCATAATGGGGCCATTTACACCTGGACACTTCATGAGTTTTTATCTGATCTGATTTATCAAAACGATTCCGTTTACACACATAAATATGTTTGCAAAAACGGATACAAATCCGAATCTTCAAACAACGCGCAATATGCAGATTTTACATCAGACAGTTCACATCACCGAAAGCAACAGTAGGCTAACGAGCTGCATTTTATTGATCATCAGCTAATTTCAGACCGCAATAAGAGAGACAGCACTGGTAAGATCATTTTATTTCTTTACTTTTAGCTGAGATGATTGTGTGTTAAGCGTCTGTGACTTACATTCACTTTGATTTACGATAGTTTGCATGTTGGCTTTATGAATAGATGCAGATGCGGTGATGCAAGTTGCCATAGCTTCGTCATATAATGAATAACACGCTCTCACACGTTTTCCTTCAGCATTTTCGGGAGAAGTCCAATTTACATATGCGGTTTCAATTTAAAATCCATCTCGAATGCGATTCGGAGGGCATTTAGCTTACACATGGTCTTTTCACGATTCGGAAAGCAATCAGATCACAGAAACACATGAAAGTGGCCAGATGTAACTAAACAGCCCGCTGTTTACATCATCATTTAAGATGAAAAGAAAAAACAAATTGCAGGTGAATTAGAGATGCATTGATATGTTTAAATAATATATGAAAAAAAAAATAATGTTTGATAATTTTAAAAGAGAAACTCTCATTTCCCGGTAAAACAGTGAGTGTGCGTCATGCTTTCACTTTCGTTTTCAACAATATAGTGCTAAGTTAGTAAAGTATTTCCATACACTCTATGTAGCCTACCAACGCTGCTTTCTTGCTGCAATGACCCTCTGGGCATTTCATCTGTTGTCGTCTGCAACGCGGTAATATAATATCAAAATTAGCGCAATCATAAAGTGTCACATGATCCACGTGACTAGTCAACGTCAAGCTTAAAGCGTCACGGCATTGCATTAAGGTTGACTAATCGACTAATCGGTTCAACCCCTAGTGTCCACACCAGCGGACAATATCGTTCTGTTTATTATAAGTACATGCTTGTCTGCCGCTTTAAATGCTCGAGCTCGTTACACTACTGTATTAATGATGGATTCTAAAGGGCTGATTGTTTGATTCTGATTGGCTGATTGTTGGCTGTCAATGTTCATCAGCTGAAAAAAATTATTCTCAGTGTGATTCGAACAATATCGTTTCTGTGTGCTGTTATTGTTATAGCTGTGGTGTGAACTCTGCTATTCTTTAATATTGAGAATGATTTTTAAAACTATATCTTTATCGTTATCTTTACAGTTATCGTCCTTGGTGTGAACGGGCTTTTAAGGTTATGAATAAGGTGGTTTGTTCCAGAACAATGACACAATTTGCATTCTTGAGATATAAGTAGTGCTGTCAAACGATCCAAATATTTAATCATGATTAATCACATTAATATCATAGTTAACTTGCGATTAATTGCGATTAATCACACATTTGTATCTATTCTAAATGTCACTTAATTTATTTGTGTCCCATTATTATTTTTTCGCATTTTAATGCTCTTATTAACATGGAGAAGTGGATCGGCTTGCTTTGTGCAAATGTTTTTATTGAAAACAACATTGGCATATACTGTGCTCAATTTCACACTGAACGTTCTCAGTTGGAGCAAATAATCTCTCACACGATGTAACACTGTCCGTCAATAAAAGCGTGAAAGAAATACTAAGAAGGTCCTAATATTGACGAGGGGTGGGAATTCGCATCATTTGTGTGTGTGCTTGGCCATCATCAAGTGGTGTTTCAGACTGGACGTGTTGTGATGATAGCTCAGTTCACAACGACAAAACACACAGATCATGTTGGTCTTGTCAATGGGACCATTTGGCAACTTTTTAAAAGTATACTTTCCTTTCAGAATCTTATTGGCAACTAATTTGGCATCTCGCTCTCATCATTCACTCAAAGCATAATGTTAACTAACTATTTGGCCGGCTCGCAAGCCCAAACAAGTGTGTGCGGCGTTGTGCCTGTTTTGTTTCCGGTCTAGCTAGATCCGCTTGCGCTTTGTTCGACAAAGCAACAAAATGTCCTGTTGCAAAAGAATGTGAAAAAAACGAACTTTGCTAGGGCAAAAATATTGTTAATCGCATGGTAAAAAAAAATTGATGCCGTTAAAATGGGTTTGCATTAACGCCGTTAATAACGGCGTTTAACTGACAGCCCTAAATATAAACATTCAAAACGTACAGTCTCTCACTTCCACTAAATTGATTATATATTTTTGACATTAACGCGGACTTCAGCTTCTCATCATATCGTCTTTCCAATTTAATGCTCTCTAGAATCAAATCTATCATCAGCGCACTGATTCGCTTCCATGGTGCCTTCAAGCACGATTTGCAGTCTGTGAGGTAAACTAAACGATATTGGCTATTTAAAAAGGGGGAGGAGCCATTCAATATGTCCCTCCTTAGCTTCCTATTTCAGTGGAAATTATGTCAACTCATCACACAAAGCTGCGCGTTCCAACGCACTTCAGTGGGCCTTAAATGACCGTGATATTTGACGTTTTTAACCTAAGGAACCCACAAACTTTGACTGAGGGTTATTTTAGATTGATCAAGATAGTCTGGAGTGGAATAAATGTCATTCCATATGTCAGCTTGTATATTTTAGCTCTGTCAAAGTATCTGTGATAATTGGTACAGATATGTAAAATGATTGATGAGACTGATTTACCATCGGGAACATCCGAGTTTAGTTTACTAGAAGAGCTAATTCCCTCATAAATTGTCTTCAAACATAATGGCGTCTGTAAATCGGAGCTTTGAAGCAAGGAATGCCTTTCTGTGGAAGAATTTTTCTGTTAGTTCACACAGAGCAGCAGTCGTAAAAACATGTAGTGTTGTGGAGTGTTGCCTTCTTTTTAGAGGGATAATTACAGTCCTCCGATGACAAGGCAATCTCTCTACCCCTCTTTTTTAGTTTTCGTTTTTTTTCCTTCTTAACTTTATATCTGAATTAGTGCTCTCTCTCTCTCTCTCTCTCTCTCTCTCTCTCTCTCTCTAATCAGCTCTACACATGCCATTTATCTTCATCTGGGCCCAGACTTCTTCCTCTTAGCCTCTGAAATTCTGAAATTAGTTGCCTCAACATCAGAGCTCTCCACTTAAAAAAAACAACTTCAGCCTCACATATATAAAGCTAAAATTGTGTTTCTGCTGATGTCGAGGCGAAGCTGCGAGCGTAGCTTTTCTCTCTGAGTTTTAATGTGAGAATCACTGGGCTCTGAAATACTTCCAGGGTGACATCAGGTGAAGGGGAAATATGTTGCTTCTGTCGGTTATTTATATAGCATTTGCAAAAATGAAAATTGTCCCAAAGCAGCTTTACAGGGTGCCAAGACTAAATCCCCAGAGAGCAAGCGCAAGGTGTTTGTGATAATGAAAAACTCACTGAAAGTAAGGACGGTGGTTGACTGTACGGTGAACATTTTCAGACTACAGTTGCTCAGGAAGAAAAAAAAACTTCATAAAAGCCATCAGTCATAAATTCAATATCTCTGTTACATAATCTTTTTTTATTTGTCTAAGAAATTACAGTGGCCCAAAAAAGTTAGGTTTGGCCAATTTAAATGGTACATAAAGGTATTGTAGTCATTTTATATATACTTATTAGGGGTGTAACGGTTCACAAAATTCACGGTTCGGTTTCGAGACCGTACACTTGTGTCACGGTTCGGTTCGGTACGTTTCCAATACAGCAAAACGAAAGAATGCCAGATAAATTTCCTTGATTTTAATTATTTGTTTTATTATAATTTTATTAAAACTAACATCATAAAGTATGATTTGCTTTGAGCAATGGTGGAGCTATACTTAACTTTTTTTAGGAGCATATAAAACAAAACTGCTCCTTTTACAAAATGAAATATAATATTGTAGTAGTTATAAACAAAGGTTTATTTTAGTTTAGATTAACATTTGAGGGCAGCAATTGTATTCATAATGTCACAATAAAACTGACGTGATGTTACTTGAAAGCATTATAGCTAGGGTTGGGTATCGAGAATCAAGTATCGATTGGAACCGGGACTAACTTTTAGTTTTTTCCGGAATCGTTCAAAAGTTAAAATTTCGATTCCTAGTTTCGAATATTCACACTCGGATCGACCGGAAGAAGAAACCGCTGAACAACACCAACGAAGAAGCGTCTACCAGAAGTGTTGGCATAACTGCGCGAGTCGAACATGAGTAGCTTACGTCGGCGGTTCAAAGTGTAGCTTCACTTTTCTAAAAATAACGAAATCTCGGCAAAATGCAACATTTGTGACAGAAGGAGTATTTCCTTCAGAAAGACCGTTGGTTAGCAAGGTTAGCTAAACTTTTTTGACCCTGCCTCTTAAAAGAATCGGGATTGAGAATCGTTAGGAACCGGAATCGAAACAAGGAATCGGAATCAGAATCGTTCAAATTCAAACGATAACCAACCCTAATTATAGCCTACTTTTCCTGCCAAACTTACAGTTAGTTGTGTTGTACAGTAAATCCATTGTGAATGCTGCTGATCTGTGGACTTTGGATAGTTCATTCATGGCACAAAGTTTCTTCCTGGTTTCCACGTCAGTGCGGTTTGATCCGTTAACACAATTATATGCATGAAACCATTCAGAAAAATTTGGGCACAAATGGGTTAATAACGGATAAATGTGAATGTTTCTCACTAGATCTCGCAGCGATGTTATTACTTCAGTGTCGAATTCAAATGCTTTCTTTACAAGATTTGGCTGTGTAGAAACAGTGCTGCTTGAATAAGATCGGCTCACGCTGCATTGGTCCAAACTGATAAACGGTCCGTCAACCACACAATAACGAGTAGCTCAGTTTCATTCCGCTTACATTACATTTGCCATTTGATGTTGTGGTCACGTCAGCGTCTCTTACATTATGAGCGCGCTTGCTACACGCGGCGCGCCTATATTTGAACAACGAAATTTTGGTCGGCAGGAAAAATGGTCTAACAAACCGTTCAGTTCAAATATGCGTACCGAAAATCGAACCGAAAGCCTCGTACCGAACCATTCAAATACGAATACGTGTATCGTTACACCCCTAATACTTATGTATATACTCAGATTTATGCATTCCTATGTCAGAACAATCAACTCTGAAACGAATCTGCAGCAGTCGGGTTGTACAACTAATGCTCTGTGAGTTGTTTACATTCATTTTTATTGTAATGTTGAGACATGAGGTAATTTAACTCCGTCTCTCGTGATGCTTTGCAGATTCTGGTCTGGCTGTGTGTGTTCATGTGTTTTGAAGGAAGCGTAGCTTTGGAGGCACTTTGAAGGGAGGGTGGGATCTTATGCTTTCAAAGCTAGATTGCTATTGCTAGAAAATGCGAAATTGCCTTTAAATCTACTTTCCTGTCACTCAGTTCACAGTTGTTCTATATAATAAAGTGAAATAAGGGGGGAAATAGTTTAGAAAACAAATCTCAGATTAAACCAAGACTTGTTTGTGGCATTGCACTGCAAAAACATCACAGTTGAGGCTTGAGAACCCGCCGTGAGTCTCGAGCAAATCATTGTCCTTCTTCACCTCCTTTTGTGTAAATTAGACTTATTATAGATTTATTCATAAAAACACAGAGCTATTTGTTTGATGCAATTAATGTTGCGGTGTTAGGAAAGCAGGGGGTGAAATGAATTTCATTGAAAAGAGATGTTTGTTTATGTTTTGTATTGATCATGGCAGTTATTCATCAAATCATGGAGGAAAATGTTATAAACGGGCATATATCCAGACATGAGGTGTAGTTTGTACACTTTCAGCATTTTAAAGAGCTGATTCAGGTGGATCTCAATGGTGCTGGTTTGTGTGCTCTGCCGCATCCTTTGTAATCCACTGCAAGATAGGGAATTGCGCAGTGAAAATTGCATTCGGCACTAATTTTGTGGGCGCGTGTGCGGCGTTACCTGATTTGTGTAATTCCTTTAGTGAATCGGGCACAAAAGACAACAGAGACAGCACATGCAAATTAACAGTGCAATGAATGGGCACAATTCATTCTTACTGAATCCTTCCTTTGTCTCAATTCATAAGTGCTCTGGACAAGGAGTGTGCCGTTTCTAGGGCTGTCCGGTGCACTGAACTGTTCATTCCTTTGAAATTCCCAGAATGCAGTGAAAAATAGTGAGCATTAGTTGCTAATGTTAACACTTTACAATAAGGTTCCATTTGTTAACATTACTAACTACATTAGTTTACATGAACTAAGAACAAACTAAAAAGCATTTATTAATATGTGTTAATGTTAATTGCATTTTATGCAATTAAATTAATTGCAATGTAAATGCATTTTTACAATCAAAGGTTGTATCTGTTAATATTATGATATGTATTGAAGTAACAACTGTATTTAGTTAAAATGAGCAAATATTCATAAATACTGTAACCAATGCTGCCCATAATGTTAACAAATGAAACCTTATTGTAAAATATCAAGTTAACTTAACAAAAGTGTTGTAATGTCTATTATAATACGTATTTTTTTACTTGTTTTTTTTGTGTTAAATTATAATTATTAATATTTTCACTTTTAATGTTTATATTAAGAGTAAGTAATGTTATGTGCTTTTGATTATTATTTGTTGTTGTTGTTGTTGTTGTAATTGTTATTCGAATAGTTTTATTTATAGCTTTAATTTTTTTTCTTCAGTTTTAGTAATAATTGCAGTAATTGCATTTTATTTATTTGCATTATTCCATTTTATTTTATTTTAGTATTATTTTTCAGCTTTATTTTTTTATAGTTTTAATTTTAGTTGATAGCATCACTGTGATTTACTGTATGTGTGATGAGAGAAAATGTGCAAAAACACTGCAATGACTCGGAATTAGAACGTTTATTATAGCCTAGTGCACTGTAAAAAAATATTGTTGGTTTAACTTAAAAAAATAAGTAACCTTGTTGCCTTAATTTTAAGTTGATTGAACTGGAAAAAGTGAGTTAATACAATGAAGGAGATTGATTTAATCATCAGAAACTCAAAATAATAAGTTATCTGAACTAAATAAATTATTTAAGTTGATTTGACAAAAGAAAAAAAAATGTTGTGATAACAAATCTTGAAAATATATTTGTTTACAGTGTGAGAATTGTTTCAAATTGAAAGACGCACTCGATTAAAAACCGCCAGTCTATGCAAAAGAAATATGAATATGTGAATACGAAAAAAACTAAAACAAATCTAGACTGTTTAATTATGGCTTAAGTGTGCAGAGACATTGGACATGTACACTGTACTGTCTCTATTGATGATGTGGAATGGAGGCTTAAACAATTTCTGAGTGAGTTTGCATAGAGAATGTAATTGTTTCTGGCCCATAGGAATGTGCTGTCCCAGCATTCCTCGCCGCAGCTGTGCAGTTGCATCACTCCCCTGAATGATGCGCTGTGCATTGAACCTGACTCCATTTAGTGAGCCACTCTGTGTCCTGTCCAATGTGAGAGGGATTTGGAGCTCAAAGCGGGCGCTTGAAGGATCCAGACAGAAGCACTGTGAGAACAACCTGCTG
Organism: Hybognathus amarus; assembly: GCA_030378365.1. Classification (NCBI taxonomy): domain Eukaryota; kingdom Metazoa; phylum Chordata; class Actinopteri; order Cypriniformes; family Leuciscidae; genus Hybognathus; species Hybognathus amarus. The sequence continues at coordinate 181,317 of JAQIUQ010000033.1, read as the reverse complement.
CCAAAGACGCTGAAAGATTAACAAAAAAAGTGCTACGTACATATGAGTACGCCCTCAAAATGGGAGCGAAAGTTAAAAAGTTCACTCGGAAACGATAAATTCCCGCAATTGCGCTTACAATTTAAAGGGATAGTTCACCCCAAAAATGAAAATTACCCCATGATTTACTCACCCCAAATCATCTTTGGTGTCTATGACATTCTTCTTTCAGACGAATACAATCAGAGTTATATCTCCTGGCTCTTCCAAGCCTTAGAATGGTTGATTTGAAAAATATCCATATTTAAAACTTTATCGCCTAAATAACGCATCCGGTAGACGGCCGTATGCATCAATTTACGGTGAAGGAGTAACACTTGAGCCGATGCATGACGGCGCATTGATGAACGCATATGCACGGAAGTTAGAGCAAAACATCGCTCACGAATTAAAAGTATAAAACAAGAACTTTAAAAGATTAACTAAACCCTAAACCAACTTTTTTTATTTAATGATCCGCAACAATGAATCTTTATTAATACCAGTCATTGATTCGAGTAACTTTTTTGACATTTGTGTATAAAGTGTTTTATTTCTACAATATATGGTGTAAAAACGTCTTAGTGCTGCCCTCTTCAGGTTGAACGGTGGCCACTGCAGTTGAATTTTCCAATTGGATGTTAGCGGTTCTTCGTGATGTACGCACGTTTCAGCTCACCACACTCTTGGTACGAAGCTACGCCCTTTGGCAGTATAAAAAACAGCTTGTTTCATCAAAACCACTGTAGCGAGTCAGGAGTTGGAATTGCAAGTATTGAAAACGATCAGGATAGAGTGTTTTAGCATCTATTTCAGTCTCCGCTGGAGTCTGCCCACTTTTTCAGCATTTTTAAAATATTGCCATTGGGTGGAGTCAGGCTCTGACCAGGGGTTTAGTTACCCTTTAAAGGGGCCGCATAGAATAATTGAGGTATAAATATCCGAAAAATGAGCTACACGCATCAAAAGAATGAGAAGAAATAAGTGCAATGATGTCATTAAAAAACTGAAAAGTTATAGTGCTGCCGAGATATAAACCTAAATTAGCATTCTGAATTACTAGCCCCGGCCCGTCAGGTGTCGTAATACCAGTTTCGGCCATGGGAGGCGGTATGCGGGCGAGCAACATTATCACCAGCCAAACTGCAGTAATACACGAGTAAGTCGCGTGGCTTGTGTGTGTACTTGAACCTGTCCTGATGTCAGTCATGTGGAAATACAGCCTACTGCTACATTTCAGTTAAAGGAAGAGTTCAAAAAATGATTGGTCAACATTATGCATGAGGAATACATTTTGGTAAGTTGTAGCATACTGTATCTTTCAACAGTGTTCGTGTTCTTTTTCCATTAGCTAGTAGAGATGATCGGTTCATGTGCACTAGGGATCTGTGGTGTAACATGTACAAGCGTCAAAACGGTATTTATTGTTTGAATTGCGTAATAAAATTGACAGAATCTGAGAGCTTAACTAACCTGCTTGCTAAGTGTCAATTGCAATTGTGTCTCACAGTGAAATCGTGAAAGTTGGCAGCTCTGAATGGCGCTAGCTTGATCTACATCAGCCAATGCTGTCTGTCAAATTAATTCAAACTAACAATAAAAGTGTAATATGAACAAAATGAATACCATAAACTTCCAATAATTGCCCAGGCTTTTATTTTTGCATATCGTCGAAGTGCACCAGCTTGTTTTTGAGACAGGTCTTCATCATTTAGTGTTTAGATGTTGTTCATTGAGTCTCTGATCTCTAAAAATCTCCAAATGCTCCACGTGAAACTGCGGTCTTCCAGACCTTTTACTATCATGTCAAATTATTTGAATAATATGTGCGAGAAACTCAATTTCTGGAGGTATACTGCCCCCATCTGTTATGGAATACGGAATATGATTAGATTTAAAATGCAAGATGGCACCTTTAAAGAGAAAAGTCAAAGAGCTTGAGTTTTGTGGCCCAAACCTGCTTGTTGGAACCGTGAAAGGCGTCAAAGCTTATGCTACTCCTAGATCCTACATCATACACGGCCATTCACTACCATTATAAAGCTTGGAAGACCCAGGACATGTTTTAATATAACTCTGATCGTATTCGTCTGAAAAAAGAATGTCATATACACCTAGGATGACTTGAAGGTTGAGTAAATCAAAGGCTAATTTGGGGTGAATATCCCTTTAACAGGCTTTCTCCGTGTTATAAGTCACTACGAACCATGAGAGCTAGGACATGAGCGCTTCGTTTTTTTTCATTCCCTCGCCAACCAGTCTTTGCTGCCCTCCACCCCCAAACACTCATCTAAGGCTGCTATTAGCTAATCCCCCTAAATCCTGTTTAATGGAACTGTGCCATTAACAGCTATTTGGGACTAATTTACTGGTTCCCAGATTGCTTGGCACCTTCAAAGCAGTTCCAGTGGTGCTGAGCGCCGTAGCTCGAGTGCCCCCGCTGCCCCTTTTGCTTGTTTCCCACATCAACCCCCCCAATGTCCCTTCGTGGCCTTTCACTCCTGTTGGACATGCTTTCTCTGTGCAAGGCTGTTTTTAAAAGCTTTCAGCCAGCCAAGGTCAGACCTCTGGAGCTCCTCCAAGAGTTTTCTACCGTCCCAGTCACAGAGAGACTTTTCTTTTTTTTTTCTTTTTTTTTGCCCCAAGGCAAATATTCCCAAATTACCCTCTACCTCAAACAACTTGCTGAGTCAAACGCACAAAGTGAGCGAAAAGACGCCTTGCTGTGCATGCTAGCACAATACCTTGTTCCTTTTTGCCTACCAGGTTGTTTTTGCGGCTTCGTTCTGCATTGCGTAGAAAGGATAGTACGTCTGAATTAAATAAAGTCAGTCTAATGCTTGGTCTCGGGAGTGATTTGAAGTTGTTGTGCTCGAAGTGTGTATTTAGCTCTACTCTGTGGGAATTGTTGTTATGGCTGCCTTGTTTTTGCCACCAGGTTCACTTGGCAACAGTGTTTTTTTTTTTTTCCATTCCTAATTGAGGAATGAATGCAGTACAATAACACTATGAACTTTGTCATCAACAATTATGTCTACTTTTAATGTTTGTGGATGGTTCATATTAGAGGATGCAACAACCTTTATAGACGTCAGTGTCAAACATTTTATTTATAATGTGATGTGATGTCATTTTTTAATTAAACTTTGTATTCAACAGCAACAACAACAAATAAGAGTGTACGGCAAAGCTTGATTGTATACAGCAGGATTTATCTGTCAAACATTTGGTTGGAGGGGTTAATAAAAGCTGTGGTTGTTCATTTTAAAGGCCTCATGACATGGATTTATATATATATATATATATATATATATATATATATATATATATATATATATATATATATATATATATATATATATATATATATATATATATATATATATATATATATATATAGCCTATATAGAAGTATGGCCGATAAAAGCTATTATTTTCACTATTGTTTTTGACTGCAACTGGCACTGTGTGTAAAGAAAATGTGTGAATTTAAGGAAAGTTAATGTGACTAAACTGAAGTAGTTGAAGGAGATCGCAATTCTCGCGCATGCGTCGTGGAAATCTCTTGAAGTCTCGTTTCAGACCAACAAGGAAGAAAAGGAATAGTCAAATAAAGTCGTTATTTTTGTTTGTTTTTTCACACAAAAAGTATTCTCGTCGCTTGATAAACTTATAGTTGAGCCACTGTTGTCACATGGAATATTTAAACATTTTCTTCATTGACTTTCTGGGCTGTCAAGTGTCATTCCCTTAGGCAGCCTATGTGGTAGTGATACAGCTCTCAAATTTAATAAAAAATATCTTCATTTGTGTTCCGAAGATGAACGAAGGTCTTCGGGGTTGGTACAGCATGGGGGTAAGCAATTAATGACTTAATTTTCATTTTTGGATGAACTAACCCTTTAACAAAAAAATGAGTCAATATACTGGCAAATTAGTGATATTTTCACAGTTATGGACTTGTCCATCGCTGTCAACATTGAACATTGAAAATAAGTGAGATTTCCTGGAATCCATCCCCAAAATAAGGGATTTTTTTGTTTTGTTTTACATGATTCTTACCCTCAAACTTTAAAAATTAAGCACTAACCATTAAAAGTCTGATTTACCGATCAGGGGTGCGTTTCCCGCACAACGAATATAGTTCACTGATTCACTACCATAGTACGATGCATCGATTGGAGAAATCAACTAGCTAATCACGAATGTTTCCCAAAACCCATTGTCGCAAAGTATCGTTCAACCACGTTGGTTTCGCACGTGATGGAGTAATAACTACTTTTAATGAAACTGTTTGAGGTCCAATTAACGCTAGATTTGTTTTATATAAATTACAGACATGTCATCTGAGGACTATTTCTAATTGTTCTCAGTTGTTTTGCTTTATTACCAGACTCAATATTTGGCTCGTTCTTACATAGTAGAGACGAGTTCGCACATGCGCACTCTTCAAACACGTTACTTCAAATCTTTTGACAAACTAAAAGACGCAAATTCCATTTGTATGTATTCTAAATAACAGACACTGGTTGTACTTAATGTCAGATTGCTTATTTTGCTCAAGATAAGGATTTATTACCTCCAAATGTCACAAAATATAGAAACGCTGCCTTTAACCACAGGTCGAGAGCTATCGTTCAAACCACACAACTTTGCGATGCTGTTTGCGAATGTTCGCTGGAACGATTGTTTGGGAAGCACAGACTTGTTGAACTATGCTGATAACGACGTAACTTAACGACGTAACGACCATAGTTGGCTAACGATGGTTTCGGGAAATGCACCCAGAGCGCGTGCTGATATGGACTAAAACCTTTACACTTGACGCGTCCGCACGAGCGCGGCAAAAATGACACGTTGGGTGCACAAGACCGGCAAGACCTCATTTTGCATGGCTGTGTACAGCTTTTTTTTGTGACAGTGCGCGGCACCGCGTCCGAGGATGAACGACTTCAAGCCGAATCTGTCCGAGCTTGTACGCCTCACACAGACGTACCAAAAACGGGAGGGTTGACCGCTATGCTTGTCTGGTCTTGAAAAAATATCGGAGTCCTCAATGTCCGAGACCAAACCGGTCTCGAATACTACAATACTACCGACAAGCCACGCCGCTCTCACGCCCCACCATGTTCTCACGAAGTGAAAAATATAGCATATGTATATGTTCAAATTATTCTAAATGAGGGAATCTTTAGTAGTTTGAATAAAATACACCCATGGCCTTATAAAGACTGCATTTGACAATGTCCACTCACAGTTTTTACTGTTTTGACACATTTAATGAATGAGAGCGATTGTTTTTCATGCACCGATGAACAAGCAGGGTCAGTTTTAATTTCAAGTTGACTCCAAGCTATTTCAGAAGCAAACTCCCCATCAGTAGAGCTTAACGTAATTTCTTGATGGAATTTCACCATGCACATTCTTTTTAGTTCGCCTTTTCTCTGTAACCAATCTCCTATTGATTTCAAATGATGTGTAGTCTGAGTTTTCTCGTTTGACTCAGCATCGACCCCTCATCCGAAGCATTAATGACTCTGTAGACCACTGCTGTTTGCTGTTCCTGTCTTTGTGTGATCCAGACAGGATACACGCGCTGGCAAAGAAATATCGAATGATTGCAAAGACGTTTCCCTGACAGCGCTGTCGTTCAGAGTAAGAAATGTGTGCTGTGTGGGTGTAGTGTTTGAGTGCTGCAGGTTTCCATGCTGTTTGACTGAGATCTGGAGGTATTGCCACCTTCATTACCATCGCAGTTGTTGGTTTTCTGGCCGGGGGGCAAAAGCCCTGAGTGCTCGCAGCAGATGAGCACAAGGCTCTTTTGTAAACACTGCCAATGTCTTGTCAAGGAGAGACAGCATGCACACAGAGGCACACACACAACACACAGTGTTGAGAAACAACAGACTACAGTCTACTTCTTATTTAAAGTAGTTATACTTGAGTGTGTTGGAAGACGTATAATTTCCTATGCCAATTTCATATAAGTAATCATGCAACAGTTAGTTCCGGGTTCTCTATAAGATCTTTTTATAGAAGTTGTGTTTTGTGTAACTTTACCCATAAGGTCTTTTTCACAGCAGTGTCAATTTTTTTATTTTTTTATTTTTTTAACAGATGAGAATACTCAGATCGGAAGCAGAAGCAGCATGTCAAAGCGTAGCAGAGCGCGAGCATCTTTGTGCAGTGCTGCTCGTTTAAAGGGACAGTGCACCGTTGATGAAGTAAATGAATATGATTTGATGAATCAATGGCAAATTATTTCAAAGGCCTACAACAGCAAAAAGAATCAAAACGAACTATACTGAGCAAGCAAATAAATACCAAGCAAATAAAGGCATCGACCAAGCAAATAATGCAGGTCTGCATTATTTTTCTAATAATTCAACATCCCATCTATATTTGCCAGTGGTGGGACGTCAGGGCCAGCAAGGCCTTCTCTGCTGGCCTAAACACTACATCACTGACTTGCACTTTAATATATTTTTTTCCATGACTGAGCATTAAATTATTCCAAATAGTTTGTTCTCTTAATTTCATAGCTTTTCTCTTGGTTGCGCTGCTTCCAGTAGTATGTTTTATGTTAGAGCTTGTATCCAATCATATTTCAGCCATCATGCATTGCCGGGTCAAATAAATCTGGCTGGAGGCCTTCAGAATTGACAGTGCGGGCGCGTGTTGTATAAATGAATGGCAAAGAAACCGTTTCTTTAACCAATCAGATAATCAGTCAGATTTAATCAGCCAATCAGATTTTGCTTTGACTGCAGCGGGGCCATCTAGCTGGCATATAATAACGTATGTATTTTCTCGTTCTTTGATTGGATGCACGTACAGACTGCGTACTAGTACTGGTAGTATCCGCATCTGTAGCGAACTGCGTAAACTAAATATATATTCCTGTAGATGTAATCGTTTTTCAACCCAAAAATGAATGTTTCTTTCCCTGCTCGACCTCCAGCAGAAATAAATCCCTTATTCAGCCTGAGTTAAACGCAGGTAACAAAACTCTATTCAATCTCTCCGGGAAAAACAGAACTGACTAATGTAAGTTATGAAACGAATGATTTTGAAGGCAAAAGTCCCGCTGATCTCGTTTATTTTGTTCAAAACTCTGTGTGAGAGCATGGGGAAGCTGTACACATCGTCATGTTTTGCGGTGACTGTGTGCTTCTGTCGACAGGCACTCTCAGTCATAAAGCGCATGAAAACTTATGCTAAAAATATGACGAGACAGACATGACATTGTTGGAACTGAAACGCAGTTAGAACCTGTACAACAGTAATTGAAGTCTTGAAACTTTATTTTTTTCAAACATTCATACTATACATCTGAAAAGGGACTATTGTAACCCTTGAATGACAAGATAAGAGAGGCCCCGTTTCTGAACTGTACAAACGCACCAGCCGAACTCACACGCTCGTTTCTCTCTACCCGTCCTTTCCTGAACTCACCGCATTAATCCAATAACTGTGGTTGCAAAATAAAAACAACAGTTATAGAGAGGCTTTGCGCTGATACACAATTAAAAGTTATTAATTCAGGTAGGACAGAAAGCCTAGGTGTGAAATTCACGGCCCGCCACTGATGTTTGCACTATTGTAATCACATACATAATCACGCATTCCATCTTGTGTCAATGCAGAATAATATACAGAAATAGCACACTTTCTTTTTCTCTCATTGTTTGTTTGATTTGAGCATCGTGACTAAGCCTAAAATATAATTTACTTTCAACCGCTACACTCAACTTTTCATTTCAGGAAATAAACGGAAATATCTTTTGAATATGTAACTTTGAGATTACATTATTTGATTGTAAAATCAGAGCAGTAGGCAAATAATATAATAATAATAATGACTTTTCAACAGGTTTTCAAACAGGTTTCCCAGACACTACCCCATCTGATCTGCCAATGATCTGCTCCAAACTCACATCATTTGTTGAGTCATCCTTTGTTGCGGGATTTGCATCTACCTATTTTATTTATGAAATCAAAACTGATACTATTTACATTGTTAGCGCATATTACTAGTTTTGTGGTGAACACATAATATGTGCAAGTTAATAATACAGAGATTTTTTTTCCACTCCCCTCCAATGGTCAGTCTGCTATGAGCGAGGGATGGAGTGGAAGTGTGCGAAAATTAAACCTTGCCCCCTATTCAATATTTCGGTTCACTTGGAAATACGTCACAACACCAAGATATGTACCACAATATGCAAGATTGTTTTGCCACCAGAGGTCGCTAACCTCTTACAATAACTACGGAGTATATTAATGACGTAAAGTCCGCATTAAGCGGAATTATGGATCTTGTCGTCAACACAGCGCTGCTTCACTTGCTCTAACAGTTTCACTATCACACTAAATGGCATTTGACTGTGTTGAATGTTGTTAGTTAGGTTGTGTGTTGGCTGTGTGAGACTAAGCTAGATTAACATTAGAGAATAACATACAGATCATATTCTAACTTTTCATCATGTTGAACTATATAACATTGATTAGTTTTATATACATTGATTTGCTCACCTGTTTGCTCAAGTAATATGCAACGCTCGCGTCTCTGTCAAGTTGAAGTTAGTTCGCGGACGTGGAGCTCTCGGCATCTCGAAAAATGTTAATGCTAGTTTTAGTCCTCTTTTTGTCTCAAAGTCTGCTTGCCATGGTCCATATGTTTGAACAAAACCCTGCTAGGGACGCTCATGCTGTTGAGCACAGCATAACGGGCATAACCGATCCAGTTGTTCATGTCTGTCGCCATGGTTACTATTGAGTACAAGGTCAAACCTGGTGGAAACCTGGTAACACAGGTAACAGGTAACACGGGGTAACACAGATATGACATCATTGACTGGCTACTCCTCACACCTGCTCACACGCCCCGTTTCCTTGGTTAAAAATTCAAGCAATTTTAATTTTCTCACGATTTACAAATAGTTGGAAACATTTGGGATATTGTAAGTAATCAACTAAACAAAATATGTAACATTGGCCTAGTGGTTTTTGGAGATTTTACTGCAAAAATCCTTCATATTGTACCTTTAACACCAGTTTTGCTGGATATTTTTTTTTTTTTCTTGAATATATGGCATGGGAACCTGGGATAAAAATTAAAATCTTCAACCCATGAATTGCTCGTTGAACAAAGAAGCATTGATTTGTACCAGGACAATAAACAGGGCTCAAACATCTTTTTAGTTGAGTCTCAGTCTACATTACATTATCAATGGTGTTTTAGGATCCCAAACAATTATTATAATAATGTAATAATGATTTATATAATTATTCATATGACGTTAAATCCATATAGCCTATAAATGTAGCCTACTATATAAATGAATATTTCAAAAGTATATTTTAGTCTACACTACACTATAATATAGGAAAATTAAAATACTTTTGTCCTTAGCCTATTTCTTCACTTGCAAGAAATAAACCCTTAAGCTTTTAATTCAGGAGAAAACACCAGATGACCATCCTGATCGAGTGAGCAAAGTGCACTTTTCTTTAAATCACCCAGCACTGATGCCTAAAGTCTTGTCCTGTTTTATAAACGCAAAAAGCCATGGTTTCGAATTTTAGTTCGTTGGCAAAATAACACGCTAGAGATCTATGTTAGGTTACACATTTTACATCTCATGTGTGTTGGGAAATGGGAGAAGAGACTTCGGCGAAAGGCGGATTCGGAACTGGAGTCCGGGCGCAGCACATCAAAAGCTGAATCACGTGGTCAACGCGTTACGACTATGCCACTTTAGCTGTGACGTGATCGGCGTCTTTTTTCTTAAAAGACAGGCACTTAATGCAAGCATACGCTCCGTTTTATCAAACCGTCTCTCGCGGCCTCGAAACACTCACCGGCCCACCGGGGAGATTCCACGACTCTCCCGATTGCCACTCCGGTGCCAGGGCCCCTTAGATGTCATGGGCCCCTGGGCAAGTGCCCAGTTGCCCTAATGGTTAATCCGGCCCTGATGGGAACACTGCTTTATTTGCAGATCATAACTTGGAAGGATACAGACATTTCCAACTTGAATAAAGCCAATACAAATCTACTGCGTGATGAGATACTCATCAGTCATTAAACGTTCCTATCGAGCATGTCAGCTCGTAAATGCATCTGATTCATTTTTCACGAGTGAACCGATTGTTTATATTGAGGTTCTTGTCAACGTCCATTATGGGAAATTCTTTGAAATACAGAGGATTCTCTGGTGAAGTTGGAAAGGGCTAGCAATTGAGGGAAACAAAGGCTCTCATTGTGCGTGTGAGTAGCCTGCGCAGAGTGGTAGCACCCAAGCACCCAAATCTCTAGAACACACAGTGTCTTTTTATATGACCCCATTTAACTGCATTTACACTGCTGCTAACACATTAGCAAGCAAACTCACACGCAAACACACACACAGGCATGGACGTATACCAATCAAATGATGCTGACCTCTCTTTTGCTTGTTTGAAACTGTTCGTATATTCATTTTGGCTTGATTTTGCTTTGCCACAGGGCTGTATTTTACAACTCATACCATATGAGTCATTACAAGCATTTATCAAGACTTTGTGGAGTGTTTTAAAGAGGCAGCTGACACTGAAGCACTTAAGTATGTTTAAGTACGTAATCTCTCCTTGTCTTGAAGTAAAGAAGGCCACAAGGGGAAGAAGAATACTGCCCTTTTTCCCAAGATGCTCCTTCCAGGCAATTAAGTAATGGCCCATTACAAAGTCTCTTGAATCATTTAAAACTTCGGTGTGCTGAAAATCACAATCAAAAAGTGAATGATCTCATTGAACCTTCTGAAGTCTTTAATCAAGGAATGATAACGCTGTCACACTTTTATAGTGTACGTATATCAAAGGTAGCAGTGTTTTTTCAGAGCTTGATGGCTGTTAAATATTTATCAGCAAGTGCTTCTCTTTTGTGTAATAACATTGTTTCACATTGTTCCTTTAACATATTTTAAGATAAGTTAAAAAGACACAGATGAGACATTTAAGGCCTCCCAATCCAGTTTGGTTTAGAAAACCCATTAACAATGAAAACAATGCTGTGACATATCTGTCCCATAGCCTACACAAGGCCTCTTAAAGCGCTTAAGTGTCAACACAATGAGCGAGATTTGGCAGATTTGGTTCTCTTTAATAAGGCAACCTTTCAAAGCATACCAAAATGTGTTCACGCAAGTAACATGCGAGTAACTCTCCTCTAATTGGTCAATGTTTCCTCTGAGTCATCCATCAAGATGATTGTGAAGTTCGCTCCATGAGATTACTGTGGCTTTATTTGTAAATGTCGAGATACATGCAAACACTATACAAATGTATAGCCATCATTGCCGCTGTTAAACTATATTCGTATTAATACTGCAGTAAACTTAAAACGTACTCTCTCTATCTCCCAGTGCTGTCTAGAGGTTAACAGTGTCAAAACACACAAACACTAGATAAATCTAGCTCGAGCAGGAATCAAGGCTTCATCGGGGCACATTCTTGCACGGAGAAGCGCAATTACACAACATTTTTAGGTGAAGAGGTGCTCTTTTGGATCCAACTGTGATAGCTAATGTGCTCACTCAAAGAATCAGACACTAGTGCTATTAATATAGTACATTTCCCATTATGATTTATAATACCATTTGGTTCGTTGGTCCGTTGGGTTTGATTGCTTCTCGCCACAAGCGAGCCGGCCCAGAGTTTGTTTGCAATCAGGGACCACCTCTTCCAGGTGCGATTGTTTTGGTGCAGATTTTCGTGTTCACATATGCCTAAACAAACCAAACCAAGAGACAAAATGCACTAGGTTCCGAAAGAAATGCTCAGGTGTGAAAGACCAAACGAACCAAGCGAACCGAACCACAAGTGTGAACACACCCTAAAACTATAGACATTTCAAAGTGTTTATATATCCAAACGCATTAATTAGCTTGTATAAGCTTTAACCATCAATGTAAATACACAAATAATCCTTCATAAATGGCTTATTCATCATATTAAAGGTCCCCTGACATGAATTTTTCACTTTCTGAGGTTTTTTAACATTAATATTAGTTCCCTTTGCCTGTATTTGGTCCCCTCGTGTCTAGAATTTTCAACCGAGCTTTGGCTATCTTTCTCTTCTCTGCAGCTCAAATGCGCTGATATTGAATCTCCTCGTTATTACGTCATAACGAGGAAAGGTGACTTCCCCTTTCTCTGCTTTGCCCACCCAGAGAATTTGGCTCACCCATGAGAAAATGAGCTAGGAACAGGAAGTCACGAACACACAGGGGCGATTTGAGTTTTTCCTAGAGAAATAGCTTTGAGATTTTAGTTTTTCCTTCGAGAGATATCATGGCTTGCAAACGAGTGAAGCATGGCAGTTGATCAGTGTTCAGATGTACAAATTGAACACAAAAGTATATATTTTTAAATTCCTTCATCCGAGACTCTGAAGAAACAATGGGTTAATTTTATTTTTCTCTGGAAATGTGCCGACACAACTTCCCAAAGTTTTGTATGGTCCAAACATTTCACCGACGACTGTTTCCTCAACTGATCTCACGTCTGAAAATAAATCGATCAAGAAACCCAGCAACAATTTCTGATGTGTAGCCTAATTGTTCAAGTTCAGACAGGTAATCATTCTCTCAAAATAGCTCAATACTGTTTATGCATAAGCCAAGCCAGTGACTAAAATATCAGCTTCACATTGTTTCTTTTAGTAGGATAAAAATAATCGTATTTAAATTCTGAACAAATTATACAGAAAAGCGATCAAAGAACAATCTTTCCACACAGCGCAAGTTTATCTGGAAAACTCGTTATGGAATCAATGACGCACGTTACACAACGAAGCTCTTACTGTGTGTACTTCGTGTTTGCATTGGTGAAAGCCTTAGAGAGAGTGCAGAAACTGTGTTACAAAGATAAGATCAATAGACTGTCCTCTGATCTCTCAATATTCATCACAGCAACATTTTATGTGATGGGAATAGATCTAAATTATTCAAAAACTTATGTCGATAGCTGTAATTGTAAAAAGCCAATAATAGCTGTCGTAAAAGTATTTGAGAGTTTCACATGTAATATGTGAACATACACGCCACTTTCAAGTCAAGTGGCGTGTTATCTATTCGCATTTTGAGCTATCCGCGTGTATGCGTGTATGTTCGCCGTTTAAATGTCCGAGTGATTCCGCGTATATGCACGCGCTGTTAAATGTCAGAGCGAAATGAAGCAAAATGTAGATCTACATCTGGGGAGAGATTTTTTTTCCTAGGATGGTAGGGGAAGACTCATAAATCGTATTAACTCCAGTGATGGGTTAGTTTAAGGACGGGGTTGGGGTAGGTCATAAAAAAATAAAAAAACCTTTGCGTATTATAGGCTACTGTAAAAACACATAATTAAAGTTGATTTTAGTTGATCATTATGAAAAGTATTAGATAATATAGTGACCAAAATGATCACATACACAGAATATTGTTCAAAAAGCCTAATACACAGTGAAATCAATTCACCAAGTTATATTAGTTTTAAAGGAGTGTCTTTTATCTTACCTACTAAACTTAAAAAAGGTTAACACAAAAAAGGTTTTATAAAAAGATAAACCTCATATTTCAGCATTTAAATCATCTCTATAAAAAGAATGAGTCAATAAAGATACATTCCTGACATTTAAAATGCACAGTAGCTTATCTTTTATTATTAATAGTAAAATTCGTACCGATTTTCCCATGGCTGTCGTTGCTATAGAACCATGCACTCATTACACTGCGCTCTCCACAACGACAAAGACGTTTTAGTAGCTAATGTATTTCCACCACAGAAAAACGCTTACTGTAGTTCTGCTAAAAGATTTATTTACAGAGAAGAGAAAACACCCAAGTGCTTCAGGTACACGTGCACTCCCATACTGAAAAGTTTATGGCAGCGCTTCCCGTGAGCGGCATAATGAGCGCGCTTCCCGTGCGCCTATTTGAAACATAGAGGATTTGAAATAATGACCTAGAGCGTGCAAAAGACGCGATTACGTGAACTAATCCAGGAGATTTCCTTGACATCGCTTCTGTGCACGGCACCTTCTCAGCAAGCAGGGCGCCATTGCCAATAATTGAATCGAAATGATAAAAAATAGAAAAACTTTGCGGCACAGAGGTTTAACTGCTTGTGCCGCCCCCGTGTGACATGAAGAAATGCCGCCCTGGCGACTGCCCGCTTCGCCCGTGCCTAGAACCGCTACTGTTTATAAATACAGTAATGTAACGTTAAGTCAACAGTGTTCATAAACACGCTGAAAACCGATTTTGCGTGTTGATAGCACGCCAAAAATTGAAATGCGAATTGGCGTGTCATACATACGCCATTTCATGAGATCAGTCTAAATATGTAGTTATTTCATATGCAAGCATGTCAGCCAATCACAACAGTGGGCGGTTACACTGAATCCTACAGCAGACACGTCCCTTCAAACAGAGCGTTCAAATCAGAGGCTAAAATCCAGGCTAGGAAAAATGCCTTTTATTACTAAATTATGACTATTTTGATCTAAAAAATATACTAACATTATAAGGGCAACCCAGGAAACATAAAATAATAAAATAACCCCATGTCAGGGGACTTTTGAGACACCTTGAACGGAAAATGTCATCAATTAACGCTTTAAATAAGGGTATTTCTCTCTTTCTCACCTTCCCCCGAGCTGTAGAATGTGTGTCTGGCCACGGTCCAGCATTCTCATGCTTCAGTCAAGCAGTCGAGCTCACACAACAGCTCTTTGTGTGCACCCCAGATGGATTTTCCCTCAGATTGACCGAAGCACCTCGTCTGGGAGGTTCACCCTCTCTTCTCACTCAAGAGTGTCCCTTTCAGATCTTTCACTTTAAAAACACTGGAGCAGAGCCCACACTGGCACACATTCCCATCCAAGCACTGTCCGAGAACGCAACTCATGTCGTCTGTATAGTGAGGACGCAGAGACATGCCAAATAGACCCAGATTTTACATTGCGCAAGTGATTACCCAATATATGACCAAAATTGTTTATTGTGAAAATCAGGAAAGGTCCTTAAAATGATGAGAATCAGTTGTTGAAAATGCAGCATTAGCTGCTTTCCAGAGGGACTTTTGCAGTTCCTAGAACCTAACGTTCCTATAACCCTATTTTTCTCGTGTTCCGACCGGACTAAATTGGGGATTTTTTAGTTCCTCAGACCGTAGTTTCTATAACTCTTTCAGTACCTAGTCTAGAGCAAGGACTTTTTTTAGTTCCCTTTCCCTAGGTCTACGTTGATTGGTTCAACTTAAAAGTCATGCCCACTGTCAACACGGAACTTGTAGCGCTCTCTGCCATACGCTGTGTGTTTTTGCAAAACATTACAACAAGGATTAAGACAAACATAACACATTCAACCAGCTAATTGCTAATGCTAGCTAAACTCACCTGTCATTTTGTTTGCCTCCTGCACTCTTCTCTTTTATCTTCTTCCATCATATTACTTAATATCATATTACGCTGGAACCTTCGTCTTCTGTGTTTCTCTGTACAGAACTCAAGCATAATCTTTAAACGCCGCCATTCATTCTCTGTTATTCAGGTCCCGGCAAGGCAGAACAGGAACATTGCAATAGCCATGCTGGTTTGTTGTTGTTGTTGTATGTGGCCACGCTACGCTATAAAGACCATCGCCGTGCTTGCGTTACCCCTCCTACCAGTTCCTATGGCTGCTTGGCCAGTGCGAACGCAAGCAGCAAAACCGAGTTTGGGGGAGAGTAGTTCTTAGAACTGTTTAGAAGTGGACAGTTCCTATAACTAAGTTCCTGTAACTACTTGGTTGGAAAGCGGCTAATATTACAGGAGACATTTGCAATACCAACTCCAAATCTCAAGGAAACATTTTGAATTGGACACAAGACGTTTGTTTTTCTCTTATTCAAGTTTAATGCGTAATTTCATTACATTTTATAATTTGAGTTTTTCAGTTTTCACCTAAAATTTGAAATCAAAAATGGAAATAGTGTTTTTTAGGCTGTTTGCTTGAATGATATCAATATGTTTTCTAAAACTGTCCACAGGGGCTTGTCCCATAACATGCACTTTAGAAGGACCATGCCTCCTTCCCCTAAATTATAAATAGCAAGTAGCAAATCATGGTTCTGATGAGATATAAATGATTTAATAAATCAATCAATAAATACAAAACAAATAGCTGTTATCAAACCATGTGTGCTTGTAAACTATTATGTACGCAATAGCATGATATATTTGTTTTGATTCATTTTCCAGAAATTATTCTTTGTTGAAAATCTTAATCTTGTCTTAATCAATCGCAGTTAACTGCATAGTCAATAAGGTTTTATTGCTGACATTAGTGTTCAGGCTTCACCAGGTCAGAGGTCATTTAGGCTGAGAAGATCTAGAATCAGATAAGGTCACATGTTAACCATCCAGTGCATGTAATTCCATCGCTGCTATAATAGCCTTGCATGCCATGCTGGTTGTGCATCATTTAACATTATTTGTTTATTGACTGTTTATGTGATTGAAAGCCATAACAGATGCATTTGCATTTTAGAAGAGCTGTACTGTCTTTTATTAATGTAGCAATTGCATGTGAAATGAATGGAGAATGCTAATAGATTTTTCTCTCTACCTTTGCTTTCTGGGATTAACATAGCCTTTAATTGTATCAGTGTACAAGAGAAGCACACATTTATTTATTTATTGTTGTAATACCTCTACATTCAAACTCTTTAGACTCTTTTTTACTCTAGAATTAGGGTGCTGATACTTAGGAGGCTTTGAATAAAGGGATAGATGAAAATGTAGTGATGAATACAAGAGTAAAGGTCTGAACATTAAGAAGAATGTTGCTTATTATGCAAATTATCAGTGGGGGGTGGGCTAGCATGGTTCTCTTTTGTAGGACGCTGTGCAACTAATGATGTGCCACACAACCTAAAAGATAACGATTATTATAAAGGGATTCTTGTTGTGAGCAAAAAGCGCTAATACTAGTGTTGGACAGATATTTGGGAGAGGAGAATACTGTATCTTTATGCCTGCACTAAATTCAGGAGATGTTTGCAAACATTATTTTATGGAAATCAGTACACAGGCATGGATATGAATGGCACACAAACATAACATTCTGAATAGATTCTTAAATACAGCATCTCGCCATTTCTGTGATCACACGTTGCCTGGTTTCATAAATATTGACTAACATCAAATGGAGAGTTGGCTTGCATCTCTAAACTGTTAATGGTTTAGTCAGCTAAAGCTCATGATAAATACTCTGTTTCTTTATACTGACAAACAGTCTTTAGAGCTGTCCATATTGAGAAGGCTTCACTCCTTGAATTGATATTCACAAAAAGAATACATTATGACATTTCTTTTGGGGTGTTATGGAGCAGTTGGTGTGTTCTGGGTGATTTGGATGATAATATTCCAGTCCATCCATGCTCCATATGCACAATTACTTTCTCACTGTGTAACTCTTTTAGTTTATTCTTAGCTAAAAACACATAGTTCTTTCAAGAATATATGTGCCTATTAACCCTCTGGGGTTTTTTGTTTAACAGTCACACTCAGGACCTTCGGGTCAAAATTCATATTTAAAAAAGAAAATCATATATTTTTTTCTTTTTACTTGTTTTTTATAATATTTTTTCTTTTCTTTTTTGGTGTTTTGAGAAAATTAAAAAAATACCTAATATATATATATATATATATATATATATATATATATATATATATATATATATATATATATATATATATATATATATATATATATATATATATATATATATATATATATATATATAGTATTAATGCAATAATTATGACCAAATTTTCCCCCATTGAATATAATAGAAAAATTATTATTTTCTATTTTATTTTTTTAAGCTGTATTTCATTTTGGAGTCAAGCCTAGGCCTCATAAAAGCAATTTTTGAAATTAGATGGATGCCATCTCATGGACAAACTGAGCTTTTTAAAAATACAAAACACATGTATAATCTGAATTTTTTGGTGTGTTTGTGTATAAAGGGGTATTTGTGTGTGTGTGCGTGTGTGTGGATGTGTCTGTTTTGCACTCTTGATGTTTTATAGATTCACCCCTTTACTGTTGTGTGCTTTTTTTCAAGATCGTTGCTGATTTGTAGATTGTACGCACAAAAAACTCAGTATTTTCACATTTTTGCCAATTTCCCATTCATTTCCTATGCGGGTCATTTTTGACCACAGAAACTAAACCGAAACTAATATTCACAACAGAAACTAATATTCACTGGATGGTCATATACCCTTTCGCCGTTAGATGGGGGTAAAAATCACACAGTGTAGCTTTTTAGATTAGAGTGGAGGTGAATTACTTACATTTACATTGTTTGCTATTGTATGACTTTAGGATACTGGGAATATAGAGCTTAATTAATATGGGCCACGTGTATGACTTTTTTGAGGGGTGAAATGTACTTAAATACCTTTGTTTGGAATATGGCTGAATTATACATTTGTTTCATAAGTTTTTATTTTCTTACTTTCAGACTAACAAAGGGGATGCTCTGGCCAACCGGGTCCAAAACACACTTGGAAATTACGATGAAATGAAGGAGCTTCTGACTAGCCATTCCAACCAGAGTCACCTTGTAGGCATTCCTAAGAACTCTGTTCCCCAGACTCCCGTGGAGAAACCCGACCAGCCAGGCTTTTTCCCTGAGGCTCAGCGAAGCCGAGCTGCTCCGTCCCAACCTGGAGGCCACAGCACTTCTATGCCCCCACCCCCTGCCAACACCATGCCAAGTTCTAGCGTTGTACATGGACACCAAGGTAAAAAGTTGCGGTCTTCAGACTGGTCACGAGGGGGTCACGGTTCAAGTGGAACCCAGACCGCTCAAGCGGTCGGCCGGGGAAAGCACTCCAGTCACGAGCAGACCTCTAGTAGACATGATCAGGACCAAGAGGACTCAAGTCCCAATCCTCAGCGGACCTACAACTTCATCGCACTCCAATAGGAAGCAGTCTGGCAAAGGACCAGCCACAGCCGAGCTTGGCCTCGGAAAGTCTCCCGCTGAGCAGGACTCGATGCTCCCATGGCTCGAACTCACCAATGGCTTCTACATCCCTGCTTCCAAGCGGCCTTTTGACGCCGACATTTCCTCAAGGTCTCCACTGCAAGCCCAGCAGTGCTGTGCAGCAGAAACCCACTGCCTACGTCAGGCCCATGGACGGCCAGAGACCAGGTCCCCAACGACTCCCCAGAGCTCAAACCCCCTGTGGAGCTGGTGGAAGGGTACAACAGTGTGCCATTTGGAGGTCTGCTGGATACCAAAAGCAGCACGGCTGTGACCAAAGGGAAAATTCCTAAGCTGACACTGCCGCAATCCGGGGAGGTGAGTGTGACCATTTTCTGTCTTAGTTAAAGGGCAGGCTTCCTGCAGATGTTGTAATAATTTGCTCTCGTTTGGATGCATCGATAGTTGGACAAGAACAGTTGGCAGATAGGCTTGGCACTGTTGACTTTCCCCTGCCTAGGTCTGTTTTGCATTGAAAGCTGGCAGGACGAGGGCCTGACATAATGGTGTGCTTCATTAATAATCAGCTAATGAACCTCAGGCTTTCCTGTGAACCTACCTACTCTACAAGGAAGTGTTCTTGTTGGTGTGTTTAAAGATCAATTTCTTTGTAGCTTTACTGGTTTGAACAGAGGGAAATTCTTACCTCAGTAATTATCCCGTGCTTAGGTTGCTGAAGTAAGTTGATTTTGGCGCTCCTTTGAGAGGAGAAACAATTCTAGAGTTAAAACTATTCTGTAGATCTGTGTGATTGAATGATGTATAATGACATGGGTCAATGTTATATTTGATTATATTTCCCAGTTATAGCCAATGCTTGAAAATGGTAATGTCTGAGCGAAATAATGGACCTCTTTGTTCAGTAAGTCATTGTAGGTGTTTTCCCATTATACGTAATGACCATATTGGTCATCACTGATTGTTTTTTCATTACTGAGTCCTTTTTTCTTTATTTGGCCATGATTTGTGTGCATCTACAATTACAGCAAACCAGAAGACTTTACAATTAAATGAAATGTACTAAATATTGCAATAGATTGAAGCAATATGATGCTGTCAGTCAAGATGCGTTAACTGAAAAACTTGATACCTAATACAATCAAGAATGTTCAAAAGAACCTCCTTTGTAACTTTCATAAGACTTTCATAATTGTTCATTAAGCAACTATTCTTGGTCCATGTGAAAGGTTGCCAACTAGATACAATCTGGTTTCACTGAGATGACCTGTCTTGACCTTTAACATAGTAACATCTCAATAAGTCATGTTCTTTAAACACCTCTGAAGACCCTCCATGTCTTGAACATATCACATACACATTTTTACACAATTGATGGGCCCATGTGTTTTGAATTAACCCTCTGGAGGTTAAGACACTGGAGCTTTATCACTGGCAATGTTAACTTCATCCCTTCTGTGGGACCGACACTTAGAGCAGAGTTCTGTTGACCTTGCTAGGGTCGTGATACATGAGCCACAATGAAGCCGTTTACAGTGCCGTCACTTTATTTGAATGGCTGCCAGATAGGGGATTTGATCCGGCATTTTGTAGAGAGAAATAGATGCATTTGAAAGCCCAGCATGGTCCTTTAGGATAGGGGATACCATCATTTAGGATTTAGCCAATAGCTGGTCTTAGATTAAAGATAATAGATTGTAGCGGGCTAATAGTTCTGTTATTATGCTTTAGGCTCATGTTTAGCTCTTTAAAACCCCAGCAGCAACTAATTAATTTCTTCACTCTGAGGTGGTATCTTGTGAGAGGTGATTTTCTTGTATTTCCAATGCCAGGTTTGAAAAATAGCCTCGTATCTGGTGCCTTAAGCGTGTTTGAGCAGTAGGTTGAAAATCCCATCCCTCTTACCTACGGGTTTAATCCAGATAAAGCAAACAAACCAAATAAGATAAGGTGCGGTAAACAAGAGTGGCATATGATTGAACCAGGTTGACTTGCTGTTATCCAACCATGGCGAGGCAGCCAGCTGTTCTCCCTCTTTGTTCTATGGGGATCTCAGACGACCATCGGGCTCCAAATTGCGCTATCGCCCATCTTGAAGCATATGGTACGTTCGCACGGTACAGTTAAGCATGTGGCAGGAGTGAAAACCTGGGGAATTTTAATTGCTCTGAGAGTGCCCTCATACCGGTCAGCTTGGAGGAAAATGGAGATAGATGTTGTTATTGCAAAAGAGGTGCAGGCATAGGAGACCCCCGTAGGGTGGGCCCCAGCTGGGTCTACACCATCTTTCCCTACCCCTCCTTCTGACAGATGAGTCACTGCCTGAAAGTGAAAAGAGAGAGATGCAAAAGGGGGGAAAAATAAATTGGGAAAAAGCAGAGAGTAACGAATACAGGACTGGTAGGATTAAAGTGGAACGCAAGAGAGTATGGGTAGAGCTGCTCTTTCAAGATGGCTCTCAAGAGAAAAAAAAACATCTTCAAGGACATTGATTTGATTTTTTTTCCACTCTGCCTTGCATAGCTTTAGTTTGTTAAAAGGAGTGGATTCTGTTGAAGCGGCTCTCGTGGGATTCACCTGTAGTGTGTTGTGCTGGCTACTTATTATTCCACAGCTCTTCAGGCTTATTTATCCAGGTTCGCTCTGGCTGAGGTGTTGAATTGTGTGAAAGCCTTTCCTGATTGTATATCCTCCCAGGTTTTCTTTGTTGTCACATGAGCGGATGGTGTTTTATTGTGCTCAAAAATTGGCAGAATGCTACTTGGTTGCTTAAAAATTTTTTTTTTTTGAGAGAGATAAACTATTGTCAGTGGTAATGGTGCGATTCACGTATAAATCTTTCTAAGCTGGTTCTTTGTGATGATTCAAGCAAAACAAAACTGTGAAGAGGATGACATGTTGAAACCAAAATAATGCAACATTTGATAGAGTTAATATCACACATTCAAGACTGTAGACACTAGAGCTGTCAAACGATTAATCGTGATTAATCGACATCCAAAATTAAAGTTATAAAAAATATATATATATATTGAAATTAAATAATATATATATAATTATAGAGCTGTCAAACGATTAATCGCGATTATTATTTTTTAAGAAAAAATATTATTTATATATAAAATATTTATATTTATTAGGGCTGGGCAACGATTAATCGCGATTAATCGCATCCAAAATAAAAGTTTGTGTTTACATAATATATGTGTGTGTAGTGTGTATAATTATTTTGTATAAATAAATACACACACATGCATGTATATATTTAAGAAAAATGTGTTCTTAATATATCAAATATTTATATTTATACATAATATTAATTATGTATAAATATATATAAAGTATATCCATGCAAATATTTCTTAAATATATACATGCATGTGTGTGTTTTTATATATACAAAAAAATTATACACACTACACACACATATATTACGTAAACAAAAACGTTTATTTTGGATGTGAATTACTCGCGATTAATCGTTGCCCAGTTCTAATATTATATATAATATAAATTGTACATAAATCTATATACAGTATATACATGGACATTTTTTCTGAAATATATACAAGCATGTGTGTGTATTGAGATATATATATATAAATAAATAAATAAATAAAATAATTAAACACAGTGCACCCACATATATTATGTAAACACAAGCTTTTATTTTGGATGTGATTAATCGCAATTTATCGTTTGACAGCCCTAATTATATATATATATATATATATATATATATATATATATATATATATATAAGAAATATTTTCATGTATATAGTGTATATGGATCTAATTTATGTTATATATAAATATCAATATTTTATATATAAATATTTTTTTTCTTAAATATACATGCATATATATATATATATATATATATATATATATATATATATATATATATATATATATATATATATATATATATATATATATATATTAGGGCTGTTAAACGCTTAATCGAGATTAATCGCAATCAGAATAAAAGTTAGTTTTTTGCATAATATATGTAATGTGTGTGTATTTATATATACAAAATAATTATACACACTACACCCACATAGGTATATTACGTAAACAACTTTTATTTTGGATGCGATTAATCACGATTAATTGTTTGACAGCCCTAGACACACAAAGCATTCAGAAACGTATTTTCTTCGCTGAAAAAAATAAATAAATGCAGAATGTGTGATTACCCAAAGTCATCAACCAACTTTCTGCATTTTTTCAATGCCAATTGTCAATATCACAATAGTTTTGTGGACCTAGAGTATAGTAGAGTAGAAAGAGAGATGAGTAAAAAGAAAAAGGAACATTGTTTCAAAGTTTCTGATTGCAAACTGCTGTCACAGTAACACTAAGAATCTAATGAAAATATATTCAATTTTTATTCGTGAAAGTGGCATTTTAATTTGAAAACTGTGATGTAAAGATGTTTTTTTTTTTTTTTTTCATTGAAACAAATCATTAACCAGTTGACTAAAATTAATCAAACTTCTCTTACTGTGAGAGTTATAAGAGCTTTATAGTGGCTTACTAACATAACTGTATTATCTCCAGACTGTCACACACTTCTGCCCTGTTGAAAGAGTGACTCCTAAAACTGCCATTCTTTGGTTTGAATAGCAGAAGCTTGTTCCCCTTGATAGGCATGAAATGTTCCCTTGTGCCACCCCACCACAAAATATTTTGACAGGTTGAGCACTCCACAGAGTGATAAGACTGTGCTAAATGGCTCTGGAAGCATTCCGTTATCGCCTGGTGTATTGATTAGTGTCTAGCGTTGTGCTGCTCGCTGTGAAAGAGCGGCTCACTTTTTTCTTTTCTTTTTTTTCAGTGTATGAGACATCGACAGACAGATAAGACTATTGATCCATCTAAAAACAGTTATTGCACCCAGTATCACCCACTCTTTATGTGACTAATAGCTTTATCACTAGCTCCTTGAAGCGGAGATTTGACAAGACAATAATACCGGTGAAGATGCAGCATGCTGGGATATTTAAAACCATGAAAGATCATGCTTATGTTTTTTGCTGGTTTGGTAAACATTTTATTCAGTCATTATTATTTATGACTTACTTTTACATAAGATATTACATTGACAGAGTGAGTTATCTGTGGTGATAAGGTGCTATAAATCATATATCAATGTAATTATGCTGATATACAATAACACATTTGTATACACTTTGATAATATCAGCTCTCATGTCAACCCATTTTGAATTTTGAAATATCCAATGGTGTCTGAGAATTTTCTTTCGGTTCAAAAGCATCCCTGATCTGATCTATGACTAAATATAGTAGTAGCTGAAAGCAATCTCAGTGGGCAGCAGAGGTGAATGATGTCATGGCGTTGAGGACTGGAGTCTGGGGTCGTGAGTCTGGCAGAGGAGTTCTCATCAAGCCACAGTCTCCTTTCTGATTGCTCTTTGTGATCAGATATAATGGAGACGCCGACATCTGCTGCATATAAATGCAGTCCCTCTGTTTCCCTGGCCATGTCGATCCCAGATCAGAACAGAGTGATTGCATGATCGCTGGATAAGATCACAGTAAAATCTCAGCTGCTGATCATGTACATTAGCATTTAGTTTCCAAATCCTCTCTGACCTCTGTAAACCCCTGAAGCTAAAGGGGAGGTTTCACCAAACTGCATAATGACTGTTTTCAAACCAGTTTCCCAAATTGCTCGTCTGCCATTGGCTGATCAAACACAGAGTCCCGCCCCAAAGGGCCGTTTCACCTGGCCACTTCATGCGTTTTTTCTGATTGGATAGCTATCTGATCGTGAAAGACCAGGTGTAAATGCCCTCCGAAACGCATTCGAGACGGATTTGAATCTGATCGCTCAAACCACTTCAGACGGTGGTCTGGGCCGCGTTCCAGACGAAACTGGACATGTGTAAATGCATCTGGTTCTTGAAACCACATGTGTAAATGTTACTACTCTCAAAAATACTAAAAAATAAACGTGTGAGAGCGTGTTGTAGGCCATATGTCATGCTATTTTAGTCAGATATGATGACGCTACTGCGACACGCATCACCTCAGATGAGCAGCTGAACGCCTATCAAGCCAGCGCGGCGCAATCTATCGCAAATCAAAGTGAAAGTAAGTCGCAGTCCATTAACACTACCATCTTCATTAAAAGTAAAGAAACGAAATGATCTTACCAGCTCTGTTGCCGCTCTCTCTTATCACCATCTTTGCTGATTTTGAAATTCAGCCGATGATCAATAAAATGCAGCTCCTTTCTGTTGCTTTCCGTGACGTGCACTTCATTAAATCCACATATAGCGCGGGAGTTGAAGATCGGATTTATATCCGTTTTGCAAAAACACATTTATGTGACCAGGTGTAAATGGAATCATTTTGATAAATCAGATAGCTATCCGATCTGAGAAAAACGCATGAAGTGGCCAGGTGTAAACAGCCCCAAACTCACACCATTAGTTGAACCAGTTTTGTTCAAACAAGCAATGTTTTGAAAGCACAACAGTGTTTTACACTTTTTATTTTAGGGGAATCAACTGAAAGAACGGCTTGCTTAGCCTTTGCCTCTGCAGTTAAACTGGGATTAACAAAAGATTTAACAATTCTGACAAAAATATTCTTGACATATCACCTTTCATTTCATTAATTAAAAAAGATGCATATATATATATATATATATATATATATATATATATATATATATATATATATATATATATATATATATATATATAGATAGATAGATAGATAGATAGATAGATAGATAGATAGATAGATAGATAGATAGATAGATAGATATTAAAGGAGTAGTTCACTTAAAAAAAACAAACAAAAGAACTAAGGTTTTTGATGATAAACATTCCAGCATTTTTCTCCATACAATGGACTTCAATGGGAACCAAACGGTTCAAGGTCCAAAAGACAGTTTCAGTGCAAACTGCAAACTGTTCAGAAGGGCTTTAAACGATTCCAGATCGACTGAATAGGGGTCTTATTAAGTGAAACGATTGCTCATGAATTTTTTTAAAAATAAATAAATAATAAAGTTGATGTTTTATATGCTCAAATGGTAGCCTTGCTCTGTTCTGTGATGCACGTTCTTGACTCACCTGTTCGAACTCGTTCATCAAAATTAATCCCAATTCATTTCAAATCCAGAGTGAACTCGTTCATTTCGTTCGTTGAATGAACCAAATGAAATTAATGAACCAAATGACACGAAAAAGATTCGTTCATTTTGATAAATGAGTTCGAACAGGTGACCATTTTGAGCTTATAAAACTTAAACTTTGTTATTTGTTTTTTAAATGAGCGATCGTTTTGCTTGATAAGACCCTCATTCATCGTCTCAGTAATCGTTTAAAACCCTTTTGAACACTTTGCAGTTTGCACTGAAACTTGTCTTTTGGACCTTGAACCGTTTGGTTCCCATTGAAGTCCATTATATGGAGAAAAGTCAATTTTCCTGGAATGTTTTCATTAAAAACCTTAATTTCTTTTTGACTGAAGAAAGAATGACATGGGGGTGAGTAAATTATCAGCAAATGTTTTTTTTTTATTTTTTATTTTAATTATTTATTTTAAGTGAACTACTCCTTTAACTGCACGTTTAATAAAACACAAAGACAAGTTATGCTAAATTCATTTGACTAATTCAGATTTAAAGTGTTAAACGAATTGGCCCACCTAGGGTCTATTTATCCACTGATGACCACAAGATGTTGTTTATCGTGATCTTCCTCAGCGATATAACAGTGGCGTCCATCAAAGACAGTCAATTCGAGCTCTGCCCAGCCAAGCCTTGTTATTAAAATAGCGTTTGCCGTAACAGGCAGAGAAGTCTTTATCTCGCATGGAGCCCCAGCTCCATCTCACAGGACAGGAAGTCATTTCCAGGAACATTTGATTACACCGGGCTGCCAAGACTCACAAAGCAAGACGCCACTTCCCCCAGAAAGCATCCTCACCCACACTGAGTCATCTAGTGCTGGATCGTGTGCATGGAGCTGTAACGTAGACCGCACTGTGGTGGATTATAATGATTAATGTTTGGGCAATCATCTACGTACATAATTCTGGGAATGTATATTTTAGAAGCAAGGAAGTGTGTTTGAAAGAGATGCATATGAACAGCTCAATATAAATATATGCATAGCAATGTATGTAATACATCTCTACTTTGATATATATGGCACTCAATCATGGACATGGAATAGTTTTGCATATTATTCATTATTAGTTTGCATCTTGGGTTAGGATATTGTAAATTATTAACATTATTACGAACAGCTGTGAAAAATGTAGTTAGTGTCCATGGTGACTGATGAGTGGGCGGGAAACTAGAACAAAGGAACTGAACATGACTGTGTTATGATTGACCTTGTAACTGGTGTGTTTGGTTCATTGCTTATAATGCTTAAAATACAATAAAAATAATAATACAATCATATATTTTTTAAATCCTATGTGAAAAATTATAGGAAAAATATCTGCAACGCAGCTAAAAAAGTGGGCGGGCACTAATGCACTATGTTACCTAATTGCACAACCAATCACAATCTGCCAATCATACACTCCAAATCCTCTCCTCTTTTTCAGCTTTGTGCTCAACCTTGAGGGTTCCACTTATTCAATTTCATATGGCTCTTTTGAATATTTGCTTGTTTACAGTTATGCTAGCCAGTCCCAAATTCAGTGCTTCCTCTCCAGAGAGGCTAATGAGCTGAGACGAGTGAACAGGCAGCGATCTTTCAGCCGTGCACTGGTGAGGAAACGAGGATGCAAGTCTCTGGTTTGATTAGCTGCAGAAGCGAAATAACCTGTGCACACTGCAAGTCTAGAGAAGTTAGCAGGGTGTCCGTGGTTCTTTCTGTGAAGTTGAACTGAGAATGTCATATACAGTGCACTGCTGTAAAGTAACCTAGGGGAGAGCGGGGCACAACCTAACGCTTTTTGGTTTTGGCTCAATTAATTAAAAAATAATTAGGTTAGATTAATACTTTTTTACACAAGCAACATACACATCTCTGCTACAAATGACCACTTAAAGTTTTTTTCTAGGACCTACCATTTTCGTACAGTTGTACTGAAAGTGACAGAAGTGCAAATGTTACAACTTACCCCATATGCGGGGTTAATTGTAACAGACAGAGGGGTTAGTTGTAACACTTGTGTGTAACACACATAATTCAGTACTATTTTATTTGTATAGTTTGATATTGTTTGTGCATCTGTATAGACAGATATCCATACATCCATCCCTCATCCAATCATCCTTCTATTATGGATAAATATCATGGATAGAGACATAGAAAAGGGCTGCATAGTTTTGCAATAAATAATAATAAATAAAATTATAAATATTGTAATTGCAATTAAATTAGATTTGTGTGTGGCAGCTGCATGTACAAATATTATTATTAATAATAATAATAACAGTAATAATAATACAAATGAGCTTAAAATAAAAATTTAAAGGGTTTATTGCATTAATAGCAGGCCATATTTTTAATAAATAAACAAGTTATCATTCATAGTACACTAAATTTTAAACATTTTAAATTCCAACATTGTTTGTGAAAGTCTTACAAAGTTAAATGTATAATAAACTCAAACCTGAAAAGTTTTGTGGCTCCGTTTTCATTTGATTATCATTGTACACTTGGCGGCTTGTTTGTAACACTGTGTTACAACTAACCCCGCTGTGTATTACATATTTTAATCCTAGCTAACACGTCGCTGAGAATTGCTGACATGTTTCAAAACGGTGCTATGTTTGAGCAAACAAGACAGTGATTAAGGCAATATAAAGTTAGATTTGGAAACGTATACACCCAACTCAGAAACAAACAAAAAAAACTATAATGAAAAAAATTACTTTCATGGTGTCAAAACACTCTTTGTCCAGATATCTTCACGAAAATATAATCAAAACTTTCCGCGAATTGCGGGAGACCGTCTTCTGGCAGCAAGAGAAAATAGCGGAAAGACAGTCTGCTTGATCCTGACGAACTATGTAACGGTCCGTGTTTACATTTAACCCTACGTTAGGTTGTGCCCCACGCTCCTATTTACTGATTTGAATATGTACACAGCTGACATGGGTTTTTCAATTATATATGCCATTATGCAAAGAACAGGATGGCTGAGATCAGAATTGAAAATGCTTCTGTTGTGCATTTTTGTCATTCTTGTCAGTTTCAGTGTATGATAGCATATTCTGAAATGCATACATGTTTAAGAATTAACACATACTGTACATATATTACAAATTATGTTTTACTTGATTCTAAAGTGAATATCATGGTTACCCAAGGACTTGAGTGTTACTACATCCAGAAGGAACTGACTAATTCCTGTAGGAATTACTAATTACAGTATTCTGAAGTGAAAAGCATGAGAACTCTCTAGTAATGACTGTCTACTACTAGTAGATTACTATGATCTTCACTTTAGAATTAAAGGAGAACTCCGGCAAAATGAACCTTTGGTCTAATTACACCTAGTCGACCGTTCTCTGAGATTTGTTTTCATGAGAATCAAATGTAAAGAGTTTTATCTCTAAAACTGTTCAGCGTATATGCTAGTAATGGGGGCATATAATAAGTAAAGAGAAATCACTAGTGTATTCCACTAACAAGGCTGAAAATAGCCCCACATTAACACAGTAGCATAATGAGGATCCCTACATGCAAAACGAAGCATTGATAACTTTTTAAGTGTACAGACCATTTAATGAGAAGATATTTTATAAAGACTCCACTTCATGATCTTTGGAAAACAGTCTCGATAAGTCAAACCACGAACGATTTGCCAAGTGAGCTGAACTGTATGAACGACGTTTGTAGTTTGACTTGTCGTGACTGTTTTCCAAGATGGCTCCTGTCTGTATACACGAAGTGAACTATCTTTATAAAGTATCTTCTTATTAACGGTCCGTACACTCAGGGGCGTAGCACCACATTTTGGGCCCTGGGTACAAACCATCTTGCTTGGGCCCCCATACCAAATACTATAGTGATACCAAGGTTGGGGTATTGTATTTTTATCATAAAAACACTTAAAATGTAAACAAAATAAGCCACACCGATTAATATATTTTTGTTTTATTGTCAAAAATACTACTTCAGGGTTCCAGACTAACTTTTTTGACTAGGAGCGCTGTCGTCCCTGACAAGCACAAGCCGAAAATTTAAGGGCACACCTTAAATCAGCTTGCAATGAAACTATTAAAATTTCCCCCCAAATAACTGTATTACAAATTCTTTAATAATAAATAGACTTAACATACAGATATTATGATATGCTGTTTTATCTTAAGTTCACAGGGCTCCAGACTCAAATTTGAGGGCAGCACCACCTTAAATGAGAACTCACACCTGAGTTCTACGAATCAAGTTCTATAATAAATAAATAAAAAAATCTGGCTGCACTGGGACTGACAATAAATCACTAAGCGTAATTTAGGGTGAAGATGAAATTAACTTTAGTTATTATCATTCATAATGTCTCCATATTAATTAAAAAACAAAAGTAGTGAAAACATGTAGCCTATATTAAGGAGTGAAAATAGCCAATTAACATCCTGTTTACAATTTTTTTTTTAAATAAGTGTTTAAATAAGAGTTTTCCAACCTATTAAATTATTATTATTATTATTATTTTTTTCATTTTAGGGCAATTTTTTAAGGATGAACAAAAAAAAATGTGTTGGTCATCACATAAAAAATACATCATTTATATATGATATAATACAGTAAAAAAATTGCTGTAATTATGCAGCTAGTTGCCAGTAACTTACTGTAGATTTTAAATTAATGTATATTTACTGGCAACCGTTTATTCAAAGTTAAATGAACATTAAATTAAGTCTTTGTCTTTACATAATAAAAACTATAAAATAATCTAATGCAAAGCATTCTGGGAACCAGAAATCTTTTTCAGTTTTTTTTTTTCCTTCAGATTTTGGTTCCCAGAATGCTTTGCATGATGCTGTTATTTTAGTTTTATTCTGTAAAGATAAAGACTTGTTAATGTTTAATGTTCATTTAACTTTGAACAATCTGTTGCCAGTAAATAACATCAATTTAAATCTACAGTAAGTCACTGGCAACTAGCTGCCAGGTTTAATGTAATTTACTGTAATTTCTACAGATTTTTTGAAAGAAGATGTGTAGTAGGCTACTTGTAAGTGAATGACTATTTCTGTCACATTACCATATTTATGGTTAGAGTTAACTTACTACATTAGCATAAATCCATGGTGAATTTTGCTGATTTGTGGACTGAAAGCCTTTCTATAAGCGTTTCTCCCACTGATCTATATAATGAATATAGGTAGCCTATTATCTGAATTGAGAGAGTTAGGGAACCAGATGAACTAAGCTCTGTGATAGTGAGTGCTCATTCACTGCTCATTCGCGTCTGTCAGCGGCCGTGCGCTCCTCTCACTGGTCACCTTTAAGTACACATGCATACTCACTGAATTATAAACCAGTATATATTAGTTCTTTGTAGTCCTCTGGGTGGTATGAAAAAATTATAATAGTGAACCACCTCAACTGGTAATAGTGAACTAGTCAAGTGTTTTTTTTGTTGTTGTTTTTTGGGGGGGGGTGGGTCAGCAAAACACACAGTGTTGGGGAGTAGTTAACTACAAGTAGCGTAGCTACTAACTTAACTTCATTTTTCAGTAGCTTGGCAGTAGCTCAGTTGCTTTTTAAACAGTGTAGCTTTTCCAGTAGCTAACTACTTTTTGCAGCAAGTAGCGGTGTAGTGCGAGCAAAAGCTACATTGCTACATTGTCGAGCCTGCGCGAATCAGCGCGATGCAAGGATATTCTTGTTAGATTACGAACTCATTTTTTGCCATCACTGCCACCTGTTGTTTAATCACGCATCTTGCGGCTAACGGTTCACTGACGTACAGAATTGGGTTGACACACCCATATTATGATTATATAGCAAGACGTGATGGCAGATTTGGAGGATGGACAAACAACTAATGTTAATTACCCATGGCCTTATTTGTCCAAGTTCAATCAGTATTTTTGAGAAAATGTTCTACATGCAATTAACGTTGGATGTATATTTCGTTCTTGCAATGTTGTAGGCTATTTGTTGCACTTTTGACAAACAGTCAGAGATATTTTAGTGTCGTGTGTAATAAAACACTACTCTTTGAAATCGTAATTGCATTGCCTTGTTTTAAACACTAAATATTTTACTTAAAACATTCCTCAGACACTTATTCAGTTATTTATAATATGCGTTGTTCAAAAAGCAAAAGTAGTTTCAATTTAGCTAGCTACTTTTTGATAGTAACTTGTAGTGTAGCTAACTACTTTTCTAAACGGGTAGCTTGACTGTAGTTTAACTACTTTAACTTACGAGTAGCTTGTAGCTTGTCAAACTACAGTTTCAGAGTAGCTTCCCCATCATTGAAAACACATCAGTGTTTTGCTGATGTGTCTAACTGGTTGTTTAAACAAATGATGCAAAAACATTGTAAGACTAGGGACGTTAGTTATAGTTTTCAGTATTTAATCACATAGGCATTATAGCAAAATTAAAAAGACTTAATTGCGATATATGTCCATGCCAGTGAGAGCTATACATTTTCCTTGAATTAACAGGTAAATACTTTTTTTTATGCTAACGTCCTACAAGTGGGACTGCATTAGGGAAAGTAAATGACACATTTTTCTAAGCACCTCAGCAATGTTTCTCAGAGTCTAGAGTGTTTTTTTCTGCAGTCTATGAGCCAGTGCCATCACGCCTGACCAAACATGCTGATCCTCAACATCTCAGTGTGTCACTACAAGCGGCCTTTGCACTCGCTGCAGGCTCTGAGCTAAAGACTTCTAATATGACTCAAATGGATACAGAAATGTACTTAGAGAGAGAGGAGATTGTTAAGCAGCACATTTGCATAGAGGAATTGATGTAGTTTCAGCAAAGGCAGGAGTTCATTTGTAGGTGGGCCTGGGGAGAAATGATCATAGTTGACAACACTTAGTTGCATCTCAGAATTAGGTCACCCTGCCTCTCTCTCTCTCTCTCTCTCTCTCTCTCTCGCTTTTCTTCCCAGTCATGCATGATGGGCTGTTCTCATCAGCCTTTGTTTAATATCGCTTCAGAATTAATTTGGGCTCATTAATTGGACTCTTTGCTGTGAACACACTAATACAGTCAGTAATGTGGCTAATAAACATAAAACGATTTGCTCCAAAATTCTGTTTCAGCAAGCATTAAATGATATAAATATGTAAAAAGGACAAAAATATAGAAAATAAACAATAATGGTATTGCAATTGATGCTATTTTTTTATTAATATCTATCTACCATTCCATACAGTTAATATTTTTATTCATTACATCCATTATAGTAATTATGTTGTCCCTAATATTAGTTGGAAACACTTCATTTTACTGTAACATGTAGTTACTATAGTAATAATTATAAATGATGCATAATTACATGTGACTAACCCTATGCTATTAATATTGCTCAGTATTTAAATGTATAATTACATTGTAACAAGGACACATTCAAATAAATTTTGTTATTGTTCTTTTATTCTCCATGCATACCAAATAAGTTTGCATTTATTCAAATTTAATTTATATGAATTCTATATTTTGAAATAATTCTGATTCTGACTGGATGAGCCATTGTAAAATACTAATAAATGCACACACACACATTTGATAGCACATTATAAATGAATGCAAGTTTTAATGTAATGTACAGTTACTAATTATATCACTTGCCACTGGAATTTCTATTCTTATTATTATTGTTAATAAATTAAACTTGCATATGAACAATGGCATCTATCATATTGCATTTGCTAATATATAATAATGGGTAACTTGAACAATTTAGTTTTATTTAGCAATTTAGTTTACTTTAGCAATTTAGTAATATTTCAATTGTTCCGGGGGACTAGTTAAATAATGCCTCTTATCTGTAATAAACTCACTGAATAGCACACAGCCTCAAGTGGCTTATAAATCGGATATAGCAAGAACTATTGAATTTATCTAGCAAAAGTCTAAAGAACATTCAGAAAACCAAACAAACAAGGGGTATGCAGTGATTTGTATGCAGAGACTATAGGTCTGCGTGATGATGTTGTCCCCAGACGTGTACCGGCTCCCCTCAGTGCATGTAGTTTGACCTTGAAGATATCATTTGGCCCAACACTATCCTCCTCAGACGGAGAGCTAGCGCTCTGTGACCGCTAGTTAATGAGTTCTATACACACTGCTAGCCGAGCCGAAGCGAGCACAACCGTACCCTCGACCAGACGCTAATCAGGCCAGGCTACTTCCTCTCACAGACGTGTCACACACGTGCCCAGGCGGATTAACAGCGAGATGAGAGAACGCGTCCACACTGAAAGATAGAGAGAAAGAGACAGAGAGGGGTTATTAGGAGGCTTTACCATCCAAAGTAACAGCTGGTATCATTTGCATAATACTCATCATTTTGCTAGGCTTCTTGTCAAATCATGATGGGGAAAAACGTATACAAAAACTAGTTCATTAGCCCTTCCCAAGAACAGATTTTATCCAGTATTTACAAGAATCCATGAACAATATCTGTACCTAAGCATTATGTTAATGGTATTCATATATGGCATTGCATATGAAGAGTTCAGATGCAAAAGCCTCTAAATGCCCTTTAACATTTTCTTCTAAAATGACCATTTTTTATCAAGCTTGTATATTTAAGTTCAGTAATTTCACTTAAATGACAATTAATAGGGAATCTTCATTGCCATTTAAGTGAAATTACTGAACTTAAATATACAAGCTTGATAAAAATGATCATTTTAGAAGAAAATTTCAAATGGCACTTAGAGGCTTTTTGCATCTGAACTCTTTCATATAATGTTATTTGTCATTCTGAAGAATAAAGATTTTAGAAACCCTTAAACTTAAGTATTAAAGGTACATTAATGTAAAAAAAAAAACTCATTAGTGACATGTCTACTGTTTCTTTCTTCTTCATCTAATCATCTGTAAGACAAAAACAATCTCTAGTTTAATATTTATTTATAAAGATGTTTCATCACACTGTTAATGACTATTCAAGGAGTAGTTCACTTTAAAAAAAAACACTTTTGCTGATAGTTTACTCACCCCATGTCATCCAAGATGTCCATGTCTTTCTTTCTTCAGTTGAAAAGAAATTAAGGTTTTTGATGAAAACATTCCAGCATTTTCTCCATATAATGGACTTCACTGGGAACCAAATGGTTCAAGGACCAAATGAGAGTTTCAGTGCATCATCAAAGGGCTTTAAACGACACCAGACGATAGATAAGGGTCTTATCTAGCGAACTGATCACTCATTTTAAAAATAAATAAAGTTTAAGTTTTATAAGCACAAATGCTCGCCTGTGTCTGTTCTGCAACACACGTTCCTGACTCTCCTGTTCAAACTTCAAATCTTTTTTTCGAGTCATGACTCGAAGGGTCCTAGATAAGACCATTATTCATTGTCTTGTGCCGTTTAAAGCCCTTTGAAGCTGCACTGAAACTCTCATTTGGACCTTGAACCATTTGGTTCCCATTGAAGTCCATTATATGGAGAAAATACTGTATATGGTTTGAAATCGTTGGTGTTTCTGTTCACTAACTATGTAACCAATTGTGTCAATGTGTGATCGTCAAAGAGTGGATCTCTGAACTGGTGTGAGTGAGTGGAGGCGGGGCTAATTTCCATATTCATAGAACCGCTTATATCTAAATGAGGCAAGGGTGTAGAGTTACATTCAAGCTATTTTGCTACATTCAAGGCATGAATTTCAAGGGAAAAAACATTAAGCAGGATGTAATTTTTGTTATCAAAGATTTTAAGGGAAATAATTAGTGACTACATGGGGACTTTAAGTATAGCATGATACTATTATTTACCATAATTAAAAAAAATCCAGTGAATATTAGTTTCTGTTCCTCTCAATTCTGATTTCGTTTTAACTCCTACAGTGGCCAATGTAGTCCAAGATTAACATGGCTTCCAGTTCGACCTCATCCATGCGTGTTAACTCAAATGTAAACATGAAAGGCGTAGCTTGAATTAACGGGTATGTCCCTCTTGGCTAATGTACATTCAAGATGGAGGGGCAACATGGCGAGCCGACATTAGAACCCCTTACCCGTATGTATTTTCAATGGCATATTATACACTCACAAAAATACTTTATTACTTGAACGAAGTAAATGAGCACATATATTTTTGAAAGAACTTAGTGTTTTTAGCTAAGAATAAACTAAAAGAGTTACACAGTGTAGCTTGAATACATGTTTGCTTATATTGCAAACATAACATCTAATACTGAGCTGCATTTTGCATGTAGCCATTGCTGACATTTGTATCCCATCAACCCCTGGCCATTTGCGGTTACATGTTGCAGAAGGTTCTCAATGAAACAGCTTCTAAAAGGGAAACCGCAGCAGATTTGCTTATTGAATTAGCCCATTCTCTGCTTGACTGCATCATGGCTGGGAGGTAGATGGCTGCTTGGACCATGTAAAACCTGGATTGGACACCCTCATAGCAATAACAAATGCATCTTTTCCCTCTCCTCCATTAGACCAGGTTTTGTAGTGTGTTTTAACCACTATAAATAAAAGCAGAATGACAAGTCCGCACCATTAGACTGTAGGTTAGAACGGTGTAACTGCATCGAGACATGGTAAAAACAAAACATCTTGTAGAGGACCCACATTTTCACATCACAGCTTAAGGTCAGAGCTGCATTATCTCAGCTGCATTTATCTTTTTCGAGTGACACTGTGAACTACAAAACCATCATGATGTATGGTGCCTTTCAGGGGTGGATATTTATTGCTGCTACTGGTTTCAAGCCAGCCAACTTAAGGTTTTTGAATCAGATTACCATATTATTTAAGGTAATATGGCTTCTGGTTACATTGAAGTTAAGAAACATTTAGGTTGCTTAAACACTAGTCTAGAGACAGTTTCAATAAGAATGATGCACCGCAAGGAAATAGATAAGACAATTGGTAACACTTTATTTTGATTGTCACCTTTAGACATTTTGTTGGCGATAAATAAGGCTTTAGAAATTCTCTTTAGAGTATCAGTAGAGCTTAATGTCTGTTAATGGTTTATTGTGATGGTCCCTAAAACCAAAAGTTAAGAAAATGTTAATGTTTTCTTAAATGCTCTGATGTATAGGTTGGTCCTGTTGGTCAATTTCACTGTATTTTTGTTTCAAATACGGCAAATCCTCAAAATGAATGAATCTTACGCATAACTGTCAAATCCGCCATAAATATTTGTCTACTATTTAAGTGCTCTAGTGTAAACCAGATAAATGTGATGATACAGGGCAACTTTTTAAGCAATGTTGCTGGGCAATGTTGCCGATCAAATGGGCAACCAGGTGAGACACAGGGCCCATTACCGACTTAAAATATCCATATAGAAATTTCTTGCCCATTCTTAATGGGAAAATGCCCAATGAACATCGCTCAAAAAAATTACCCCTTGTATCATCACCTAAATATTACATAGAAATTCGATTTGAATGCCGTCTAGTGAGAAATGTAAATGGACCTAACACATATCCCTGTGGAATACCATGTAGGGTACATATCATTAATTTTTACTTATGAAATCATACATTTGTGGTCTATATAAAGCATAACTGCAATGCTTGGGTCTGAATGGGCTCCTTGCACGTAACCACTCCCTTACCGGAAATGCGGCTTCGTCCTTTTCTGGTGTAGACATGTGCGCTATTCTACACTAGATACAAGAGTTGCCAAAACTTACAATAACAGACGTACATCGTCTTTGTAAGTGCTCCTCCAAATCACCTAGCAGCAAATTAGATAAGGGCTTTAAAATGTATGCCTCTTCATATATCCACGGATATGAAGGTAAGTCTATATATCTCAAACTTTATGGCTAACGTTAGTTTGCTAGCTTACATTAGGCTAATAAACAATCCCGGTCTGACAGAATATGCGTGTTTATAATGTTGTACTGTTTTCTAGTATTAGGCGGAAAATGTGAAAGGTTTTTCGTGCTTCTTCATCGATCTGAAGCAGAAAGCCTTTGCAGCGACTTCACTTGTGGCCCTGTCTTTGTTTGACACTAATGCCATTCACATATTAACACAATAAGAAGTTAGGAACATGCATGAAGGCGTAAAGACACAAACGTAGACACATTTTCCGCCTAATACTAGAAAACAGTACAACATTATAACACGCATATTCTGTCAGACCGGGATTGTTTATTAGCCTAATGTAAGCTAGCAAACTAACGTTAGCCATAAAGTTTGAGATATATAGACTTACCTTCATATGCGTGGATATATGAAGAGGCATACATTTTAAAGCCCTCATCTAATTTGCTGCTAGGTGATTTGGAGGAGCACTTACAAAGGCGATGTACGTCTGTTATTGTAAGTTTCGGCAACTCTCTGTACAGTCTAGTGTCAGAATAGCGCCATGTCCACACCGGAAAAGAGCGAAGCCGCATTTCAGGTAAGGGAGTGGTTCGCAGCAAGGAGCCCATTGTTCATTATTATAGCTCCACAGGCCCCTTTTCTACCCCTCTTCTGGATGTGCTTCTGTGAGCAAGTCGTTTCAATGCAGCCCCTTTAAATAAAAAGGCGTACCGTCCTACCCCGCCTGCTCTACCAGGTCGCTGAGTTCACGTGTCAGCTCAACTCTCCGCGTTCAGCCATTATTGTAGTCTTGATAAGAGATACGATTACTATAGCTTCAAAGAACATTTTTTTTCACACGTTAACAAAATGTCAACAATGGAAGAGCTTGTCCACCAAGCCTTACATATTAGAGCCAGAGCGAGCGATTTGAAAAAGATGACGGCGGCGAACCGTCTTCATATGGAGGCAGGTAACGTTATGTAGTTAACTATGTTGTGTTATTAGTGAAAGTCGACTATTTCTCTTGTTA
This sequence comes from Hybognathus amarus, assembly GCA_030378365.1. NCBI lineage: Eukaryota > Metazoa > Chordata > Actinopteri > Cypriniformes > Leuciscidae > Hybognathus > Hybognathus amarus. The sequence continues at coordinate 142,299 of JAQIUQ010000033.1, read as the reverse complement.
AAACAAGCACACTGACAAGATAAATGACTGCGGTCTGATCTTACCACTAAAAATCTGTATTGATAATAAAATTATAACTTGCATTTAGAAAGCATCAGGAAACACAGCAGCTAAATGATAGAAGGAATTTACCTGATCGGCAAATCCTTCTGTATACTGGCTGAGGTTGCTTGAAGTGGGGATCCTTGAAGTGCTTCAGGGGCCAGTTGCACCAGCTGTGCATAAGTTACAACGTAGCCTAGTTTTGCGCAGAATGGGCTCTAAGTTAACAGCTTACGCACTACTAAATATTTTTCTGTTGCACCATTAAACTTAGTTTAAACGGAACTCTGCGTTCCACCTGTATATTTACGGCAGCTCTGCCCATGAATGAACGGTTGGAATGAGATGGCAGCAAGATCAGTTACATTCGGATAGAGCTGATAATTGATAATGAAGAACCAGCAAATTCTTCTGCATGATTGAGCTTGGACTACAAAATCGGAGCGAGAAAATAATAATGGCGGATTGCTGGAAGTGTTGGACCGATAGTCAATGTCCTTATTTGTCAGTTCCGCTGGTGATCGGTACTTACTCAAAAAACGTCACAACAGAAAAATCTGAACAGGTTAAAAAATATGACCAAAACAGAATATAAAGATATAAACGAAGCACCTGAAGAGAATAATTTCATGTTTGCTGTACTTATAAACACTCCAAATCTACAACAAAATGCATTTAAGGGCTAAAAAAGTGGATTTTGCATGATATGTCCCCTTTAAGTTGTTTCAGCTTTGAGCCCAATCCGTTTAATGCCAGTTAAACCCTGAAACCCCCAATTATTTCCCCCACAACCCCAGCTGTTGACCCTCTCCATGTCGATCCACTTGTGAAAAAGCACTAGCACTCTAGGCATTACAAAACAATACATAATGCTGCCTACTGGTGGGTCTTTAGTCTTTTTAATTTATTTTGGATGCTCAGTGCTGTTGTTGAATATCTGCTGTGCCTTGTAATGAAATACCCGCTGTGCAATTTTCCAAGTGTGTCAAGCAGAGCATGACCAGATATGCAAATTCAATACAGAAGTGGCAAAGTGGAATTTTGAGTATTTTTCACATCTGGGGGCTGTTTAAAAGCAGTTTGGAAATCAATGAATACATAATAAAGAGGTGTCCACACTAGATTGAAATCCCAGTTTGTTGGCTATAAAAACTAGTTTGTTGTCTGAGTCTGTCTCTTTTTCACAGAGTGGCCTCACACAGCATGCGGTGTAATGGTATAACAAATTGCAGATGAGGAATGGAAATCGAACGGATGAGTTCCTGTCTGATGGTGTATTGGTCTCGCTCGCTCTTTCTGTCTGGTTCCTCACAGAGAAATGGTCATGTGACCAGCACCCACCAGCCAATCTATCTCTACACATCAAGGTCAGATCCATTTTCTTGGAGCAACCACCACCTGCGGTGCTAGCTTAGAAATTCGCGCCCACCTTCGTTTTTGTTTACCCTTGATTTACCCAAAAAAACAGTCACGAAAAGGCAATTTCCTTAACTTGTTTATCATTCCAAGATATTCCCACCTAATTGATGGTGATGATATCATTGGGTCATAAGAGATGCACTTCCTGTTACTAAAAATACAAACGCTGAGCCAAATGCTTGAGCAAGCGGAACAGCAAGTGCACACATCAGCTCAAAAACGTCACGCCACCGTCAGAGACTTATAATAACGACTTTGATGAGGATGCAAAACTCGGTGCATGTTGTACATCATTGTCCGTGGAGAAACTGAGTGTGGTTAGAAAGTGCATCAGCAGTGATTCTCAGGTCAGCTTGACACAGAAGCAGGTGGTTGATGACTCAGGCAAACTGGCTTCTGTTTATTCGAAAACCCAAGTCCGGCATCCACCGGCTCCCCAGTGGCTCAAATGTGATTGATGATACTAATTACCATGTCACTGCTTATTTCAAAACCTTGATCTCTGAGCATGCGGCTTTGGCTCATCTCCTGTATACACACACCTTTAGCCAGGGTCCATGTCACCCGCCTCTCTCTCTCTCTCTCTCTCCCTCTCTCTCTCTCTCTCTAATGTTTAAGGCCTCCTGTCCTAACCAACCGTCACCATCTATCCGTGCTTACTGGCTCCCTCCTCTCTTACCCCAATACTTTAATTGGAGATTATTAGGCTGGATTTGCATGAGCTTACATGGTCTGCCTTTTTCTCTCTCGTCATTGTATAACCAGCTTCAGATCTCAAATCCACTGGTTTAGGAAAATGAGCGCTGAGTGGGCTGCAGAGTTTTGTAGGGAATCTGGTTGCAGTAGCAGCGGGGAGCATGTTTTGTAATGGATGACAATTACAAGAGCTTTCTCAAATTGCAAGCAACAATCTGATTGGTTGGCTTTAAATAGTTCCTGGGACCTATGGTGCAGAGGTTTTTGGTATTGATATACTAATGTATTACATAATCTGGTCACTTCATGTGTTTTTTTTCTGATCAGATAGCCACCTGATTTGTTAAAATGGTTCAATATACACTTAAGCCGCGTTTCCACCGCAATTACCAGGAACTATTTGTCCCAGGAACTTTTCACAGAAACCTTTTTTTCCCCAGACCGCCTTGCTTACTGCGTTTACACCAGCGTACTAAAATACCGGTCCGAGCGGGAAGATTATAGTGACGTTAAACTGCATGCGACTGCTCTTCCTAGCCTGCGCATTTGTTTTAAGTTTTGTATGGAGGAGTTTAAGCTTTGCTGCTTTTTTGTGTGCGATTTGGTTTACTAACGAGGTAATTAACAAACAGCAGAAAAGGGAAGAGCACCCAAAGCATATTCAGAAAGCTCGTAATGTCAACACAGCCAATGTCAAAACCAACCACATGACAGTTTAATGTAAAGTTAACCCATAAAGATAAGTGTTTTCAGTAAGTTTGAAAATTAATCTGCTCTGTTTGACATATTTTTGACAGGTTGTGTTATCTTGGTAATGCCAAGTTGTCATGACAAAGACACCGACAGGTTATGATGTATTGGTTTGTCAAGGTGTCATGACAAAGACATCTCAAACAATGTCATATTTGCATTAAAAATTTTGTAATTTGTAATTTGAGTAATAATCGAATGACACTTAAAGGGATTCTCCACTTTTTTTTTGAAATTGGCTCATTTTACAACTCTACCAGTGTTAAACAGTTGGGTTTTAACGTTTTCGAATGTATTCAGATGATTTTCTGATATTTAGAAGAATATCAGTAACCAGACAGTTTCTGGTCTTTTTGCATAATCAACTAATTTTTTTTTCCTACTATGGAAGTCAATGAGACCAGAAACTGTCTGGTTACTGATATTCTTCTAAATATCAGAAAATCAGTCTGGATGTATTCGAAAACAGTAAAACTCAACTGTTTAATTCTGGGGGAGTTGTAGAATGAGCCTATTTCCAAAAAAAGTGGAGAATCCCTTTAATGACAGTTGTCATAAACATGCATAAAACCTCCTTCATATTCATGGCATGTGTCATGTCGTGATTATGAAGGTGTCATGTCAGTCTTATGCACTCCCTTCAAGTAAAATGTAACTAAGAAAGGTTAGTACAGGCTTTAAGGTGTTATATGGTGCAACTTATTGAAACCTGTATTTAAAACTGATATTTATGAAAAATTTACAAATACTTGTAAAAATACAGCTTTTTTAAAATAATGAATAAGATGTGTACAGTCACATGTGTTCAAGGTGTAAGGAAAATATGTTATTAATTTTTACACAAACCCCAATAATTGTCCTTCTCTCTATATGTATTTGACCCGAGTAGCAAGACAACAAGGTATTCTTAACAACTGTAATTCAGGTTCATACACATGTTCGCCTAGTTTCTCTAATGTTGTATATGCAAGCTTTCTCTGCCGACTGCTGTGCCATTATGAGAACAGTATCATTGATTTCAGATTTAACCCTCATCCCACCCTCAATAAAGGTCTTTCTCTGCAGGAGCAATGCTTAAGTGAGCACTGTCACCGTACTCTCCCACAAGTCTGATGGAACTGTTCAATTAGAGGTGTTTCAGTGGTGTGAAATACCACAAGGCTTATCTGCACACGAACACACATGCACAGTCAAACACAAACCCACTCACTGTCGGGTTGTGGCATGGAACAGGTTGCCATGTGGTGAACTGCTGACCTCATAGCTGGAGCCAGTGGCCCCGAGGTGAACACTTTGTCTGGGGTGGCTTCGTCTCACGCTGGGATGCTGACATATACTGTAGGATAGTCACTGCCCCTCTTCTTAGGAATCTGACAGAGATCCTATGGCTGAAATGTATATGCTGTGCAGGCAAACACATTATCTATAGATGTCTGTTTTGGGTTTTGATATCTTTGCAAGAGTAGTTTGTTTAAAAATAAGGTCACTCTTACAGTTGTCACATGTAGCCTTTTGGTTTCATTTTCTGTTTTGTTCCTTGCAAGTTAGTTTTAATGGTTCTTAGGCTATGTTTACACGGAAACCGATTCTGTAGAGAAAACGAAAAAGTGGCGTTGCGTTATCACTTTTTATTCTGCGTTTAGACGAGCGTTTTTTGGTGAGAAATCCGTGTGACATATGGTGACTCAAAAGAGTGTGAAATTCAATGTAGTATGCACTCCAGGCGGCTAGATGGCGATGTGAAGCACTGCCACACACCAACACCAAGTCCGCGCGCTCTGCATACAACCTTCACTGTCTAGCAGACTTTTGTGCTTTTACCGTTTACACAAGAACGCGCGGTGGAGCGTTTTTAAGATTTCCACTCTGGAGGGTGGTTTCACTCTTTTACATTTTTAAGCCCTGAAAAACGCCGTCGCCGTGTAAACGAAAGGCACGTCCGATAAAATATTTTTACGTTTTCACCCGTGAACGTTCTCGTGTAAACAGGGCCTCAATCAACACCTGTTATTTTTCAATTGAAGTCCCCCCAAATCAAGGTTTTAATGTTGTTTGTGTCTATATGGTGTTTTTAATATGCTTTAAGACAAACCATGTGTAAATTCATAAGTCGACTCCATTGTTGAGTATTTTCTCCTTAAAACTGCAGTGAAGCAAAGACAGCCTCGAAAACGGTGGTTTGAAATTGCTGGTGTTTCTGACGTCACAAGCTACCCTTTAACCAATCAGGGGTGTGTTTCCCGTACAACGACGTAGTTCACTGCTTCACTACCATAGTACGATGCATCGTTGGAAAAATCAACTAGCTAGTCACGAACTGTTTCCCAAACCCACTGTCGCAAAGTATCGTTCAACCACGTTGGTTTCGCACGTGGTGGAGTAATAACTACTTTAATGAAACTGTTTGAGATCCAATTAACACTAGATTTGTTTTATATAAATTACAGTACATGTCATCTGAGGACTATTCTAATTGTTCTCAGTTGTTTTGCTTTTATTACCAGACTCAATATTTGGCTCGTTCACATAGTAGAGCACTTTCGCACATGCGCACTCTTCAAACACGTTACTTCAAATCTTTTGAAAAACTAAAAGATGTAAATTACATTTGTGTGTGTCTAAATAAAAGGCACCAGTTGTACTGAATGTCAGATTGCTTATTTTGCTCAAGATAAGGATTTATTACCTCTAAATGTCTATGCAATATAGAAACGATGCCTCTAACCACAGGTCGAGAGCTGTCGTTCCAACCACACAACTTTGCGATGCTGTTTGTGAATGTTCGTTGGAAAGATGGTTTCGGGAAACCCAAGACTCTCGATTTGGTTAACGACTGGAACTTGCGACCATAGTTGGCTGAACGATGCTTTCGGGAAACGCACCCCAGGTCAACGTGTGATCGCCATTGGGTGGATCTCTGAGCTGGTGTGAAATGAGTGGAGGTAGAGGTATTTCAAGGAAGAAGAAAACAACACTTAAATAATACAATTTGGTAATCAAAGTTTAAGAGGTAATCAAAGGGTTTTGAGGGATAAAATGATTGACAGCAGGGGATTCTAAATCATCCCCTGTGGAACGTTTCCTGTGTTCCATTGTCCGGTCTCGTCCCAGTTTGTGTGCTTGTCTTTGTAGATGTTATTTTTCCATTTTATCTACAGCGATCTCCTGAGGGTTTATTTTGGATTAATTAAAGATTGTCAGTGATTTTCCATTCCTTCATTTGATACACGTTACTCTCCAGCACCAATGTGTTACAATAATTAGTTTATAAATAGTTTAACCGTTCATGAACAAACATACTATCTGGAAATGAAATGTAAAACAAGTTCTTAGTTCATTTAAAACTCACTTGGCAGCTGAATTTGTATTAGTTTTTATTTCTTTGTTTTAAGTAAACCAAGCCATGGAAGTAGCATAACCAAGAGAAAAATATTATATTGATCAAAATATTCAATATTGATCAAAATAAATATTTCTTGATCAATATTTCTATCAATCAATCAATCAATCAATCAGATCAATCAATCAAATTTAACATAAATAATAACATTTTATTTAAATAATACATCTAAAAGAAAAAAAACTGATTAGTGTAAAAAAGTGTGTGTATATATATATATACACTCACCGAACACTTTATTAGGTACACCTGTCCAACTGCTCGTTAACACTTAATTTCTAAGCAGCCAATCACATGGCGGCAACTCAGTGCATTTAGGCATGTAGACATGGTCAAGACAATCTCCTGCAGTTCAAACTGAGCATCAGTATGGGGAAGAAAGGTGATTTGAGTGACTTTGAACGTGGCATGATTGTTGGTGCCAGAAGGGCTGGTCTCAGTATTTCAGAAACTGCTAATCTACTGGGATTTTCACGCACAACCATCTCTAGGGTTTACAGAGAATGGTCCGAAAAAGAAAAACATCCAGTGAGCGGCAGTTCTGTGGGCGGAAATGCCTTGTTGATGCCAGAGGTCAGAGGAGAATGGCCAGACTGGTTCGAGCTGATAGAAGGGCAACAGTGACTCAAATAACCACCCGTTACAACCAAGGTGGGCAGAAGAGCATCTCTGAACGCACAGTACGTCGAACTTTGAGGCAGATGGGCTACAGCAGCAGAAGACCACACCGGGTGCCACTCCTTTCAGCTAAGAACAGGAAACTGAGGCTACAATTTGCACAAGCTCATCGAAATTGGACAATAGAAGATTGGAAAACGTTGCCTGGTCTGATGAGTCTCGATTTCTGCTGCGACATTCGGATGGTAGGGTCAGAATTTGGCGTCTACAGACATGAAAGCATGGATCCATCCTGCCTTGTATCAACGGTTCAGGCTGGTGGTGGTGGTGTCATGGTGTGGGGAATATTTTCTTGGCACTCTTTGGGCCCCTTGGTACCAATTGAGCATCGTTGCAACGCCACAGCCTACCTGAGTATTGTTGCTGACCATGTCCATCCCTTTATGACCACAATGTACCCAACTTCTGATGGCTACTTTCAGCAGGATAATGCGCCATGTCATAAAGCTGGAATCATCTCAGACTGGTTTCTTGAACATGACAATGAGTTCGCTGTACTCAAATGGCCTCCACAGTCACCAGATCTCAATCCAATAGAGCATCTTTGGGATGTGGTGGAACGGGAGATCGCATCATGGATGTGCAGCCGACAAATCTGCGGCAACTGTGTGATGCCATCATGTCAATATGGACCAAACTCCCTGAGGAATGCTTCCAGCACCTTGTTGAATCTATGCCACGAAGAATTGAGGCAGTTCTGAAGGCAAAAGGGGGTCCAACCCGTTACTCAGCATGGGGTACCTAATAAAGTGGCACGGTGAGTGTGTGTGTATATATATGTGTGTATATATATATATATATATATATATATGTGTGTGTGTGTGTGTGTGTGTGTGTGTGTGTGTGTGTGTGTAGGCGGAATATTAAGAATTAGAAGTCCAAATCTCTTGCATAATCAACAAATCTAACACTATCCAACAAAAGTTTGATTAGAAATGGAGATTATTCAACTGGAGTTTTAGTGGTACCTATAATGAATTGTATAAATAGTAGGATCTGTGTAGTTTTAACAGTTATTATTTCATTATATACTGTAATTTTCCCCCAAGTCTCTCAACATTTCATGGTGGTGATAACTTACGAGCAAGCGTAAGACACTTCTCGTAGTGATATCAAACAGTGCTGACTAGCAGGATGGAGTTTAGCTCTCATGGGAGGCTTTGCACAAGACCCAACGCAAATGCCTAATATACTGACTTATTTAGCAACGTTATATCCACAAATTTCTCTATGATGTTAGATGACGTTAATTAACAGAATTAGCATAGCTTTGGATATGCGAGCTCGTGTTAGTTTGAGTTACAGCATGCTGTTTTGCTCTCTCAGGCAATGTGTTTTGTGGCCTGTGTTTATGGCGCTTAGAGGTAATGTGGGATGTATTCAGCTCTTTAATGACGGTTGGAATATAAAATGACACACTCATCCATTAGCCGCGGCGTGTAGCCACAGTGTTCCTCGCTGCATGCTGATTAGTCCCACACAGCCCGGTCCAGAGATATGAGCGCCCGAATTAAGATCCACATGTAAATTGCATTAGCTAATAAACGAATGCTTGATGAATGCTAGCCTGGCATGATAAAGTGTTTCAAAGGTTATGCATTTTCTTCTTTTCAGGTAGAAGTCACTCGGTGACTCCCTGAAACATTTAACAAAATGATTGTTTACCGGTTACTCTGGCTAATTAACGATAAAGGGTAAGATGTTCCCTGCTGAATGTTCGCGGATGGCGTATGTGCATGTAGCGAGAATCACCGCATCCCCACGGCACTGAAAACACCGGCTCCGGGCGGTGAGTGGGCAGGGAGTTGTTTCTGCTGGAAGGTTGATCATGTAGTGTCCCCGCGGAGATTGGAGCACAAGCATTGGTCCCAAGGCAGAAGATGAGCGCGCTCATGACAGCAGCGTGCCCACTGGAACACAGTTTGGTTTCATCAGAAAACAAATCACAGCCGCTCATGTCCGAGCTACAGACGCACTTTTGACATCTCTTGGTGACATCAGCTAAGGAAACTGTCACAGATGCAGAGATAACAGCATTGGACCGGAGACATACTCGCAGTTCTTGCACAAATATGCCCTCAACAACACAGTTGGAAAGCGAATTGATGCCGGATTGCTGAATCTCAGGGGTAACGTGATTGGAGGCTTGCATCTGTCCACATGGTTGCCTGGTTTCCTCAGGCGGGGCAGGAGTTGGCAGAGTGGGCTGGACTGGGGTGGGCAGAGGAAGTTAGGTTGCGAGATTGGGGATTGGCTTTCATTCCCTTCAGGACTTCTGCTGCTGGCTTGGGGAACGCTGATACTCGCTGATGCCATCATTTAGTTTCAGAAGCCGATTGTCAACAGGGAGAAATAAAGGCGGTGTTTGAATTTCCATAGATCATGTTACTGGCTCTGTCATAGACTCACGCCACAGAGCAGCTTGTGTTACCATCCGAATCCTGACCACAATCACAAAGCAGTATTTTCCTCATCTCATCATGCAGAAATGCCCAAAATTTGATGGTGCTCTGGATTTTTTCTTTAGCATTGTATTTATTGGCAAGCATCACTATTATGATTTTTGTTATTTTTAATAGCAGTTTGTGCTACAGACATCCTCTAAGCTGACATGTTAAAGAGAATTATGCTATACTTATTTTCAAATAACGTTGTTTGTGGTAAACCATGAAAATAGACAAAACAGCAATCAGAATCCAATTAACTTAAAAGCACTCAACGCTTTTGAAGCAACAACTGACAACTGCATCACTTGCTTGTAATATACAGAATGTTATCACCCGTTGGTATTGACGCCATTATAGTGGTTGTTATAGTTATTGTTTTTGGTGTGAACGGCCCAATAACTATAAGGTTTTAATACTTGATCTAAGTGTATGAGATTAGGGAAGTCAAATCCTGTTTTTTCAATGCCTATTGTTGGAATCTCTTTGAGAATAATTTTGTCCAGCTGATGAATTATAAAAATAAACAGACTTTAAACAGCTTAAGCATTTAAAATAGCTGACAACATAACTGCAGCTTTCTAAAAGAAACAGATTGATATTGTGGACACTAATGACTGTTGTAATGATAACTGTTGTAATAGTTATTATCTTTACTGTGCGTTCACAGCGCAGTCAAATTCGCGTCTTGCGCATTGTAGTTTGACGCTTGACCACTTTGTGTTAATTCACACGTAAAGAGTGAAACTGACGCGCGTAAAAAGTTTGAAGCGAAATTTACGCACGTCAGAATTGAAACCTGTTGGCGGCTATCTTTTTTATGTTGGTTGAGCATTCAGTCGAGCAGTCACTGCTCTGTATTTGCACTGGAGAGCAGAACAGCAGCATGGGGATCATCATCGCCATATTTGTGTCCACTGGACCCTTCAGAGGCGAACCGCTTCGCGAGTTCACCATTTGCTCGCTCCAGAAGCTCAGATTTTTCAACTTGGGCGTCAGACGCGAATTCGCGTCGAACACGTGAATGCACAAATAGCACCAACTAAATTATTCACGCTTAACGCACCAGACGCTCAATTCGGCAAACTTGACGGCGAATGAGGCGTATTTGCAGTCTACCGTGCTACGCTCTACGCCTCATTCACGCCGCAGAATTTTTTTGCGCAACACGTCATTGCATTGACTTAACATTGAAATCATTTGCGCTATTCGCGTCTAGTGTGAATGCACCATTATAGTTTTAGAACAGGTCTTCAGTCCACTAAACAATCATCTAGCTACCACCAGAACACTATAGTAATCACCTTAAAGGGTGGCCTTATATCACCCCTCCCCCCAAAAAATAAAATAAATATTTTGCATCAATTACTCACCCTGAAGTAGTTTCAAACCTTTATGATTGTTGAACACAAAATAATATATTTTTAATATTATTGGTAATCAAACAGAAGACGGTAGCCATAGAGTGCCGAAGTTATGACATCACTTTGTAGGACAAATCGCAAGTTACCGGCGCATGGGTTCCCTCGATTGAAAAGCTATGCATTTTCCCCATAGGGTTTTGGAAAATCGCAAAAAATAGGATTTGTGTTAAACAAAAAGTTGTGACCCTTACACGTTTTGTCTATCAAGACAGTCTTTACAAGTTAATCCAAAATGTAAACATTTTGAAGCCTATAAAAAGTAAAAAAAAACCACAAGCAGGTTATAACTGGTGTGTTTGATGTCATAGATCAAAACGTGAAAATAGTTAGAGGCTTTGTTCACCACAGACCTTATTTCAGGCGAAATTAGCAAAAACCCATTCAAAAAACCCATAGACTTTAGGGCGAGGGAACCGGAAGTGCTAACATGCTAACTCACTTCCGCGTTTTGGCCTAGAAAGTGACGTCATAACTCTATTGACTTCCATAGTAGGGAAAAAAAGTAAATGGCTGCGATCATCTGTTAGATTACCAACATTATTTAAAGTATATTATTTTGTATTCAACAGAAAAAAGAAACTCAGGTTTGGAACAAAATGAGGATGAGTAAATGATTGAGTAAATGGCGCTACTTGTTTCAGTGTTTAGTTATAATCTAATTCTTAAAATAAAAATGATTGCAAAGTAGCCTGAATTAAGTGCATGTGCATAAGCATGTGAAGATCTGACGTTCATGCTCAAAACTAAAAACTGGTTATTAACAAATGTCACAGTAATTTAATCTCTCACTTCCATTCTTAAATGTTTAAAAGCCTTAAATATTTAATAATGAATGCTGTAAGTACACATTAATTAAATGGATGTACATAGACTTTGCAGCTGTAATATGGACTCTGGCTAAAATTCTCTTTGATACTGAGTGTAAACAGAGAGTGTGTTGGAATATCTCTGTTGAAGTCTTACTCAACACCTGAGTAACGGTGACTGGCTCTGCTTCGCCCAAATAGGATTAAGCAACAGGTTACAAAGGAATGGCCGGGTCAAAGTCCTGGCACGGCTGAAGGAACCAGACCCAACAACAATGCCCACCCTTAAGACCCTGGCACATATATATACCTGATCGCAGAATTAATTCTACACCAAACACTCCCCTAAACCTCAGCAATCCCTCACGCTGAAACCATCCAAGGGTGTTGGTGGTTCACTGAAGCGACTTAGAAAATGGATATAGTAATAACAAACAAGAAACCTTTGTCCGATCCAATGGGAATCAATTTGCACCGGAACTGAAGTCTCTCTTGGACACACATAAGAGTGGTCTTTAAAATCAGCACAGCAACTCAGATTAGCACAAGCTACCCAGGATGTTTTGCAGTGATTTATCTTCCATACCTAAAGGTATAGTTTGGCCAAAAATGATTTTTTTCTGAATAATTTTTTCACCCCCATGTCATTCCAAACCTGTGTAATTTTTCTTCCTCAAGTCATACAGGTTTTAAGGGGACTCAATGACAACATTTTCATTTTTGAGATGAACTACTCCTGGCACAGTATGTAATTTTTCGCCACTAGAGGTCGTTTGTTCAAAACAAAGGCGAGGCTTGATGATTGTTTAATCACGGGAGTTGTTGTCTTAACCTCTACAGCCGGTGGAGAATACGACGAGAGTCAGGTAGAATTCATAATCATGGATGACCGGTAGTGCACTAAGTATGTCAACGTTACAAAAGCCGTCTGGAGCGGACGAGGCCGCTGGAGCGATTGCATTTTATTATGCTGTTTATTACGCTTCCACTTCTTCTGGTCATGCGGATGTGAGGTAACGCAGCACTTTTTATCATATTCAGATACATTTGAGTGTGTGGAAAGTTGTTATAATGCTACTCTGTGCATTCGCTTGGCACAGTACTGTATGAGACACTTGTTGTACACTGCTGTGAGATAGATCAATATCAGTAAATATGGTACTCAAAGGAAAATCAAGAAAACAAGATTTAAACCAAAAGAGTAACTGTGTTGAGCTATATAACAATGATTTGTTTTTCGTCGATGGATGGATCTAAAAAGTTGCTCACCTGTCTAATAAAACACATAATATATTAAAGGGTTAGTTCACCCAAAAATGAAAATTCTGTCAATATTCACTCACCTCATGTTGTTCCAAACCTCTATGTGTTTATTTGTTCTGCTGAACACAAATGAAGATATCTGGAAGAATGTTTTAATCAAACAGATCTCAATGCCCATTGACTACCATAGTTGGAAAAAATACATACTATGGTAGTCAATGGGGATTGAGATCTGTTTGATTAAAACATTCTTCCAAATATCTCCTGTGTTCAGCAGAACAAATAAACACATAGAGGTTTGGAACAACATAAGGGTGAGTAAATACTGACAGAATTTTCATTTTGGTGAACTAACCATTTAAAGCTTTTTGGTGTTTCCATGGTTTCTACAACATAAAACCATAAATCGAGGGTAATGTGGGTATGATGTCATTGATAAGCAACGCACTATGCTGGGTAAACTGCTTATTTCTTCTTATTTAAAGGGGTGATGAACTTAGAGGTAAAATTGTCCTTGAGCTTTTGACATCCAAGAAGTCATCATATTATACGAATATCTTGTAAGTTTCAGAACTGAAAATGTCTTCTTTAGTCTAATAAAAGCTTTTATTGACACCAGGCTCAACGACTCGTTTTTCAAATTGGGGAACTATGACGACAAAGAGGATAAATGACCACCCCCGCAGGAGAAGATCAACGCCTACTTCAACACGGCCGGTTTAGCCCCGCCCACCGATTCACGCATTACACGCATAGCTTAACCCTCTAGGCGCCACGGTCGAGTTTACTCGACAAGATGCGTCACTGAATAAAACGGCCGATTTTGTCAAATTGGGTGTCAAATTTCGTTCGACATCCCCTCCACTGGATGGCAGACATGTCATACTTCATCCCTGACTCAAAAAAACGTCATGTTTCTATACAAAATGTTCGAGTTACAGCACACTGAATCAGTGTGATCAAAAGCGGAGATAGTGTGAGAGTGAGCCATTTCATCAGTCTCTCCGCGATCGCGGCGATAGTATTGTGGTGGAGACTTTGTTTATTATCACTGGGTATGTTAGACGAGGTCGAAGTATTCATAGTACAGAAGGCAGGGTGGGAGTCGCAATAGTATGCATACTTGACGTGCGCGCGCGAGGTAGATCTGGCCGTGATCGCGCTGCTCCTATCATCACTTATGAGCTGCGCTTTGCCCTAACGAGTCATCTCTTTGAACTAAACAGCTCTTGTCTACTTGTGTTTGTGTGTCATATAAATAATATAAGCCCCATACATGGAATCAGAGTGCCTACTGCACGTAGGAAATGGAAAATCTCCACAGCAAAAGGCCAAACACTACATGCATATGGTTTGTTCTACCATTTATTAGTAATGATTTGCACAGTTTGGTTATTATTTACTATATACCTGAGCATTCAGTATTGTGCCATATAGCATACAGAAGGTGATGGACATTTTGGGGAAGAAGTGCTGCATTTTATCATTTAAACATGTGACTTTTCATGAAAATTCTATAATCCAAGATTTCTGCCACCTGTATGACGTCATAATATGCAAATTAGATGGGGAAATTTAATCCTTACATAAACTTTGGGTCTATGCTTAATATTTCTCTAATTTACAGAAAGTATTATATCTTGTTTCACTTTTAATATATTTGTCTTTTGAAATTAATAGTGTCAAAGTCTAAAGTTTTTGGAAAAAACCTCTGGCGCCTAAAGGGTTAATAACATAGATGCCTACCTCATGATGACAAACTAGATTAAGCTATCATCGATCCGTCTGTTCACTTCATTTCTCTGAGGATAGTTTTGTAAACAAGACTGGATTTGCAGACCAATTAGGGAGTAAAGAACGATGCTGTGCCGTCTATATGGATCTGACTGGTGCAACACACGGACTCTGGGGTCGGACATGTATGGGCGAATCATTCCTGTTGCCATTTTACAACATTGAACGTTTTCAAAACAATTTTCCCCACGTACACTGACGAGGTGAGTTGAAACTCATTATAATATGCAAAACTGTTATCCACTCACAGCTGTGGGCATTTACTTCCAAGTCTTCAGTGCGAGACACCCATAAAAACCAAGCGTTTATGACCTGGGCTCAAAACTAGGGTACAAAATATATTATTAGTTATTCATTTTGATGTTTTTGAATGGAAAAAACAAGCGAACATCATAAGTTTACCTCAGACAACAATACAATAAAATTTAAAAAGCCAGTTCATGACCCCTTTAAACATTCTTAGAAACAATTTGGGATAATGTAAGTACACAAATCAACAAAATATGTAACATTGTTCTAGTGGTTTATGGATATTTTGATACAGCTTTAATGTGGGTTTGTTTTATCCAATAAATGGTTTCACATTGAAAAAACATTGTGAGCACTTTTTATAAATCCTATTATCACATTACACCTGGTACTTCTACGTTTGGCATTGGCAAAATAGTCCATTGTTTTGGTTTGGTTTTAACTGCAACACATCCAAATTGCAACCCAAATGCAGTGTTGTAAATATTGTGTGTGTGATTGTTGGCTAGCTATGCTGCTGAAATGAAAATTGTCTGCATTGATTAAACTTCGTAACTTCGTATTTTTTTATTGGATGTGCTGTTTTGAGTACAATTGGCATCACTTGAACCGTGAACAGTGAAGCCAGGTGGTGCCCATAAATGGAGACGGGCTCGTGCTGTAATATTGATGGAGGGAAAAGGCAGTGCGGCAAGTGAAACAAAGAGAAGACATCGTGCGGCGGGAAGGTGACTTAGCGGTTGATGAGCTGACGGCTTGACCCTGAGGGCCATCGCGGCAAGCACCTCAGTGAACACCTGCTCAAGTTTATCCAAGCAGATCAATGCCACTTAATATCAGCAACGGCCGGCAACCCCATCCCGGTCTGCCAGCATGCCACCACTGAGGCTGAGCTCTGGTTTACTCCCACTCTGATAGATACAGATGGTGTCAGTTACTGCCAGAAAGAAAGAGAAGATGAAAAAAGAAAACGACGACCTCCAGGTCTTTAGAAGAGCGAGCGATGCTCGAAGAGCGCCGAGCGACAGGACAGTGCGGGAAAACAGTTCGGCCGCTTCTCAGTCAATTACGCTTTATTCTCTGGCTTGTAGCGGGGCGGCACGGAGGGGAAGGCAATTAGATTATTATTGTGGGTTCTCCATTCTGATCTTGGAGATTGTATCTGCAATGCACATTTCCTCGCACAATTACGGAGGCTGCTAACTATTGACATTTAGGAGGTTGCTGATTTGAATTATCAGAGATGTTAGTAATTTGGGGTGTAAATGGGTTTTGATTTTCCACACTTCGATGCTGGCGGGCGTGATGACGACAGTAATATTATGTGCTAATTTGTAGCTGGAGATGTAAATCAGGGCGTTGTAGTACAAGCTGATAAAGCGAGGTGTAATAATGACACGGCGGAGAGTTTAGGTTGGGGGAGGAGTTATCGAGCTACAGTGTGCCCTAAAGATATTGAGGGAACAAGTCCCAATGTCAGAATGTTTGTGATGGCCAATCAAATCAAAGAAGACAGGCTGGTGTTTGCAGAGCCCAAACATGATTTCTAGCACAGCAGTTTGAACCTAAGTTTTGACAACTGTCTTGGTGTGTTACGACTGACAATATGCAATGATGCAAATTATGTTCCTTAGAAAATGGGAGGAATATAATAGTATAATTTGCAATTGAGTTTGATGAAACAAGAAATAATAACAGAACTATTGCCAGCATTTAGGGAATTCAACTGGCTATGTTTACACGGAAAATCGATTCTCAAAGAGAAAACGCAAAAGTGGCGTTGCGTTATCACTTTTATTCTGCGTTTAGATGAGACGTTTTGGGTGGGAAATGCCTATGGTGACGTAAAAGTGTGTGAAATGCAATGTAGTATGCACTCCAGGCGGCTAGATGGCAATGTGGAGACACTGTCACACAACACCAAGTCTGCACGCCTGCGCACAACCTTCACTGTCAAGCAGACTTTTGCGTTTTTACCCTTTACACGGGAACGCAACGGTGGAGCGCTTTTAAGATTTCCACTCTGGAGGGTGGTTTCACTTTTTTGCGTTTCAAGCCCCAAAACGCCGTCGCCGTGTGAACGAAAGGCACATCCGATAAAATATTTTACGTTTTCATCGCGTAGCGTTCTCTGGAACAATGTGACAAAAAGACTGGAATAATAACATACAAAGTATAACAATGATAATTTTAAATTCTGATTATGTGCTTTATGTATGCCAATGATGTACTAAAATCAAGCCTTTTATTTGTACATGTATGTTCATTATGGTTTTCACAAATTTGAGTTTTTGTAGTTTACATGGAGACAATAACGGTAATTTTTAAATCTTGCCCCAAAACGCCATTGTCTCATAAATGAACGGCCCAAAAAAAAAAAAAGTGTTCAATTTTTGTTTGAAAATGGTTGTAAATTGTGCGACCTTTATATTCTGAAAGCGAACAAAAGGATATTTTACCTCAGATCTTGAAAATAAACTCAGTGTGAACAAACAAGTGTACTCTGAGACAAAGATTGTATCATTCACCCAATATGTGTTTTTAATAATGTTAAAGTGGTGTAATATTCATGATGTTAATTGGGTACTCCATCCATTTCGTTGCGAGTGCCTTGCATTTGCGAGAGACTCCGCCCACATGCTCTTCTGATTGGCTGGATTTTTTTTTTAATTGATTTTGTTGCATATGATAACGTCTGCATACAGTAGCATGAAACTCACTGATAATATGTGAGACATTAGCAGCCACTGGACTACATATCGCCAGGATCAATAATGGTTAGATTTTATAGTATTTAAAATAATTTTTGGACTTTTCTTTTAACTTGATGTTGTTATGCATGTCAGTTTCTCCTTGTAAATGGGCGAATACTCTACAGCCTTTTAAATCAGTACATCATATAGACTATTTATTTATCAAAAACAGTAAATTATCTTGTTAAATTATTTGTGCAAAGCCTAATTAATATTTATAAACTAATCCTCAGAGAGATTTGCAGATTCCCTGGCTGAGTAGCAGCTCTTGAGCCATATCAGTGGAAAAGCCTTAAAAAATGTTTTATACTTCAGTATGTATGAGCAGGGCCGGCGACTAGTGGGGTGAAAGGTGGTGACAATCACCACACCTGCTGCCCAGGGGTCCCACAACATTTCCCCAAAAAATCCCCCCAAAAATTTCCAAATATCTGTTTTCTCTTACCTCCCTAAGGCCCTGTTTACACGAGAACGCTTGCGGGTGAAAACTTAAAAATATTTTATCAGATGTGCCTTTCGCTTACACGGCGACTGCGTTTTAAAGGCTTAAAAACGCAAAAAAGTGAAACCAACCTCCAGAGTGGAAATCTTAAAAACGTTTCACCGCCGTGTTCCTGTGTAAAGGGTAGAAACGCAAAAGTCTGCTTGATAGTGAAGGTTGTACGCAGGCACGAAGGACTTGGTGTTGTCATAGTATGCACTCCTAGCCACCTGAAGTGCATACTACATTGAATTACACAGACTTTTGCGTCACCATTTGCACATGAATTTCCCACACAAAACGCTTGTCTAAACGCATAATGAAAAGTGATTACGCAACGCTACTTTTGCGTTTTCTCTTCAGAATTGTTTCCGTGTAAACATAGCCTAAATATGGTTTGGTCTGATCTAAAGTATTAATTATTCTAGTCAGTGACAAACATCAGATTACCCAATAAAATTGTAAGTCCCAGCCCAGCTCGTGAACAGAACCAATGAGAGTTGAGACGGCAGCTGCGTGAAGTTAACGATGAACTGGTGGAGAGCAGAGACATAAATCAGAGGACAAGAAACGCCATGAAAAGAAGGAAGAGGGAGGCCAGGAGAGTTGTTGTATCCCAGTCGATCAATACGTTCTTAAAGACAGATTTGAATTGTTAGTTCGCTGCAATAAGAAACTACCGTCTACAGCCTGCACTGTAAAAATGAATATGCTTTATCTAATTAATACAATTGTGGCAACAGATTACAAGCAATACATTGAACAAATTAGACAAATAAACAAAAATATCTGAATAAACAGACAGACGTCAAATATTAATTAAGAACTCTATTTTAAATTGCCAACATTGAAGACACCTGATGTTAACAAGCAAAATCACTGAAGGAGAAAACCTTCATTTTAAAACAAACGTAAAACAAACACTGATCATCATAATGGTGACTTAAATGTACGTTTTTTTGGGGGGGGTTGTACGTTTTACTCATTTTAAATGTTTAATTTTTAAGGAATTAATTTGATTAATTATTACTCAATTCTAATTTGTTCAATTTTATTAATAATATTGCTTGTAATCTGTTGCGACTTTTTTTTTTATTAGATAAAGCATATTTTTACAGTGTGCTGGGTTCTGTCACTTTTCATTATCGGTGCGCACCACAATTGACTGAATGATTACTATTCAATCCCTGTCTTTTTAGACTATTGTTAAACAAAAGAGGTTAATTAAACACGAGTCACAACGTATTGCATTATGCACCTGACCTGCCGGCTGATAATGTATGCATTACACCGAGAAAGCACGAATAAAACACACTGCACTTAGATGAATACACTTATTAGATTTTATAATATTAGCAGTTCAATTTTATCTTTATTTAAAGAAAAATAATACAATAAATGATATATATATATTTTTTTTTGACTGCATTCTTGTCAATTTCTAAATGTTTACTTTTTGGTTGACTGATGGGAAAACAATATATATTTTGCTGTTACTTTTTTTTCAAATTGGTTTTATTATTATTTAACAATTTATTGCTTTTTGTTATTTATTAGCTGTCATTTTTATATAAACATTTTTTTTTAAATAATGGTTTCACAACAACAGCCCCATCTTTCTTTTATATGTGGCCTCCATGCTCATCTATTGTACAATATCTGATATTGGTGGAGGGTGGCCCCTGAATCCTCTAGTTACGGCCCTGTGTATGAGTGTGTGTCTGTGAACATGACAATTGGCCTGTGTTTTCACACACATACACACACTTGACAGTGTGGCGTGTGCCCAGTGTGTGTTAGATGATACGACTGATGGAGAAGCGATAATCCCTCTGAGCCACAGAGCATACATCCTAGAGTTTCATTAGCCCACTGTGCCCGTCAGAGCGAGAGAATGACACACACACACACACACACACACTCACGGAGTCTGTGATCCCTAGAGAGAGGGAAAGATTTGAAGGGGAGTGAATGCAGGGGTCAGCATTTTTAATATGGGAACAATTACAGGCTCCTGCTGAACAGATGGTATTATTCATGCAGTTAAACATGACACAGACATTTACATCATTTCCAGTGACGAGCTCACAGGTAGATATATGGAAGTCCATTATAATGCCATGTGCTTTAGGCTGTGCTTGTGATTGCTAATGACAACATATTATGGTGCAGCTTGCTTTAAAAATAAACTTGAGCCGCATACGCTATATGTCAGGAGTGTTTGAAAGAAACAAAGGGAGACTCCTCGAAGATCTGCTGGCCATGTGTGTCTGATATTCAATGTAGTCATTAATAATGATTTAATCCTACGTTGGACATTTCTGAATGATGGTTTTAGTTTAAACGGTAGCCACGTGTCAACTTGCCGTTTAAAACTATTTTGTATGCATATTTTCAGATTATCATATATTTAGCTCTAGTGATTTAAATGCTAATGCTAAAGCTGTGCTAATTAATTAGCAGCTAAACTATTTAGATAATTATGAAGACAAATTGTCTTATGTAAATGCCCCTAAGATACATGTCTAATCGAAGTCCAAGTGGCGAAACCAATCTAATTGTACAGCTCTTCCTTTAGAATTTAGATTGTGAAAATATGTATCTTCATCCTTTATTCAAATATGATTACAAATTTGTTAAAGAGTTAAAAAGTATATTGCATAGTCAATCGTTTTATTTGTGTTAATGCAATGAAACGTGCCAAATTGTGCAGACATAATTTTTGGCCAGGCTGTCATGCAAATAAATCATGAACACATGCAAAAACAACCAATTAAGAGAACCAATTAAATATTAATAACTGATTCTGATGTAGTCAATGTTTGCTTTTTGCTGTGGGCTCTTTGTAGCTTTCGTTTGTAGATAACTTTGTAGCTTATATTTATGCAATTTAAATATATAAAAATTGCTCTGATTGGTCAGATGGCCCAGTCTGTTGTGATTGGTCTACTCTGCTCTGATTGGTCAGATGGTCCAAGTCTGTTGTGATTGGTCTACTCTGCTCTGATTGGCCAGATGGTCCAGTCTGTTGTGAATGGTCTACTCTGCTCTGATTGGTCAAATAGCCCAGTTTGTTGTGATTGGTCTACTCTGCTCTGATTGGTCAGATGGCCCAGTTTGTTGTGATTGGTCTACTCTACTCTGATTGGTTTAATGGCCCAGTCTGTTGTGATTGGTCTACTCTGCTCTGATTGGTTTAATGGCCCAGTCTGTTGTGATTGGTCTACTCTGCTCTGATTGGTCAGATGGTCCATTCTGTTGTGATTGGTCTGCTCTGCTCTGATTGGTCAGATGGTCCAGTCTGTTGTGATTGGTCTACTCTGCTCTGATTGGTCAGATGATCCAGTCTGTTGTGATTGGTCTACTCTGCTCTGATTGGTCAGATGGCCCAGTCTGTTGTGATTGGTCTACTCTGCTCTGATTGGTTTAATGGACCAGTCTGTTGTGATTGGTATGCTCTGCTCTGATTGGTCAGATGGCCCAGTTTGTTGTGATTTGTCTACTCTGCTCTGATTGGTCAGATGGTCCAATCTGTGTGGTCTACTCTGCTCTGATTGGTCAGATGATCCAGTCTGTTGTGACTGGTCTACTCTGCTCTGATTGGTCAGATGGCCCAGTCTGTTGTGATTGGTCTACTCTGCTCCGATTGGTTTAATGGCCCTGTCTGTTGTGATTTGTCTACTCTGCTCTAAATGGTCAGATGGCCCAGTCTCTTGTGATTGGTCTGCGCTGCTCTAATTAATCAGATGGTCCAGTCTGTCGTGATTGGTCGACGCCTGTTAGAAAATGAAACTCTATTACCATATCTGAATTTCAGCTCTGGATCTTTTTCAGCACTTGATACACAGTGATACAATCTGGAACAATGATGATGGTTTTACCGTATTAATTCGAAGTCCTCATCCTTTGGAAGTGCTGAAAACAAGCTTGTTGACGACACAAACCGAACTCTTCCAGGTCTCAGCTACAACTACAACGTTTGAGGGTTAAAGTCAGACGTTGTTCTGGGCAGCCAATGACTACCGTTGGCTGGAATTATGCAAATGTGTTACATTGTTACATAGGAATGTAACAGGAAGTAATGGCTGACAGACTTTTTCCAGCAGTTTAGAATCGATTCTTCTCTTTAAAGAGACAAAAACTTTATTTGTCGTGCACTTCTTTAAAACTTTGCAGATAATTGTTTTTTTATTTATTTATTTTTTTTTTTAAATTCACAAACAGCTATTGAACAATAGGTAACATTCATTAAAGGGGCACTTGTAATAAAAATTTGAAAATAATGCTTTTTTTGCAGCATAAGATTTGGCTTTAATCTATTTATATTGTCTTGTCTGCAGTGCAACTAAGTGAGTAATTGGAATCTGCTTATGGACATGATTTTTTAATGGCTCAGTGTAGTCAGTCACACACTTTAGTGTCCCTTTGTGTGATGCTTTTTAGATGTGGCAGTTTGTTTTGCCTTAGTGCAATCAGGAGCGCTGCTACACAATGCATCCACCTCATTATCTTGTTTTAGTCAATCATATCATTAAAAAGAATGAAAAAAAGTTGCATGTGAACTCAGAGACAAATACAAAATAAATGCAGCCGCAACCTCTAATGGTAAAATGGTCAGCGACTGCTGTATAAATCAGAGCATAATTACGGTCGTAGCCGGCTCACCGCATTTGCATAAATTCTCATAAGAGGGCAATGTTATGTTGTACCAACAAAATAAATAAAGAAGACAAACAAAAGAGATAATCTTGCCAGCATGCCAAATATGTCCCCAGCGAATAGCACTGAATTCATCAAAAAGCGTGTTATTGGCCTGGCTGTAATGTTGGTGGCCATTTTATGTGGCTGAGTAGACAAAGAAGAGCAGAAAAGAGATGTGGGAAAGGGGTTCCTAATGGATTCAGCACGGAGAGAGGAGAGTCGGGAGGGGGTTGTGTCACAGTATGCGCAGAGCTGTCTTTTTTCCCACCAGCCTTTGCCCATCAGTGGAGCCCGGGTCGCTGTGGAAATGTCATGACAGGCATATGCTGTTGGACAGTTTGTGGGCCCAATCACAGCGCTGTCACCTACGGCAATGACGGGGAGGGCTCTGCGGTGTCCCTTTGAAAAATGGCTCCTGCCATCTCCAGCATTTACACATTTCTCTCCCTGAACTATGTGTGATGCTTGCTTTGCAGTCAGAGCATGAGAAACAAAGATAAAAAGGGGAAAAAGGGATTCGACTATAATTTTTATTTTTTTGAAGTTTTTTTAATCGAATTCAAAATTGTAACGTGCCAATTTATCTACTGAATTTTTCACAGTATTTGCTGAAAATTGTTGTTTCGATGGCCCAAATATGTAAACTTGTGTGTGGGTGTGTGAGTGTACTTAACTATAATTTGGGGAACAAATGACCAAAACATGACAGAATATCCAAAAACCTCCCTTTAGGGTTGTCCTCATTTGTAAATCTGGTATAAATTAAGTATTTAAAGTTTTTTTTTTAAGTTTTGTGTGGTGGGAAGAAGTTTAGTGTAACCCTTAGTGTAAGGGGCTAAAGCATACATTTTGTACAATATTAAAACCACAATGTGTGTTTGTTTGTGCACATGTGCATTTGTGTTTATATAGTTTTTTCTTCGTTTTTAATAATATGCTTTATAATGAAACAATGTTATATAATTATAAAAAAAATACTTATTTTTATTAAAAAAATGTTGTATACTTTAATATGCACCTTATTTTTAAGGGCATATTAACTTTTTTTGACTCTTAACAAACTTTTCTGTTGATGTGACACATGGACAAACATTATTAACCAGTGAAATCATATAGCCCACTTCATCAAATTTTGATGCATAATAAAACACCACCCTACTTTATTTCCTATGGAGTCAGTTTTACTGGGAAGTGTTGCATTATGGTTAAATGTATTGTAGATGTTTTTTTGTGAATTTGTATTATTATTTCTTTTGCTTAAATCATCTGCTGCTGTCTTTGTCAAGTCACCTACAAGTACTACTACAAGTACTACTACAAGTACTACTACAAGAAAATCTAGAAGAAACCAGTGTCATAGTCCAACTTAAGTAAGTTTGGTCAGTGATGGTTCATTAAAGCAGCACTATGTAACTTTTTCAACCTTTATAATATTTTTTCCAAAACCCTTGATATGGTACATTGACTTACAATAGGTTGAATGACCGTTCTACCATAGCCTGACAGTGTCTGTATCGCTTTTACTGGCACTATGTAACTTCGGGAGTGCAAAAAGAACTACAAAATTCGACTGCTTTACGGCATACATCACTTCCCCACTTCCTCAAATTCCAGACGTGAGAGCCCAACGAGCGTTTTTCCCCTCTGTATGTTTTCATGGCTGAAGCAGCAAGTAAAAAAAAGGGAGAGTGGCAAAATAAAATAAAGAGAAAAAGGGAGAGTGGCAAAATAAAAGGCTGGACGAGGATCAATATTGGTCCAGCTTTAGCTCGCTGGCTTGAGCCAAAGGAGGAGGAGGGGTGCCCGACCAATCCAAGAGGTCCTCGCTCCTAAAGGTAAAATTTTTGGGTTACGCCAAAATTGTACGCCAAAATGAGCGAACGAGTGATTTTTTTTTTTTTTTTTACACTAATACTATTTTAAAACCATTAATTTGTAATAGTCCACAAAAACGTAATTAAGTCCCCCGACTCCGGTCCGGTGCATCAATCTTCCCCGCCTAGCAAACGTGAAGTGCGTCAGAAACAGAGCGCGTGGGCAATCAGTTTACTGTTGGTAATATGTTGTGTAGCTTCGCCCCTCGCTGCATCCAACGTAGACTACATTGATTTCTTTTTAGGGCGCTTAACTCACTCAAGCATCCTAATCAAAGTACATGTACTGATTACTGAGTTTGGTAAGGGCTACATTCTTGCAAGTAAATAATAGATGATTAGATGGAAAAAATCTTCGGTCAGGATAACTAGCCTTGCCTCAGGCTATAATGCAAATCGATTTTTCAAATTTGCAGATTCATCTATGGTAGCTTGATATTATAATATTGACAACATTGCTATTATCTACCACACAAATGAGTTGAATTAGTATATTCTATTATGTAAAACAGTAGCCAATAGGCTAACGTTACAGATAAAGATGCTGGCTTGTAAACGTGAGCTACGTGATATTTTGACATTTAAAAAAAGATAAAGCCCATGAAACTATATTCATATGACATATATGAAATATATGCCAATGTACCTGGGATGAAGACATTTCACAAGCAACACTGGATTCTTGCCCAAGATGTGAGAACTTCTTCCTTCTGCAGAGTTTGGGGGTATCGCTTGTCAACAAATGCACGCGTGTATTCCCTAGTAGTAACCATGACAGATTTTACGACAGTAGTAGAAGACAATACTGTTGCCCAACTGTAGGGGGACCCCAAGAGCAAAATTTCAAAAATAACATAATGCTGCTTTAATGTTGTAAAAATGTATCGTTGTAACGTAAACGTCATCGTCCAGCTCAGTTCAGTTCTCATATAATGGTGTCAATTCAGGCAGATAAATAATATTGTTAAATATTATTGATCTTCAACATAATTGCTTTGTCTACTTTCCCAATGTCATCTATGATGGCCCCATTATTCATTTATCTGAACCCTAAACAATTCTGTTTAATTCTACTGTCAAAAGAAACTGAATTTACCTAAAACTAAAGAGTGTTCCACCTATCCTTCATCTGAATGAGATAGTTACCCTTTGCTTTACCCAAACACACGGATGTCACACATTACAGAGAAGGCTAATGTTTCAGCTAGCTGTATTCTATTGCAATTATATGGTTCAGTGGCGGTGATTATAGTTCTTCAATCTCACTCTGTGAAGTTTTGGTTAGCTGGCTCCCTCGTAATTTGCCGTGTGGGCATTATGGGCCAGTCTTGTGGAAAAGGGATGATAAATTGAGCTGGCAGTAGCTCATAGATTTATTAAATTTCTATCAAACCCTGTAACAAAAAAGAGGGGAAAAAATTGCGGCGGCTAAGAGCGGGCTTAGATTTTTTTAATCAAAATTCATGAGTCCTGGATTCGTGGTTGAGCAGACCCGGGAAGACTTGAATCGAAGACTGATTAAAGAAAATAAAAAGGCTTATTTGAAGTAATTTTTCAATGACGCCTTTTAATTGGATGTTAAATCAAATGCTTATCTGCCATGCAGCAGATAGTGAGCTATATGGTGAAGTGCTAGTGTCACTTCTACTGTAAAAGATACTATGGCGGCGAGGTTGACATCATCACACATTTTACATTAACACGTTTACACATTCTGCACCACAAGCAACGCTTCACTTAGAGACAGTGAAAATGCGGCATCTTGGATTTAGGGACCCTTGTAATCAGACTGAATAAGACATGAGGTGTTTTGTGAAGGTAAGCCGTGTTGTACCATTGGAAGAAAAGAGGCTTCTGGGAGGGTTTAGGCTGGTGTTCACCAGCAAATCTTTGTAAATCTAGCGAGTACTGCTCAATACTAGTGATTTCAGGGGAGTGTTTGTGTTGCAACACATTAGCATAGCACTGCTCTCTGTTAGCATTCTCATTCGATTTGAGACAGTCATCTGAGCAGTAAATGCCATGTGACATGTATCTCACAAACTCTCCGCAACCCAGCCATACGCGCCGACCCGTTTGTCTAAAAGGCTCTACTATGTAAAAATGAGACAAATATTGAGTCTGATAATAGAGAAAAATAATTGAGAACAATTAGAAATAGTCTAGAAATGTTTGTAATTTATATATACAAAATCTAGCGTTAATTGGATCTCAAACAGTTTCATGAAAAGTAGTTATTACTTCACCACTTGCGAAACCAACGTGGTTGAACGAATACTTTGCGATAATGGGTTTTCGGGAAACAGTCGCGACTAGCTAGTTCATTTCTCCAACGATGAATTGTACTGTGGTAGTGAAGCTGCGAATTAATAGTTGTACAAATAAACACACCCCAACTAAGTAATCAGCAAGTTAACGCGGAGCTCATTTAAATGACCCGACACATGTCGGTAGAACTCGTTTGCATTATGCTCATGAAATAATACAAAATACAGAGCATAATGCATTTCGTAATAAAATTGACAGAATTTGAAACAGACGTTTCATATCAGAAGGAAGCAAGTGTGATTTAATGGAAGGGGGGGGGCTACAAATTATGTTTATTCATCAACTGAAAACATTGACTGAAAGTTCGATTCTTGTTATTTAAGAATCTATATTGGTTCTTTAAAATGAGAATCAATTAAAATTGAGAAATCAATATAGGGGAGCGCGTACACAAAGTAACGCGGGGCTAGTTGTAACACACTTGTTTTAAATACTTCCACACATGCTGGCATTATGAAACTTGGTGTATTTACTAGTTGCCATTTCAACACTATATAGAGAAAAGTTAAAAAAGAAAATCTTTTTTTTTATTTTTCTTTTTTCATTTCTTTTTTTGTGTGTTTATTTAAAATTAGACAAATCTGATATTAATTTAATTTCCAATCTGTTGTTTAACAGTTGATATCATTAATAGTTAATGAACCTTATTGTTAAGTGTAACCGATTTTTTTAATTGTTTTTAAATACAGTCAACATTTGAAGTGGATCAAAACCTTTCATCAAAGTTATACATGCATTTTGAACAATACCCATACTCGTCTTTGACAACTTTGATTAATTTATTTCATCCACTTCAAATGCTGTCTACTGTAGCTGCATGTTCTGTCACTTTTGATCAATGTGTGCTTGCAGAATAAACAATATTAATATCTTAATATATAATTAAAGACACACCTCACATCCACATCCAAGTCTGTCTCTGGTAGACTTTTTGGTCTACTCCAGGCCTTCCTAACGTACTGCGCTGACTGTATCAGAGCTGTGAGAGGCAATTACAGCTGATATAATAAACAGCGGCCCTCAGAAGGGCAGGAAAGGGCTCCCTCGCCAGCATCAGAGTACACCAGGGGTCTCATGTAGGGCATTAAAGCCACGGTATCAGCGCTGAGCCAAACTAGATTTGCTGCAGTAATAATATTTAAGCACAGCTCTCAGACCAGTGGCTTAGTAACTACTAAATTATGATTCCACTGAGGACGGCGGCTCTCTTGTTTTGAGATACTCTCTCTCACTCTCTCTCTCTCTCTCTCTCTCTCTCTCTCTCTCTCTCTCTCTCTCTCTCTCTCCTCTCTCTCTCTCTCTCTCTCTCTCTCTCTCTTTCGCTCTCTCAGTACAATTCTCTGTATCATGTCAGATATTTTATAGTGATGGCCTCATAAAAGGAGGAGAGTCGCCCCCTGTTAGCTGTCACATATACCACTGGGATTCGGCCTTTATACTGTGGATTACTTTTATAAAACAACTTGCCTGCCCTCTTCGTTTCTTATAAGGGTCATTTTGTTTGGTGTATTTTTTTCTTTCTCTGTAATATAGTACATTAATATAGAGACTTGTTGAGGAGCAGGAATGAGTTAGCCTAGAAATGTCAGACAGAAATGGTGGCAGAAAAAAATATTTTGCAGCAAAGTGTGGTCTAGCAACTCTCCATAGACGTTTTAGAAAACGCCAACTCTGGAAGGGCCAATCACATCGTGTATAGAGTCGGCGGACGGTCTTAAAAAATGACGACAGAGTTGCGACAGTCAGAGCCAGCTCGGACATATTCGGTTTTAAGTCGTTCATCCTCAGATGCGGCCGCGCCGTGCACGCTGTTACAAAAAAGCTGTGGCGAAACGATCAACTTGTCATTTTGTCGTCGAGGATAAAGGCTTTACTCCATGTCAGCGCACGCTCTGATTGGCAAGGTGCACGGACCTCTCCCGAATCATCTCCACCACTCCGAAGCACCACTACTCCGCCTCCGTTTCCCTCGTAAGCTGATATTAGTATTTAAGCATTCTCTATGATATTATTATTTTTAATGACACACTGTCTCTTTTTCTCTCATACACACAAACACACACATACTGTCTCTTCTCTCTCACACATATGTAAGGCTAGTTATAAACTCTTTAGACGTTTAATGATTAGTATTTTATTTTTAAAGTTTGTGGGTCGTGTAAAAAACAAAAAGTCCCTTATTTTGGGGATGGATTCCGGGAAATCTCCCTTATTTTCAATAAACAATGTTGACAGCTGGACTGGATACGGTAAAAGTTGAATATATCAACTTGCTCCGCTGAGTACGTCACCTTCTTTGTTGCTCTGATTGGCTTTAGCGCTATCCAATTGCGTGCATAGAGAATCTGAAAGACAACCGTTTATCCGCCCTCGGATTAAGCCCCGTCAATGAAGAGTTTCCAGACCTAACATCTTGATGTAGGTCTGGCATGCCAGGCTAGGAATGAGTTGCATGCATCTTAGAATCTTTATAGGCATGTATGTTTCCATGACAAACTAAATGTTCTATACTCTGGAAAAGGTTCTTTAGATTGGCGTTTTTTTTCTTCAGTGAAATTAATGTAGCTTCCATATTTACTATAATATACTATAATATTTACTATAGTTTGATAATGATTTGCTGAAGTTGTTTCAAACCTGTATAAGTTTCTTTCTGCTGAACACAAAGGAAGATATTTTAAAGAGTTTTTGGTAACCGGGCAATTGATGGACTCCCATGATTGACTCCAAATGATTGACTCCCATTGTAGGAAAATAAATACTATGGAAGTCAATGCACTCTTAGAGAAAAGGGTTCTATGTATGTAGCATAGGGTTCTTTACTCAACTCCAAAGGACATTTTATGCTAAAAAAGGTTCTATAATGACAAGAAAGAACACTTTTGGCACAAAGGTTCTTTAAAGGCTATTATTCACTGTTCAACTGTTGTAGTAACTTAATATCACATTTTAATCATGCAGATTTTTGGAGGATAAAAACTGAAATGGCACTCTTCGTTCTGATATTGATTAATTAAATTTTTTAACCACCATATCTTGAATTTTGTGATCATTCACATGCATTGCATTTTAGGGGTTTCAAATACGTAGCAGCTTTAAAACCTTTTAAGGTTCTATATAGAACCTTTTCTTCTAAGAGTGTGGGGTCCTTCAACTGTTTTGTTTTCGACATCCTTTAAAACATATTCATTTGTGTTCAGCAGAAGAAAGAAACAAATTGAGGGTGAGTAAACTCTAGACTTGCTTGAGACTTGGACTTGAGACTTACTTGTGACTTGTGATACTGAACATGTGTGACTTACTCCCATCCATACTTAGCAAATACCAAACCCTTTTCCAATATATTGTGAGTAAAAAAAAAAATACCTTTTCAGTTAATCATGAACAAGTGGAAAACTCATGGCGTTTGCATATTGTTGGTGACAATGTATACTGTACATTGCGTGTAAGTATACGACTGTGTGACATACATCGAACCTTCATTTAGTCTATCAGATAAATCTGTCAATACCTCATATATCATTTATATTGCATGCTGCCATGCACAGAGACGCCTCATGAACCAACGGCCATGAGCTGGGCCTGTATGGAATCCACTCCCACAGAATTCTTCAGAAAGTTCCACAAAATTCCCACAGCTGTGATTCACCAGTATTTACTCATCTCCCATCCCTTGCATGCTATTTTATAAAGGATTTAGCTACTAGTAAGAGGGTAGCACTTTTTAAGCTTTTAGATAAGTTGCAATTTTTAATCTGGTTAAACATGCACAATATTTTCACCAAAAATTAGCAAACAAAATGTGGCGAATAACTATTATTATAATTTCATTGTTATTATTATTATTTTTTTAATAATAAAAAAATGATTAAAAGTGAGGTTTGAAATTTAGTGAGGTTCATGTTTCAAAACAAGTGCAAATGCAAAAAAATCTACATTTAATAAAAATTAAAACACATACAATACTGGAATACTGCAAATATCTGGATTTTAATCATTGACATTTCTAACAAAAGCATCCCGACAAGCATTTTAGCTGGTCTGTGTTGCTTCTCGGTGTTCTTCAACTCATTGATGTTCATGTTTGTGCTGCGAATGTGTGGCCCTCGTGTTTGAATATCAAACTTCTGAAGCGGCATCTCAAGAATTGCCATTAGCATATGCTGCGGATCCACTCTTGAAATGTCAGATAAGTCATGCTGCATTTAGGATCATTTTGTATATGTCTTAGCTCAGACGTCTTCTCTTTTCATGCTTACAAAGCTGTTTGTCTCATTCTCTGTAACAACGTAACAATATGAGCGATGAGAACACGTTCAGCTAGCGGTTAGCATTAGCTTAGCTTGGCCTTTTCAAAATAAACTTGAGGAAGCACATCTGAAATGTTTAAACTGACCAAGATTTTCTTTTTTTCCAGTTGAATTTGCCAATCCAGTGACATTTCATATAATAGGCTAAATGTTTCTCATCTATTGACACCAGAAAGTGCCCTTTCTGGGTTTTGTACACTGAAAGTCAGAGTGGAGGTGTGTGAGGACTGGGCCAGTCAAAGGTCAAGTGCTGAGCAGTTGATTCAGTAAGGCAGTGCATCTGAGCATTGATTCCCGGCGTGCTGTCATTGTTTTGTGAAGTTTGAGGCGGTCCTGCTTGTTCCAGCGGCACAAGCTGTGCAATTCTTCTCTCCGTGGAGGCTTATCTCTGCCCTGCCTCCATATGGCAGCCTGCCACGCTGTTGTTGAGTTTCTCAAAGAAAAAAATTCAATCTCTAATCCTGCACATTATTGCTTTTTCAATATGAGTGTTCAGGCCAGAAATGAGAACAGGGGGCTTGAATGAGAGTTGATTCACCGGTCAATGTTTGTATGAGCATGTGTGTATAGTTGTAGTGAAATACTATATTGTCGCCGTGGGGGTCTCCACAAACAAAACTTTTCAGGGAATGGATTTTTTTTTTTTCAATAATTAAACACTATTGTCAAAGTTGATATTTTGGCTTTACATTTGCATGTACACTTGCATGTGTCATTTTATTAGCATTTTACAAGCTCAAGAGCTCAAATTGCAGCTCTTTGAGGTTTTTGTAGAATTTAACATGTTTTGTTCATCATTTGATTGGCCGCATCTGAGGCAGTAAGTGGATCGCATCACGTTTTCATCAACTTACAGGTTATAAAGTTCACTGTAGCTTTGCGGGCGCTCAGTTTCTTCTGTCATTTGGCATAAATCTCATGGTATTAAGACTCCTGGTATGCACAGACTATTTAAGACAGTAGCATATTGGCTACGACTCAAAAGCAAATGTTAGACTTATGGAGCTTTTCCACTGCTGGTAAGATTCGATATGGCTCAGTACGGTTCGGCGTGAAGCGGCACGGTTCGGCTCGCTTCGCTTTTCCATTGTGTGGTACGACTCGGCTCGGCACGGCTCGAATTCGCTTTAGCTCGTTTTGCAACCAATGAGAGGAACATTTGCCCTCTGTCCACTGTCCGGTTGGTTTGATGTCTCGCAAATTCTGTCTGACCAATCAGTAATCTGAAGTGTGTTCACGTCACATTTTAGTATCGGTATGGTACACTTGGAACCTCAACAGAGGTGGCACTATTTAAAGCGAGCGGAAGCGAGCCGTACCGTACTGTACCATACCATGGAAAAAGCGCCAAAAGTGAGCCTTACTGAGTTGAGCTCGTACCGGTACCATGCAGTGGAAAAGCGTCAAAGCGTTCCATACTGAACCGTGCCGTACCGTACCATGCAGTGGAAAAGCGCCATTAGAGACTGTTCCTCAAAGACATAGAACCTTTTAATTCTAAAAGTAAGGAAGTAAGGAAACGCTGTATAATTCAAATAACCATTATTTTGTTTTTGTATTTTTTTTACCATTGCATTGCAAACAAGCAGAAACAGTCCAAACTGAGTGCGCCACTTCATTCAAGATAGAAGCTGGTGAAGTTATGAGCTTTGACTGACAGTTTGAGAATCCAATGGAGTTATGATGTTTAGTAACAAGCTATTTTAAATGCTTTTTATTGGTTAAATATTTGCAAAACCAACAGACAGACGTAAATATGGAAGCTTGTTTACGCCATTGAATAAAAAAGAAAAAATAATTGTGACTTTTTATCTCACAATTGCGTGCTATAAAGTCAGAATTGTGTGTTATTAAGTCAGAATTGCGTGTTATAAAGTCAGAATTGCGATGTTATAAAGTCAGAATTGCGAGATATGAAGTCAGAATTGCGAGGTATAAAGACAGAATTGCGAGATATATAGTCAGAATTGCGAGATATGATAGTCAGAATTGCGAGATATGAAGTCAGAATTGCGAGATATGAAGTCAGAATTGCGAGATATGAAGTCAGAATTGCGAGATATGAAGTCAGAATTGCGAGATATGAAGTCAGAATTGCGAGATATGAAGTCAGAATTGCGAGATATGAAGTCAGAATTGCGAGATATAAAGTCAGAATTGCGAAGATATGAAGTCAGAATTGCGAGATATAAAGTCAGAATTGCGAGATATAAAGACAGAATTGCGAGATATAAAGTCAGAATTGCGAGATATAAAGTCAGAATTGCGAGATATATAAAGTCAGAATTGCGAGATATAAAGTCAGAATTGCGAAGATATAAAGTCAGAATTGCGAGATATAAAGTCAGAATTGCGAAGATATAAAGACAGAATTGCGAGATATAAAGTCAGAATTGTGAGATATAAAGACAGAATTGCGAGATATAAAGACAGAATTGCGAGATATAAAGCCAGAATTGCAAGATATAAAGTCAGAATTGCGAGATATAAAGTCAGAATTACGAGAGATATAAAGTACAGAATTCTGAAAAAAAAGACAAAGTGTGACTTTTTATCTCACAATTCTGACTTTTTCTTCACAATTGCGAGTTTACATCTCACAATTCTGACTTTATATCTCACAAATTATACTTTGTCATATCTCGCAATATTCTGACTTTATAACACATGTGAACTTTATCAGGCCTATTCGAAGGGAAAAAAGACAAACTTTTTTCCCATAAGAATAGTTTATATTTCACAATTCTGACTTTATATCATGCATTTCTGACTTTATAACATGCAATTGCCACTTTATATCAAGCAATTCTTACTTTATATCTCACAATTCTTTATATCTCGCAATTCTGACTTAACTCGACAATTCTGATTTTATGACACGTAACTGCGACATTATATCACGCAATTCTGACTTTATATCTCGCAATTCTGTGAAATAAAGTCAGAATTGCGAGAAGTAAACTAGCAATTGGGAGAAAAAAGTCAGAATTGTGAGATAAAAAGTCGCAATTACCTTTTATATTTTTCATTCTATATATATACATATATATATATACACATATAGATGGATGGATGGATGGATGGATGGATGGATAGATATAGATTGCCTACAAGCTGACACCCGACAGCGACAATATATTACATCCATCCAAGATCTAGAGTTCTAGATGGACTAAATTTTAAATTTAAAAAAGTCTAAATGTTATAATGCCATGCATTCCCTTGGAATCTAACCCATGATGTTACTGTTGCTAGTACCATTTTTTACTGCGATACTGAGCACCCATGAGAAAATATGGCAGATTTGAAATTCATGAACTTCTGGGTGGTTCCTTTGCCAGCTGAGCGGCTGCCAATGAGATGAATGGAAATGCTTGCGGCTACTTTTCTCCAGGTATTGTAAACCTTTTTGTCTCAGACCCATACCTGTGGTTCCTGTAGATGTGAGTATTGTGGTTTAGAAGGCTTAGAGATATCACACTGTAGTCCACAATATGAATAAATGAGGAGTCGGTGATGTGGAGCACGATGTGTGTGTGTCTCGTACCCCACTCGCTCTCAGATGAATATTAATGAGCCTGAGGAACCATCAGTAAGGAGAGACAAGGCAACCGACAAATCATCTCAAGGAAATGCCCCAAGAGACAGGAGCAGCCTTTACGCACACACACAGACGCACAGAGAGACACACACACACGCCGCCTGCCACACTGGAAAGAGATTGGGTGCAAATGAGCGCTCTGCGCGTGTGTTTTTCTCTGTGGATGTGTGTGTGTGTGCTTAGGAGGTCTTACACAAGGGTGTGTTCATGATGGAATGTGTATTTGTCTGGAGTGATAAAGCTGTGTGTCTGTGTTTTCTGTGCACTAAAAGCCTGTATGCCTCATCCAGTACTGTGCAGACCTACGGTAACCTCATGTTGTTGTGGTTGGTTAATTTTGTTTTGGGTGAGCATACAATTAATTTTGTGTGTGTGTGGATTCCATTTATAGAGAACAGAAAGACTCTTTTAGTGAAATGTATATACATATCACTATAATTTCTCCTTAAAATTGCTGCTTACTCTTTTCCGTCTTTGATTTTCGATTTTCTTCGATAAATATCATAATTCTTGACTTACGAAGAGCATGTGTCGACTATTAACACCTCATTTAAAGGTTACACAGCTCTTCTCCTCTTAAAGTCCTTAAAATCATTTAATTTCTCGGTCTCCTTCTTTTCCCCTCACTCCCTTGAGCTCTCAAAGTGATGAAACGCAGATGGGGCTTCGGCCGAAAGTTGCATACTGCGCATAAACAGCATATTTAATTAGACCATAGACACGCTCTAAATCAAATTACTCTCCGACTGACAGGAACACTTACATTAACATCGTTCCCGAGCAGAGCCGCAGCCAAAATTTAAATTAGTAACAGATAATTAGGATAAGAGCGGGAACTTAGGTTGACGTTCCAGTGCGTAATTGGAATGCAAGCGAAACATACTGCTTTAGCTAATTAGCGGTAGCAGGAGGAATCGCTCAGAGGTCAAGGTAGAGAGAGACCCTTCAAATAAAAGCGGAAGGCTGCAGAAAAACTATTGTGAGGTTGGGATAGAATGAGGTTGTCAGAGTGTCACTGTCTGAATCACCCTCCAGACCGAGGAATTAAGGGATTCTGTTTGTGTTGGAAAACAACTCATGGGTGCGAGGTGCAGAATGGAAGGATGCGTCTAAATGCGCTCGACTCTATATTGCTCCATTTGTGAGGGAAGTGCACATTTGGTCAATCCTGTGAGACAGATGTTGGTTTATTGAATCACTTTTGCAGTTTTGTTTGTCTGAGAGTAGTGGCACACGAATTAAACACATTCTTTTATTACTTTTAGTGAAGCAACTCTCCACCCTTAAAGGATTAGTTCACTTTTGAAAAAAACTTTTGCTGATAATTTACTCACCCCCATGTCATCCAAGATGTCCATGTCTTTCTTTCCTCAGTCGAAAAGAAATTAAGGTTTTTGATGAAAACATTCCAGGATTTTTCTCCATATAATGGACTTCCATGGGAACCAGACGGTCCAAGCTCCAAAAGATCGTTAATAACAGTTTCAGATGCAGCTTCAAATGTCTTTAAACGACACCAGACGATGAATAAGGGTCTTATCATGCGAAACGATGGGTTATTTCAAAACTTATTCCAAAAATGTAACTTTTCTAAGGACAAATGGTAGCCTAGCTCTATTCTGGAGGCGCGTTGTAACGTCACGTAATATGTAATTAACGCTCAAAAGGTCACGGGCGACGTAGCTGGAAGTACAGAGTCAGTAAGTTGAACACATAGGTTGAACGTGCAACTAACTCAAACGCCGTTTACAAAAAAAGGAATTAAAAAGGTAAATAACGATGTTGGACGATTTTGATTCTGTACTTCCGGCTACGTCGCCCGTGACCTTTTGAACGTAATTACGTATTACGTGACGTTACAAACGACGCCTCCAGAATAGAGCTAGGCTACCATTTGTCCTTAGAAAAGTTACATTTTTGGAATAAGTTTTGAAATAACCCATCGTTTCGCATGATAAGACCCTTATTCATCGTCTGGTGTCGTTTAAAGACATTTGAAGCTGCATCTGAAACTGTTATTAATTATCTTTTGCAGCTTGGACCGTCTGGTTCCCATGGAAGTCCATTATATGGAGAAAAATCCTGGAATGTTATCATCAAAAACCTTAATTTCTTTTCCAACTGAGGAAAGAAAGACATGGACATCTTGGATGACATGGGGGTGAGTAAATTATCAGCAAAAGTTTTTTCAAAAGTGAACTAATCCTTTAAGGCCCGCACACATCAGGATGAATATCGTTATTCGTTAGCGTTTTTCAATGCGTTTTTTGTGTTCACACCCAACGCGATTTTCACTGAGCGATGAGCCGAGTGAACATGAAAATTTATTCCCTGACATTAGATGGCGCCAATTTGATCTGCAATACCACTCCATATCAGTTTTCTTTTATCAAGATGTTTGTAGTCGCGTTTGTCATATAGTTCTTTAATGTTCTTACATCATCGAGAACAGCAGCTCTACATTCATCTTGCCCTGCATCTTCCTCGTCTTATTTCTTCCTGTGTGTGTAGACTGCGACGCTACTTGGCGTAGATCTTCTCGCCATTGCAAATGTGTGTTCGGCAAGACCGTTTTGTGTTTGAGCGCCCCCAAGTTGAGTTTTACTTCAGAAGCTCCAAACACGTGAGCAAAAGCGCCAATCTAATTGGTCGGATCGTTTTTGACACAGCGCGTCAAACTAAAAAAACGAACCTGAGGCCTTTTTTTTAAAAATGACGAATTTTACGCTTGCCGTTTTACTCGTCGGTGTGCACACTTACATTGGCGCCCTTTGTTTAGTCACGAGGTGTTAAACGTCGGCGAATAACGCACTGCAAAATTCGTGCCCAGTGTGAACAGGCCTTTAGTTTGTCCTTTAGTGTTGGCATAAACTGTATACTGAACAAAAATACTACTGTAAATGAATATACTCAGACTGATTCAATTAGTAAGAGTCATTAGAATGTTTCAGACTGAATCGGGATTCATTCACAACTGGCTCGCCAGAGTCATTTGTTTGTGAATCACGTTACACTGTGTTGGATGTTTGTTCTAAACAAATATACTCAAAACAGATTCAGTGAGAAGAGTCATTCAATGTTTGAGACTAATTTGTAAATGATTCACAATTAAAACAACTGGCTCATTAGAGTCATTTGTTTGTGAATCACATTACACTGTGTTGGATGTTTGTTTAAACAAATATTCAAGACTGATTCAGTGAGCAAAAGTCATTTGATTATTTGAAATGCCAATATTGTTATTTTGTATTATTTATTTTATTATATTTTTCATCACACTCACATCCATTAACCGAATGTTATGGAAATCATATATGTGTATATATATATATATATATATATATATATATATATATATATATATATATATATATATATATATATATATACACTGTGTATATATATATATATATATATATATATATATATATATATATATATATACACACACACACATACACACACATATATATACATTTGTTTTATTTATTCCATCCAAAAGTTTTGAGTCAGTAAGATACTCAGAATGATTCAGTGAGTGAGAGTCATTGGAATGTTTGAGATTTGAGAAATACCAAATGTTATTATTAATAGTTCTCTTATTACCAATCATTCGGCTCCTTTACTTTTTTCGAAAACTGAACTGGTTCACATTAATCCTGAAGTTTAGCCATCTGTGTTATTGATACCACCTAGATATACATATATAATGGTATGATTACTGAAATGTGTGCTTTTATTTGTCGTTTCCCAAAGGCACTATACAGTATGATTAATTTAAACTGCCATAGTAAAGCGAGCTGTAAATGTGTTTGTTTCATTTCTGAGAGTTGTGGGAAATAGCCACCAGGGACCGGAGAGATGTGACGTGTGTGAAGTTGAGGTAGCCATGCAACGTTAGCACAAGGGGTTATCTAGACACCATATGGTGATATACTGACTCTGCCACTTTCACATCTGTCATGTGTAGACCTTGATTCAGTCTGCTGGGAGCAGAACTGACCAGGTGCTTTCAAGGCCAGGATTTCCTGGAAAACAAGGTTAAATGTGCCAACACTGCCAATGCTGCAAGAGCAAACATGTCTGAACATCATTAAATCATTGAAAATTGAACAAAAAATAAAAAGAACATCGTCACACTGATTGATGCGTGTCGTGTATACATGTACAAAAACACACATTTCACTCATCCCTCTTTGAAAATGAGTCATTATAGCACAATTGGATTTTGTAATTTAATTGTGAAAAGTTCATTAACCTTCCTCAATAGTCTGTCAGTGAGGGCATTTTTACAACACTGGACGTCTTCCAAGAACTTACTGGATACAAAGATAATGCCGATGGGACTGATCCAAACAAAGGCCTTTGGCACACAAGAGTGTTTCTGAAACACTGAACTGGAGTTACTTGATCACAATGTCTTCAGCTATTGTTTCTTTACCATCATGGTTGATTACTCTACATTAATGGTAGCACAAAAAATTCAATGAATGTTTTTACTGTTGAGACAATGAACAGTAAAGTAACATTGGCTGTATTTCATACATCAATTTCAATTTTATGCAGAGTTGTTTAGAAATAAGCTACTGATCATTACCTAAACAATGCTAACCTCATTAAATTTGCATAAATTGTAAAAAATAAACCGTACATTTTCCGTAAAAAAACTGGCAGCTGTGGTTGCCTGGAACTTTACCGTTAAAAATACAGTAGGAATGTTAATGGTTTTACAGACTTAACTTAAAATTTACAGTAATAAACCGTATTTTATTTTCTGATGAAATGTTGATTTACCAACTGATTGATCGATTGATATCTGATTTAGACCATTGTAATACAGCCAACAATCATCACAATAGTGATTAGAGTTACATGAGCAATCACAGCTCATCACAAGTGAATACTTATATAAAGCAATACTTAATAAACATTAATTTAACAACATTAAATGTAACATAAAACCCTAATGTACATAACTGATTAGAAAAAAAACATTAAAATTATGAGGAACCATAGTTATTTCAACAAAATACATAAAATGTGGGGAATTATGGGAATGTCAATTGCGTTTTTTTCACTGTAAATTATACAATGATTTGTTCTTTTTCACTTTCAAAAACTTTAACGGTATTTTACTGTAAAATTATATCACAGTTATTTACAGTGTATAGTACGGAAACTTTCTGTTTACCAATTAACTGTTTTGCACTGTAGCATTTTTACAGTATTTTACCATTAAAATCACGGTTATTTTTTTGTGTATGCTTTGTACTTAACAGTCACTTTCACACCGGTGTCTTTAGTTTTAGCACCTGGGGGAACGATTCAATATGTAATATGAACTATAAGAGTAACATAACCCATGACCTCAATAACAATGGCCTTACTTTTTTTATTATTATTTTTTTTTTAACACTGATCTTAGATGCAATTGCATGTTAGATATTGGTCAACTTCTCATTCTTTTCTGGAAACCTTGGTATTGTCCAGTCATTATTACAGCCACACCTTACCATAATTCAATAAAATTGGAAAATACATTTTCATTTTTAGATTACAGCTTTTTTTTAACTATCACATTCTTTAAAAGGTCGAACACTGTGATAAAATCAAATGTAATTACAACAATATTGAATAGTTATTATTTGACAAATGCCCAAATTCTCATTATACATTGATTTGAGGGAGCAATCATTTTTGCTGAGTAATTCAAGTGTTCAGATGAACTTGTAAGAGATTTAATTTAAAAAATTAAATTCTTACATTCATCTTCTGCTGTCAGGCCTGGGATTTTGTAGGTCACTGTGTAAATGCATGAATGAGCAACTAAGGGGCATTTCACACCTACCTTGTTTGGTCCAAACAGATGAAATTTGGTCCGGATTAAAGGGGTCATGAACTGGCTTTTTAAATGTTTTTGTTTTGTTGTCTGAGGTCAACTTCTGATGTTCGCTTGGTTTTTACATTCAAAAACAAAAATGAATAAGTTGATGGGCTATTTTCTTCCATAGTTTTCAGCCTACTTGAAAAATGTCTCGGATTTTATGGGCGTATCGCATTGAAGACTATGAAGTAAACGGCCACTGATGTGAGTGGATAACAGTTTTGCATATTATAATGAGCTTCAGACTCTGTCGTTGGTTTGAGTGGAAAAAACAACTTTTATTTTGTATTGTATTGTATGGTGGTTGGAGCCCGATCTCATGAAAGTTCGTATTTATAGCACGAATGTCATTTCTCGTGGCATTTATACGCCAAAAACTGTTTCTGCGTGTATATGGTACACGTCTTTTCGCGTGCAGATACGCACTTTTTGGCGTATAATACGCACAAACTCTCCACCCCTCCCCCTAAACCTACCCAGGTTTTTTTTACGTGCGTAGCATATGCACGAAAAAAAAAAAAAAAAAACCTTTTGTGTGGCGTATAAATGCCACGAGAAATGACATTTGTGGTATTGATATGCATTGTACTACCCTTAGGTTGTGTACATTTATATGCAAACACTATATAAACGTGATTTTTGCATCCGATGAAGCCTTTAAAGTCCCATGAGTATTTCTCTTTAACATCTTTTTGCACTTAAACTGTCAAATACATACAAGGTAACGTCAAGAACACACATAGCTCACATAAACACGTTTTGTTTACAAAGTCGGTTATGTCTGTGAACGCAAACAGCAAGTAAATAAATCCCATGTGTATATTAGATATGTGTATTAAAGTGAAAGCAGCGTAATATACAGTGCTATGTATGATGCTAAAATGAATAAAACCACTCACTGCTCTTGACTGAATAACTTCAGTAGCTTTAAGAAGAACACGCTTCTTACTTTCTTCTTACTGGACTGCGAACATTCTCACCGAGGGCGGGGTCTATGCTAATAGGGCGGAGTCTCAGCAGTTGTGGGCGGGGCCTAAGTATATGTGACGTCACATTGCATAGAAGCTGCAAACGGCTTATGCTAAAACACTGCTTATTATTTATGGGCATTAAAGAAACGGAGTGGGTGGATTGGTTGTGTACACACACTGCTGACACACATTTATGTTCAGACACCATGTAAAAAGTGAATTTTGCATAATAGGTCCCCTTTTAAGTTGACTTTGCTAAAGGCAAATCTGTTAGAACAGTCCACCCTCAATTACATTTGTCAGCGTTAGAAACTTCTCAATGCGTTTCATCACTCTCC
This sequence comes from Hybognathus amarus, assembly GCA_030378365.1. Classification (NCBI taxonomy): domain Eukaryota; kingdom Metazoa; phylum Chordata; class Actinopteri; order Cypriniformes; family Leuciscidae; genus Hybognathus; species Hybognathus amarus. Next base: position 100,093 of record JAQIUQ010000033.1, on the reverse strand, counting down.
TCTACTGCCGTACAAGCCAGAAGTGATTTATTCCAACCACTTTGTCGGCTAACAAAGGTAGATTTAGGGGAGATGATGTGCTTAATTCCTCCCTTCTTTTCTCCTCCCTCCCTCCTGCCGTCTCTGCCTCCCTCATTTGTTAGAGCCAGGCCTCAAGCTTATTAATTTCCACAGGAGGGGACTGGCTAGACTTGGTTCTGCCTGCTCGACAGTGCTTGCTGTGGGGCACAGTGGGTAGCAGGCTGAATCATTTGCAAGCTCAGATTAATAATCTCGGCCCTGGTGGGATTACGCGGTTCCCTCTCCGGTGACATCCCGGACCAGGCCTGCTTTATGCCCGGGTGGTCATATTTGGAGAGTGTCCTAAAGGGATGGGATTTTATCCACTCCTTCTCCTGCACAGTCACGCCTCTGCAAGCATCTGAGGGATGTTGTGATCTGCATGGTAATTAGGCGTCTTTGTTCCACTGAGAGGTGGTGGCAGTGGAAAAGGTGTGTGTGTGTGTGGCAGGGCTACAGTAGCAGTCCAAGGGAGCAGGATTGTGCACCATTGACTGCGTTTACATGCAGCCAATAACCCATTCAAAACTGGGATATTAGCAATAACCCGATTGCGACGGCCATGTAAACACCGCCAAAAACCTGAATATTGCTCATATCCCGGATTTTAAAAACCGGGATATTATACCTGGGGTACCCCTTTTCTAACCCAATTTTTTGGTCATGTAAACGCGCATCGGCATATCCCCATAGTGATTTGTGTTCTGCGCATGTCCTGTTCACAAGGAATCTTGGTCTTTTGAGTAGAGAAACTTCTCGGCGCAAACAAAAATCCGCGCGCAGTATACCGGAAGTAAACATGGCGAGACCAGGCTAGACACAGCACAGCTTACTTTTGGAGTGAGGTTAGTAATGTTACCAGCATCACAGTGCAAACAAAGGCGATCGCAATCTGCCCCGAACTATTCATTATCCGCATGCTGCTGTTGTTGTTGTCTTTGGATACAGGAAGAAGAATTGGAAATGACACAAATTGCGTCTAAAGGTTATCCGTACGTCAAGAAGCTAACCGCGCGTGGCCGTTTACATTGGGATATTGCAATTCCATGTATACAGGAGAAACTCTCTCTGCTCACGCATGTAAACGGGTTATTCCTAATGTTTCAGAAACCCGAATAGTGACCTTAACCCGACCATAACCCGAAAATTAGCTACATGTAAACGTAGTCAATCAGAGCTCAATTCAATTTCAGATTTACAGTCTGATTACTTTTTGTGATATAATGTCGAAGATCATATACTACTGCAAGTTAGTTTGTAATCATATATTTAGTTTTTTACTATGCAGCATTACCCTTAAACACACTCGGCATAATACACTCACCATATGGAGTATTTCTAGAAACATTATTGTTAGCAATGATTAACCAAATAATAGTAATTAGACTAATTATAATAGCAATAATCATAGTAATGAGTATTTATTTTATATACATTTAGTTAAATATTTAAGCAACATTACATGAGCAAGAGTATTAAATATTAGCATGGGCCTGATATTCCAACGCATTCTCATCCTTTATCGTCATATAGAACGCTATATGACAAAATGGCGCTATACTACGCACATGGCATCCGTTATCGTTAATATAACACACGCTGTGATGGTTAGGTTTAGGTGTGGGGTTAGGGAGTCTCATATTACGCTAAAGGATTTATTGGATTTATTACGCCTTGGGTTCTGTGTGTTATATTAATGATAAAGGGTGCCATGTGCGTAGTATAGCGCCGTTTTTTTCATATAGCGTTCTATATGATGATAAAGGATGAGAACAGGCTCGATATTCAGTATAACAGCACAATTGTGAGTGTGATATCGCAACAGTATTATAAAGTTCGATTTGGGTTACACTTTATTTTTAGGTGACGTAGTTACATTGTATTTACTCAAAAAAGAACTAATATTAACTAACTATATGTACATGTAGTTTGATAATTAATCTGCTATGTCATGTTTATGACACATTTATGACAATTTATGTTGTCTTAGTACTGTCAAGTTGTCATGACAAAGACACAGAAAGGTTATGATGCATTGGTTTATGTCAAAATGTCATAACAAAGGCATCTCAAACTATGTCCTACAGTATGTGCATTAAAAATGTCATAATTGAGCGAATGACACTTAAAGACAGTTGTCATAAACATGCATATAACCTCATTCATATTTATGAAGGTGCCATGTCAGTCACCTTAAAAAAAGTGTTACCTCAATTTGTATTATTATGGAGCACATAAAGGGGCATGGTGGTAAAAAAAAAATAAAAAAAAAATATATATATATATATATATATATATATATATTTGGGCTGTCAGTTAACGCGTTATTAACGAAGTTAACACAAACCCATTTGAACGATGTCAAATTTTTTAACGACGATTAACGGCCTTTTTGGCCTAGCAAACTTTGTAGTTTTCTTTCACATGCTTTTGCAACATAACGTGGCATGCACGCGTGCTGCGCTATGAAACCTATTAATTTTAATGGCTTGTGCCGCGCGAGGACGTTTTGTTGCTTCGTCGACCAAAGCGCCAAGCGGATCTAGCTAGACCATAAACAAAACAACAGGCACGCCGCACACACTTGTTTGGGCTTGTGAGCCAGCCAAATTGTTGGTTAAAGTTACGTTTTGAGTGGATGACGAAGCGTGAATGCCGAAATGCATGATAATAAGATTCTGGATGGAAAGTTTACTTTTAAAAAGTTGCCAAATGGTTCTATTGACAAGACCACAGTGATCTGTGTGTTTTGTCGTTTGTAACTAAGCTATCATCATCACAGCACGTCCAGTCTGAAATACCGCTAGATGGCCACACACACACAGCTGATGCAAATTCTCCGCCCCTCGTCAATATCAGGACCTTGTTCGGTATTTCTTTCACACTTTTATTGATGGACAGTGTTACATTGTGTGAGAGATTATTTGCTCCAAGTGAGATAAATATATAAGATTAGAGGAAAATACTTTTGCATTTGCTCACTAGAAACTCAAAAGTTTTAAATATTTATCATATTTTGTTTGTACCTTCTGGGGCTCCATACTACTATAAACAATCATTTTGTTTCAGACAAAATCTGGCTTTTCTCCACCAATATCTCAGAATACTCTAATGTACACCAAACTCTTGAATCTGGACAACATCCTTCAGGTTTACAAAATATAAACGGAACTCCTTAGAAATGATCCATTCTTGCCTATAATTGTGGATTATTATATTACCCTGTTCTTGTGAAATTCAGAATTTCCCCCAACCCTAGTCTGGAGACATGTGCGCAAACCTCTAAGGCACCATACATTGTTCTAAATACATTCATCACGATCAGAGCAGTACACTTATTTTTCGTAGTTATTTTATTGTATCATCCCCAAAGTATTGTTTTGTGTAATTGAATTGTCAGATTTACCAGCATCAAGTTCATCTTGATAGCAACTCTTTCGAGATGAGTCATCAAATAGCATGCTATCGTAATGATCTCAGTGTGTGTGATGCTCTGATAGTATGTAATCTGCCAACCTATGGTTGATGGATCCCAAGGGTCACGGGTCCCAGAGGCTGGCTGCTGTTTACACACTCCTTCCCGGGTGTCTGAGCTGATGTTTAGCCTCATGGCTAGTGTCAGGCTAAGCTCTGGTGGCAGGGGATCGTACAACGCTCAGTGGGAGGATGCCAAACTGTCAACACACGTTAACATCCTGACTAACTTCCCAGTGCACAAGACCCAGTCAGGCCTGCTCAAGTGAGCAACGGAGGCAAGCACACACACACATTCAAAACGCCACAGTGACTTCACACAAAGACCACAGAAATAGCCCAGAGCAACCAAGGTTATGGATGTGCTCTGAAAGCAAAGCAAAAAAAAAGTAATTCTATGTAGAACCCCCTTTCCCCTTTTTTTCTAAGAGTGTGTTATAACTTGGAATCAAACATATGACACAATTGCATTATTATTCAGATATGTTTAAAACATTCAGGATATTCCTTCTGCTTTCTGGAGATTAAGATTAATATTAAGATCTAAGATTTATCACAATTATTATCATTATATGATAATGATTAAAATCTAAAATCATTAAAATCATTATATATATATATATATATATATATATATATATATATATATATATATATATATATATATATTCCTTTTTTTAGTCAGTAAAAAAAAGATACACCATCGAACTTGAAACCAATTGGATATTTTCCTGATAATATTTTATTAGTTTGTGTTTAGTGCAAGGATAACACAATCTCAGTTCTCATGTTTTTAACATAGGCTCATTGGAAGAACATGCGTCTACCTACATGTTGGCTCCAAATGCATACAAATCAAGTAAGCACTCTTGAAATCAAGTTGACTTCTCTTGTATCTGATAAGAGACTGTGATATGTTTGAGGGAATGTCCTTCTGTCACTCATTTTCAGCAGAAGTGCTATGACGTGATTTGCCGCACACTTGGCGGTTGTTTAACGGAAGACAAACTTGTGAAATTAGAGTGACATCCTTCCTGTTAAAGTTAAAAACTGAGTGAGAAGTGTGTTTACTTTGAATCAATGGTGACTCACCACTCCGCCTTCACTGAAATCAGAAACAAGGTGTGGAAAGCAGGTTAGATGTGTGAAAACCAGCCCTTGGAATATGCCATGTTGAAAATAGGCAAAGCATTAAAAGGTTGCCTTTTTTTCTTTTTTTCAAATAAACAGTGATAGGTTTACCAATAAATATATATATATATATATATATATATATATAGAAAAAACAAACAGTATTTATAACGTTTTTACTTCTTGTAATCATAGCCATGACAAAATGATATGACGGCACGGGCACATGCGCCGGAAGTAGATCGCTTGCGCGCCTACGTCACTCTTTGTTTATACAGAGATTTCGGAAGTTTACCTTTCACTAAACATATTTAGATATACGGGAAACCGCAATGGACGATGATTTCGGTATATCTAAATATGTTTAGTAAAAGGTAAAACTTTCAAAATCTACGTGTAAATATTGAGTGACGTCACACGCAAGCGATCACTTCCGGCATAACATTGAACTGATTCAGTTCGGTTCAGTTGGACATTACACAACTGATTCAGATCACTTGGGCGTCACTGTGATTACAAGAGGTAAAAGCGATAAATACTGTTCGTTTTCTCACAAAGACCGCTCGTTTCAGTGTCTTCAGGCCATCAATGTGTACTTACATTTACGAGTCATTAAATCATGTTTAATTTTGACTTCTCTGTGCATGCTTTTTGGTGGACCCCCTTAGCCTCCAATGTATGACTGATAGACAACAACGGTTTGACTGAAAAATGTCAAATTTTAAATACTGTGGAAATAAAGACACCTACATCTTGGATGCCCTTGAGGTAAGCTAAAATATATCAAAAATTTATTTCAAAGTGAACTATCCCTTTAAATGACGTTCCCATTTGATAAAAAATAGGGGTGTGCCTTTAAGGGTCACTCTTTGTTGATAGCATAGCTGTGAGTGAAATACAACGGTATTTAGTATAAAACAGGGCGGGGAAAGAAGCAAAAGAAAGTGACTGCAAGGGAGAGTCAGAAAATAAATAAATAAATTAAATGCATAAAACCTGAAGGGGATAAAATAGTGAGGAGGGTTTGTTTGCCACGCAAATGGAGATGTGTGTCTCCGGAAAGGCTGTCAGAGAGTCTTTGATCTGTCATGTGTAATGGAGTCTTCTGAGCTGAGAAGACAGACAGCAAGAGAGACAAAGGAAAGCAGGTTCACGCTCTCTGGCTTCTCGCCCCTCGCTCCAACCCGTCCTATCATACATGATTTAGTGTGACCAGACCAAATGTAGTTGTTAAGGAGGCACCTTCACTCGGGGTAGGCCGCAAGGGCTGGCCTCTAGATGTGTTGACAAAACCAAGTTCTACACTTGCATAATGTAATGCAATCTCTTTCAGAGTTTCTTCATGGACCCCTACTGTTAGAAGACACAGCCTCCAGAAACACATTCAATATTCAACACGTCTCTTCACAGTGTCTCCCTTTTGTAGACACCTTAACATCTGCTATTCAGCGCTAGTCTTGTATATGTTCAAGAACATGCTACAAGGTGTGATGTTCAATAACACCCACGTTCATATGATTGAATATAACATTAAACCCTTTGGATCAAAATTCTTCAATATGCCTCACTGGATACTATGAGATGTGCATTTGTCAATGCTTCCTTTTACAGTACAGTACTTACAGTGTACTTACTTAGAAAGTATTGGCTAATATAAGGTAAGTACATGGAACAGGGGTAGGTTTAGGGTTACACTCAAAAAATGAACTAGGGAGGTTGTGCACTTTACATAATATATTTATATATAGTTTACTTATAATAATTGTGTTTTTTGACTTTACATGTTCTTTTCTATTAAGGTCTATGCAATTGTGTCTCAACTTGACAGTACAAAATCCAAATGTGTTGTCTAAACACAAACCATTTATGTTAAGTGTACATCCAGAGGGTGGCAATAGAGTGCGAGCCAACTGCCATTTTGCCCAAACTTAATTTTATCGTGTTCAATCTGCTTAAATCTACAAACAACTTAAGTTTACTTAATCCGTTTGTGTTGGATTACATGATTGATTTGTGTTGCCTTAACTGAAACTGGGCAGTGCTTTTAGTTCCCAGCATGCTTTGCATATGGTTGAATTAAGAGAATAAATGTTAAAATTAAGTGTTATTTTATGTTTTTTTGAGAAATTTAGAAAGGGGAAGACTTGATAGTGTGTAATAGTGTTTAATGTTAAATTATATTGGAATTATTAAACCATTTAAATTACAGTGGGTTACCATTGTGGAGAAGAGTGGAGCATTTTGTTTGGCTGTCGACTGATTTCATTATTTTCAATTGCTTTGAATGAAGGAGCATGTAAATCTTAGCATTCAAGATGCTAATATGTGCTTCTGCTAGCAAATAGCTATCAATTTAATTAAATGTCACTGTATCAAATGAAATATAAATGGATGAATGAATATAATAAAATACCTTTGAATCGTGTCAGGAAGCCTTTAAAAATTCACGTTGAGACTACTTAAATTGGGTAATTTAAAATTACATAATTCTATTATGTTGAAGTTACATGAACAAATTATGTTTGTTTAAAGTAATCCAGTTATGTGGAACCTGTTGACAAATTAAAATTAATTAATGCCAACATATAATTTTTTTTTGAGTGTATTACCCAGTAATTGTAGTTACTAAAATAAGTACAGAATATTTACATGGGTAACTGAGACTGTAAAATGAAGCGCTACCGTGCATTTTTGGTCATGTGGACTGATGGTGGACTTGAGGTGGGATGGGGGTGGCACATTGACTTCTATTTTTGGTCTGAATCTATGAATGTACTCAAATACATTTCATACATGCAGTGACTTGAATGCATATCTTCTATGATGAGCATTTTTCTAATATATTCAATTAAAGTCATCATGGTTGCATTGATAAGTATTTCGAGTAAAATGAAACCAAAAATGGAAACCCATTAGTTTCTAGGGAGCTCTTTTCCTGGCTGCCCTATGGTCTTTTGGATTTGCACATTGGACACGGCCATTGTTTTTTCATTTGGCGAGTCTCCATTTTGGACTGTTCTATCTTGCATAGACATGTGCTCCCAAATTGACTTGTTTCTGGGAGATTTTTGTCTGTCGCTTGACAGAGTATGGAAAGATCTTCACTTCTTCTCTCATCTCATCTGCCCACTCTTCCCATATGAAGATATGAGTATATATTCACGAGGTGCGCGTGCCGTCACCGTCAGCTCTGTTTGCTTTTTTCATTTCATCCATCATCCGCCTTTCCTTGTTTATTCCTCAATCCACCGTCAGGCTCTTAGGAGGACTCGGCCTGTCTTTCAGCCTCTCTCATTTCGCTTTTCAAATCTGCCTATTTACACCCAGAGCCACTCTTCCACATCTTAAATGCTATTTGAGCTCGACAGAGTGCTTCGGAGCAGTTCCCCACATCAATACCAGGCTCTTTTTTCTTTCCCTTTCCACCTTTAAGAAAAAAGACTAATGCATCTTATCTGTTGCCGATGCTCAGACGCTCTCTGAACAGCTATTTCCGAGGAAGAAAGAGCTACCGACCCAGTAATTGTCACCACGTTCTTCCCGCGGATCCTCCGATAATTCAAAGGAATGGGTCTGCTCTCTAGCTGAAAAGATTCCTCAGTCGTGCAGAACGGCGTGACTGACACCTCCCCCGTTCTCCACAGCCAAGCCAAAGAAAAAGAAGAAATTCGCAGAAATTAGTGACACTTCCAGTGATCTCTGTATCTGCCAATTAAAAAGTTCTTTTTTTTCCTGTAGAAAGACAGAAAGACATCATGCTAAATTTGTCCTGGAGAAGAAGAAAAAAAGGCTCACTGAAGTGATTCACTCACTGTGATTAAAGCTGGCAACGCAGAGCAGATCACTCGTTTCTTCACACTTTTCTTTGTTCCGTATGCGTGAGAGTCGCTTTAAAAACATGGGTTTGAAAGAGACGGGGCTGCATCCAATTTTCACATTTGTATTTATTCATACAAACCATATTGTACTTTTATGCACACGTGTAACTTTTATCCTTGAGATGGAAAACATTACAGTGTTTTAGTAATTAAAAGGTAGTTGCTATATTAGATAGAACATTCTGATAATAAAATTCAGTGGCAAATTGATAGACAGACAGACAGACAGACGTACAGACAGATAGGACAGACAGACAGACAGATGATACAGACAGACAGACAAGAACAGACAGACAGACAGACAGACAGACAGACAGACAGACAGAGACAGACAGACAGACAGACAGACAGACAGACAGACAGACAGACAGACAGACAGACAGACAGACAGACAGACAGACAGACAGACAGACGATGATAGACAGACAGACAGACAGACAGACAGACAGACAGACAGACAGACAGACAGACAGACAGACAGACAGACAGAACAGACAGACAGACAGACAGACAGACAGACAGACAGACAGACAGACAGACAGACAGACAGACAGACAGACAGATGATAGATAAATAGACAGACAGACAGACAGACAGACAGACAGACAGACAGACAGACAGACAGACAGACAGACAGACAGACAGACAAATGATAGATAAATAGACAGACAGACAGACAGACAGATGATAGATAAATAGACAGACAGACAGACAGACAGACAACAGACAGACAGACAGACAGACAGACAGACAGACAGACAGACAGACAGACAGACAGACAGACAGACAGACAGACAGACAGACAGATGATGGATAAATAGATAGACAGATGAGACATACAGATTTTTAGATATCACATTGAATATAGATAGACAGATCAAAAAAAGGAGAGGAAAGTCTTGTTAAAAGATTATATATTATTATAAATAAAATAAAATAAATTGCTACCCAGGCATATAAAACTAATAATTTATTTTAAATTTTTTCCAAATTATTCAGACATTTCTTTGCGTTTTTTTTTTTTTTTTTTTTTTTGCAATATTTGACTTCACAATAATCCTAACCCAAAAAGCTTTTTGATTCACGATGGGATGTTTGCCTGTCGCATGGAAATCATTTGAAAACCCATTCAGTCGCATTGTATCCGCAAGTACTGAGAGGTTCCCTGCTGAAACGTGCAAATAAGATCGCAGCTGGACGGTCCTTTTTCCAGTCATTTCCCTGAATACGATGGGCGATATGAGGTATACAGGTGACTCGGCCTTGTTCACTATGGGCCTCTAAATATGCACATTACGTGATTATAAACGCAATTTTCCCTCCCCAAAGGCTCTGGCAAACACTTTTAATGTAAAATCTCTTGCTCGCGCCAATTACATTTTACTGTATCTTTTGCAAGGTTTTCCAAATCGCTCTATTTTCCAGAAATTTTGATAAGAGCGTATGTAACGTTCAGCTGTACTTTTGTACTTTTCTCTGGCATGAACTATTTAGCTGTGGGAACGATTCTTCCTTCATATCACTGACATTTTCTGTCAGGCCAGAGGCAATAAGAACGAGGTTTGCATTCAGAGCACACGGCAAAAGCACATTTTAGTGTCACGACTGGAATGGAAATGGGGTTCACCACAGGTAACGCAGAAATAAAGCTCCGTGCCAGAGGAATGGGCTCTCTCCGCTACACTCTTAATATTAGAGCAAATCGGGACAATGGCATAGCAACATCTGATTAGACCGGCTGAGCTCCAACATTCCGTTTCTATGGGAACAGGATATTATGTGCCGGCCCTGAGCAAACAGGAAGTTTACATCTGTGAACTGTGTTTACAATGACTACGCTGGGGCAAGGTGGCATCTTTAGGCATGTTAGGTGTCTGGAAGATATCCATGTAGACATGTAATCAGTCTTTTGGAATATAGGTTAATCTAGGACAGATCGGTGTGTAAATAAGCTTATTGTTCACTAATTTAAATTTATTCATAGTGCGGTCTGAGAGTACACAATTAGGTCACACTATAGGTGTCTACTATATTTTAACTACTATATGTACTAAAAATGTAATAATGTACTTATTTTTTACTTCACTTGATTGAGAAGAAATACGGGTAAGGTTTCGGACAGGTTTGGTGGTATGGCTTGGTTTACGGGTGGATTAAGGTGTAAGTAAAAGTTCAAAGTGATTTATTTAAATAAATTACAGCTGTATTTGCATGCTGGATTTGTATTTTGTATTTTTTTAATTGTCACTTTCAGGCAAAAACCTTATATCTTCCAAAAACGCTACTTTACTGGAAATGAAAAAAAAAAAAAAAATGGGACCTCTATGAGGTTTTTGACTTGCAAATTTTGGCAAATTTCAATTTGACATTTGAAATGGCCGCATCTGAGGCAGTAAGTGCATCCCATTACATTTTATTCAGCTTACTGTAAAGTAGAGTTAACTATAAACTATAAAGTCGCTATGCAAAAAACATTTAACACAGTATTGGCTATGCCTCAATGGCCAATGTTAGTACCAAGACACTCTGTTCCTCAAATACATAAATTATGAACCTTTAAATATATAGTCATATTGTTTTTGTTTTTTTTTTTGAGCAAGGAAATGCTGTATTATTCAAAGAACTAGTTCTTTATTTACCATTGCATTGCAAACAAGCAGAAGCGAATCTAAACTGAGTGCAGTACTTAATAATTCACAATAGAGTTTTGAGGTTGTTATGAGTTTACACGGTTAAGTCAAGCTATTGTTTTAATGTTTGTGAAACCCACAGGCAGACGGGTTACTGATAGTAATGATTTATGGGAAAAAATAAAATGATGAAATATGCAGGTTTCGACCCAACAGTGGCAAAATATAAGTCTGCCTGCTACATGGAAAAATGTAGTATATACACAATAAGTTTATTGAATTAAATTATTCAATTAAGTGTTAGCACAATGGGTTCCACTATACTATTGGTAACTATGATTTGTAGTCTACTGTAGTATTTTGTAAAATTAAATTTTAGCTAAGGTTGCCCTATTTGACTGTGATGTTTCTAGTATTGCTTTGGCGTTTCATTCACGCACCATGCAGTAGGAATTAAGCCAGGCACATTGTGGCTTGACACTCACATGTGGAATGAGTTTCCCCTCAGATCAGCTGACCTTTATAGCTGTTGGTTTACCTCGTGCAATGCCTGCAGAGGGTGATGTCATCATACAGACTGACAGTGAGAGTGAAATTATGTCACCTTTAGTATCCTAGAAATCCACCGTAAAAGTCCTAAAATATATTCTATGCAGGACATGAACAAAAACTGCTTCTGGATGTGCAAGAAAATCAGTCTGCCAGAGCACGAATCATAATATAATGCAAGTACATATGGTCAGTATAGGAAGAAAAAGAAAGAAAATAGATATATCTGTGTGTGTGTGTGTGTGTGTGTGTGTGTGTGTGTGTGTGTGTGTATATATATATATATATATATATATATATATATATATATATATATATATATTTATAGGGACATAGTACTGTGTATGTGTGTGTATATGTGTGTATATATATATATATATATATACTGTATGTATTTACAGAATTTATTCACATTGGCAGAATTTTTTAAACAAAATATCAGAAACAAGCTGTAATATTGTGTATTATTATTAATAATACACTTTAAAGTTAACACACTTAAACATCAATTTAAAGTCCCGAAAGAATTAAGCTGCAAAAACTTTTTTCAACATTAATAATAATAAGAACCTTTATAAATAATTGTAATTATTCAAAACTTTTGAGTATCGTATATACACCCATTATCCAAAAAGCTTATCCAAAACTAGTCTACCTTACAAAAGCATATTTCAATATTAATATATTTCTTTCTTTTTAGCATATGTTTGCAGAGATTTTTGATGACAAAGTATTAAACTGTAGCAATGTTTAGCCTATTAATAAAACATCAGTTTAATGGCACAGTCATCTGAAGATAACTCATGCTACGGGACAGTGATCTTGCAATGTTTGTGTGTGTGTTTGGCCAAAGAGACAGAATCTAAAGTAGATGTTTTTCAGATTATTGTCTGGACAGGAATATGTAAACTTCTGGATTCAATAGAGATTTGGACAGAGTGCTTAAACCTTGTCCAACCATGTCCAATCTGCATTCATATTTCTTCATAAATAAAATAAAAAAACAGAATCTTTGAAGATGAACTAGTTAATTCTAGGGGACATATATGATTTACTGTGCAATGAATTTGCAATTATAATCATTCTTTTGGTCTCTTATGTTGTGCCAATTGCAGGCTATTAGTCAACAGTGGCCTTGCTAGCCCTTAATTAGTATTCTCATCTTCTGTCTGTTAAGTGTTGGTGAATCATTGTGGTTACATGCTTACTCGCTGACATTTCCATGCCTTATGATGCTCAGATGCAAGCTGGTGATTATCCAATTCCCAGCCTGTGTTTGAGAAGCGTTGGTGTGAGAACCGTGCGCCTCCATTATCCAAGAGCATCCTCTTCGGAGACACTCAATTATGATGTCATCTCACAACTAATCAATCTTCAAAGGTGTGCTGTGGGACTTTCGCTTCAGAATTTCAGCTCTGGCAAGAAGCATTTAGCTCTGTTCCAAAACCAGGAGAGCTGCCTACTTAAAGAGCCGAGAGGCAAGAGGCAGGCAGAAATGTAATGCTGAGGGTCCTCATTTTGGCCAAATTTGAACACCTTGCCAATCCCAGACTGATCACTCCCATTAAACTCAGTTGATAGACCCACTTTTATTATTATTATTATTATTGATGTGGGGCATAGCTGTTTCAGCCACTTTATTTCCAAGTCATTAATTGAGGATCTGCTGGTACCAGGCTCCGATCCGATACTTGTAATTTCTTAGTGGTGTGTTGGCTTTATTAAAGCCTATATACACAGGCCATAGGCTAGACATATACTCACCTAAATGATTATTAGCAACACCTGTTCAATTTCACATTAATTAATTTATCTAATCAACCAATCACATGGCAGTTGCTTCAATGCATTAAGGGGGTGGTCCTTGTCAGAGACTATCTCCTGAACTCAAAACTCGATGTCAGAATGGGACAGAAAGGTAATTTAAGCCATTTTGAGCATGGCATGGTTGTTGGTGCCAGACGGGCCGGTCTGAGTATTTCACAATCTGCACAGTTACTGGGATTTTCACGCACACAACCATTTCTAGGGTTTACAAAAATGGTGTGAAAAGGCAAAAACATCCAGATGCGGCAGTCCTGTGGGCGGCAATGCCTTGTTGATGCTAGAGGTCAGAAGAGAATGGGCCGACTGATTCAAGCTGATAGAAGAACAACTTTGACTGAAATAAACACTTGTTACACAGCCGAGGAGGTATGCAACAAAGCATTTGTGAAGCCAAAACATGCACAACCTTGAGGGCGGATGGGCTACAAATCTCCACTACAAATAGGAAAAAGAGGCTACAATTTGCAAGAGCTTCACCAAAATTGGCCAGTGGAAGACTGGAAAAATGTTGCCTGGTCTGATGAGTCAGAATTTGGTGTAAACAGAATGAGAACATGGATCCATCATGCCTTGTCACCACTGTGTAGGCTGGTGGTGGTGGTGTAATGGTGTGGGGGATGTTATATTGGCACACTTTAGGCCCCTTAGTGCCAATTGGGCATCATGTAAATGCCACGGCCTAGGAAAAGGCAAAAGGGGGTCAAACACAATGTGTATATATATGTATGTGTGTGTGTGTGTGTGTGTGTGTGTGTGTGTGCTATATAAAGATACCAATCCTCGTCATCGGCTCAGGACATCCATATAAATTGATATATTGACATCATTGGAATTCAGTTGGTATTTTATACTTGACAGATTTTATTGTAATTTTACTGTTGGATGGCAGACTGAAAAAAAAATGACAGTTATATTTTATGCCACAAAATATTTTTTAGTTTTACTATTTTTACTTATATATATATATCTATATATATATATATTTTTTTTTACATATTGTATGGTTAAGCTATGTCAAGCTGTATTGGAGTCAATTGTTTGTTGAGTCACCTGAGCACTTAATGTGAAGAACGCTATTTTGTGCGGCATGTGTTATTTATGTTCCAATCAGTTTCTTATGAGCTTCCATTTTATTTACTGCCTTAGTTAAAAGTCAGTTTTCTCTGCAGACAGAAAAAGAAAAGCTTGCAAGGCTTTTCTAAAATGTAAAATTGTATAATAGAAGACATTTAATTGCATGTTTCTTGTATCATATGTTTTTTTGGTGGCTTTCGTTTCAGCTTGCCCTTAACTCTTTCTCTCTTCTGCCACTGTTCATTGTAGACTTTTTAATGAGAGATTTTGTATCCATTTCTCCACAGGTCAGCCTGCCCAGCGACTCCAGTTGTGTGGAGGAGATTCTGCAGGGTGAGTTTGATGCACTCTCTTTCTCTCCGGCACGCTCATTACGCTTGGTCACCTGCTCAGCGCCACTTTACACACAATGGCACTTCACTGTCACGAGAATAAGGCTCAGTTTTAAAAGAGAGGCCCCATTAATTTAACACCGATTGTGATGGCACTATTGTTCCAGAATGTACCTTTAACCATTTGTTCTTATAGAGTAGGGCAGCTAAAAGAAACTTGTCACCTGTCACATTTTTTTTTTCAAATGTTTTATTCTTAGGAGTTCATCATTAGTCTTTAATAGCTCTCAAAATCAGGATATTTAATATGTTTCCAGCTCTTTTTAAAAAAAAAATCATATGTTTATGTTCTTATTAAAGCTACACTGTGTAACTCTTAGTTTATTCTTAGCTAAAACAATTAGTTCTTTCAAAAATATATTTGCTCATTAATGTATATTTACTTCGTTCAAGTAATAAAGTATTCTCGTGAGTGTATAATATGCCATTGAAAATACATACGGGTAAGGGTTCTAATGTTGAATCGCATGTTGCCCCTCCATCTTGAAAGTACATTAGCCAAAGAGGACATACCCGTTAATTCAAGCTTCGCCTTTCGTGTTTAACGTTTAAGTTAACACTCATGGACGAGGTCGAACTGGAAGCCATGTTAGTCTTGGACTACATTGGCCACATTAGGAGTTAAAACGAAATTGGAATTGAGAGAAACAGAAACTAATATTCACTGGATGGTCCATATACCTTTTCACCACACTAGATGCAGGTAAAAATCACACAGTGTAGCTTTAATAAGATGTGTACAAGTAGTCTAGAATGTCTTTATAATGTATAAATGCATTTTTCATAAAAGCTGTTTAAGACTGTTTAGAAATATTTTATTGTAACATGTGCTATTATGCGCATATTTAAGCTATATAGCCCTTTTTCACACTATAGATTGCATCAAAGCAGCTTCCCAGTATACAATCAAAACATAAAAACAATGTTCATTTCTTAGAAAAAAACATCCACCGTTTGGTAGAGATGATCAAGGCTATTACTGATTGGTTAATTAATTTGAATAACATCTAGTTCTGGATTTGTTTTGTGATGATTCAGACATAGTGCACGGATATCAGTGTTAGTGAGGTGAAGTGAACTGACTCTGTTAGCACATCCTGTATTGTGTCAGTGAAGATTGAGGCAGAAGATGTTGCCAGGGCAACCCAGAGTACATGTGTCTGTTGAAGTGCATGGTGGGTTTACTTTACTCAGAGGAACTGCTGTAGTCCCTCACACTTCAGCTGCACTTATGTTGACTCACAGTGTGACTCATGAATGAGGACGTGTTTTGCTACAGTCTCCAAAGGATTAAGTCAAAATGCCGCCTTATGGGAAAATCCAATGGTGATGACATAATGAATAATTGCTAGCTAATAGAGGGAATTAAAATAACTTAATTAATATTTTTAAAGAGATCCATAAGTAATCATCTCTTTTGGAGGGTTGGAAATACAGTGCTGAATGCTAGTCATTTTTTTCTGAGAACTTGTATGTGAATTTAAATAACAAAATAAGTGAAATAAATTACAAAAAATGGTTCCGATAGCATTTAAAGAAATTTTAAATTAAATTCTGTCATCATTTACTAACTCTTTAATTGTTTAAAACCTGTATGAGTTTCTTAATTCTGCTGAACACAAAAGAAGATATTTTGAAGAATGTCAGTAACCAAACAGTTGATGGACCCCATTGACTCCCATAGTATTTTTATTTATTTTTTCGTCCAAACTGAATTGTAACAAAATATATAATCTGCACTATTCACATAGTTTAACTATACCTTTGTCACACAGAAAACTTTAAGGTAAAATTAATTGATTGATTGACAAAGTGAGATTAATTGGAAGTTTCCATTCATTCCCTCCACAGTCTGCAGCTATCTTTCTCCTTATTTTCATTCACTTATTTTCCAAAAATAATCCTGAAATGTAGAATTGTTAATACATCTGAAAATGTTTGAGGAGAAAATCACATAATCTTCATGAATTTGGTGTTGATTTCCTAAAACGGTTTTATTTAAAGTCGCCAATATGGTGATTAGTGTTATTTGGTTGTAGTTCAAACTTAATTTATAATGCTCTGCCTATTGATGCAGTGATGGAACAAGAAATCTAAGTTATTTGTGGTTTCAGAGGAAAGAGAAATAACATATAGCTTGCTTTTAATAGGTTGGTTAGGTGACTAACTTCTAAGTAGATTATTTTCTAGTCTACTTTTCTTGTAGACTTATGATCTATTAAAACTGTATTGCTACTAATGCCATTCAGCATGCAAAACACTGTCATGTGGTTTGACATTGGCTGTCATGAGAGCATTATAACTGTGTCATGAATGTTTTCATGACCTCAACTACAGTGGTACTAATTGAATTTGTCATTAAAAAGCTATAATGGCTTCATGACAGCCAATGTCAAAACCAACCACCTGACCTAATGTAATGTTAACTCATAAAGCTAGGTGGTTTCTTAAATTTGATAATTAATCTGCTATGTCTTGTTTATGACAGGTTGTGTTGTCTTAGCAATGTACAAGTTGTCATGGCAGAGACACTGACAGGTTATGAGGTATTGGTTTAAGTTGGAGGTGTCACAACAAAGACATCTCAAACAAAGTCATATTTGCATAAAAATGTCATAACTGAGCGAATGACACTTAATGACAGTTGTCACAAACATGCATAAAACTTTCGGTAATCGTTTCCTTTTACAGTCCAGTCCCATGTAAATACTATGTACTTATTTTAGTAACTAGAATTACTTGGGTAATAACTGAGTACTAACCCTGAACCTACCCCTAAAACTACCCTGTTCCATGTACTTACCTTATATTAGCCAGTACTTTTGAGGTAAGTACACTGTAAGTACTGTACTGTAACAGGAAGTGTTACCAAACGTCCTTCATATTCATAATGTCATGTCATGATTATAAAGGTGTCATGTTAGTCTTATGCACACCCCTTCAAGTAAAGTGTTACCAAAAAAGTCTCCTAGGTAACCTAAAAAACTAAATGTAAAATTGATGCAGTAACATCTAATTTGGTTCGGTTAAAATATCACTTGAGTAAGCACACAAGATATTACAATATTACTGTAATAGTTTATATAGTTGTTTACTTGTCAAAAAAAAGTAAGCAGGATCCAGGATGGTCAACTCGTTGATTAGTGAAGCTGAGTTGATTTATTCAGATTTTGTTTTAGCTTTAATATTTTTGTCAGCTGCACTTTAAAGGTAATGGATTCAGAGAGGGAGGCGGGATGTTATCAGTGCTGAGAGCGTGCAGCGTTTGTGTACTGTCAGCACCGTAACATCTCTCAGAGAAGTCGCATTTCTAAATTCATCTCCTTTAAAGCATCAACCCTGCAGCCATCAAGGCGTCACCTTTTTAACAAATCCGACGCATTCAACAATACATTTCAAGACAGTTAGTATGGGACTTTAAATAACCTGCCTTGAGCAATGTTTCAGTTATTATGCATAACAAGTCTCAGTTTTTGTTTTGAAATGTGAAAGCTTTGTGCAATAAAAAGTTGTAGTTATTTAGCCTAAATTTTTATTAAATATGTCATTTATTTTAGTACCGGGTAGAGCAGTTTATACAATCTTTTTATGTAAATTAATGGACGCATGTACTGTAAAGTGTAGAGTTGATTTAAATACAGTGTGTTAAACATATCTTATGAGCTCTACCGTTCTCTTCTGCAGACTCTTTGTGAACAAAGCACATGGGCCTACACTGCATCCACAATGATATACTTCCCTCTTATATAGTAGGTGAAAAACAGTAAAAGAGTAGTATGCCCAAATAAATTGGGCCAGATTTACGAACAGCTTGTGCCAGTGCAAACTCTCTTTTGGCATTACCGCCAGGATTTGCTAAAGACACGCAGTGAAGAATTAGTGCTGAAAAGTAGTGGACAGTGTTATTTTTGTGGCTGACCTTATTGTGTTTGTCCCATTGGCTCTTTTGAATTCTTTTCTGAATTTTCAGCATCGTTACTCCAGTCTTCAGTGTCACATCCCAGATAGCAAATTGGCTTTGGGCTGGATCTGGCTACATTTCGGCTGAGATTTTGGTCCACACACCGCATGGAATTACAGTCCAAGGTTGGCCCAAGTACTGTTTGCCGTTAGTCAACCAGGGGTGCGTTTCCCGTACAACGACGTAGTTCGCTGATTTGCTAGTCCGATGCATCGTTGGAAAAATCAACTCAGCAAGTCACGACTGTTCCCGAAATCCACTGTCGCAAAGTATCGTTCAACCACGTTGGTTTCGCATGTGGTGAAGTAATAACTACTTTTAATGAAACTGTTTGAGATCCAATTAACGCTAGATTTGTTTTATATAAATTACAGTCATGTCATCTGAGGACTATTTCTAATTGTTCTGAATTGGTTTGTTTTATTACCAGACTCAATATTTGGCTCGTTTTTACATAGTAGAGAACGTTCGCACATGTGCACTCTTCAAACACGGTACTTTAAATCTTTTGAAAAACTAAAAGACGAAAATTACATTTGTATGTATGCTGAATAAAAGACACCGGTTGAACTGAATATCAGCTTGCTTATTTTGCTCAAGATAAGGATTTATTACCTCCAAATGTGATGCAATATAGAAACGATGCCTCTAACCACAGGTCGAGAGCTGTCGTTCAAACCACAAAACTTTGCGATGCTGTTTGCGAATGTTCGTTGGAACGATGGTTTCGTGAAACACCGAATTGGTTAAACTATGCTGATAACGACGTAACTTACGACTATAGTTGGCTAACGATGCTTTCGGAAACGCACCCCAGATCAATTCTGGGAACAGATCAGAAATTCGCCCAAAGCTTTACAATGTATCCAGATATTATCCAGAACTGGCCCAAAACAACACCATACAACACATGTCAGCCAACTGCCACCACATTTAGCACAGAACTCGGCCACAACTTATTCAGAAGCTCCAGAAAACAGCCATAACTGGGCAAGTATTATACAAGAGTCCCCAAAACTGAAACAGAAATTATCCCTGTGTAATACTTATATTGTGCAAGGAATAATTAAAATTCAAAGTACAATATTTTATTGAGACGGGAAAAAATCTCAGCCAG